>JZKD02S0812154.1:345221-404835 GCA_000966675.3 Picea glauca | reverse complement strand
TCCAACACCAACATGAAATGGTTACTAGGACTGAATATCAAAGGGTTGTTAAAGAATTGAAGGATATGACAACAACAGAGGGTGAAACTTATGTTGCGCTTACCAAAGCCCAAGATTTCGGGATTTGAGCGAACAACCAAGAATCATTCCTCTTCCCTTATGATTCCCCCAAATTCCAAAATTTCTCCTTTTGGCAAGACCGATGGCCTTTAGGGATTTTCGCCAAATCTTGACCACTCCTTTGACTCTCGTCACATGTATCCTCTGATTGATACTTGGGACCCACCTTTCGACATTTCTCTCTTCGCAATTTCGAGAGTTGTGTTGACCATGCAACTCTACCTATTGAGTCCCGAAACCCTAAAACCCGATCGGTGCCCAATAGCTATTGTCCCTCAACTTTTTGGGAATTTTTCCTTTCACTCTTCGAGATTTCATGAACCGGGAGTTTGAAACTCTTGATTCCAAAGCCACTTCTTTCTCTACTTCCCGAACCCCGGAATGCCGAAATGCCGAAATTCCACTCCAAAGAAACGTCATGTTTCACGAATTCAGGGTTTTTAATGCAAAGTGCCCCAGCTCCTTGTCATCGAAATTTCCAGAATGTCGAACCCCAAAATATCAAAATGTTGAAATTCCACACCTGATACTCCCTTTCACGATTTAGAAATTAGAGTGACCAAGGATTTTGGCCTGCACTTCAAACTTACGGATCCCGAATCCCCAAAATGATCTGATGGCTCAAACTGACCACGATCAATAGTCCACATTGATTCTTGATATCAGGGTGGAGGGTTCGTCCAACTCCTAACCACCTTATAGCTCCTCTGGATCTTACAATCCTAGTGACTTCGTGAGTTCTCCACGAAGAATTATGACCACTAGATGCACTACTAAATGACTTATGCCCAAACGAATTGGTGTTCTCCCTCCTGAACTTGACTTCAATGAGACAGTTACAATCTTTGTCTCCCTTTGAACACTTCAAGGTGTTATCCTTCCTGATATTTCACTTGTAAACCCAATATTCTAAAAGGGATACCCACACACAGTCCTTGCGAAAGACTTTCAAATAACCTCTAGTTACTTGAATCTCTGACCCTGTGCACTCTTTGCAATAGTTGTCCTTCAACCTTCTCCTTAATTCATAAGTTCTAAGGGTTCAACCAGCCTGCACACACCTTGCATGGCTATGTGCCTCACCTGCACTTCTGCTGGTTATGAGAACAACGATATTTCTCCTGAGATTTCTGAGATAAAACTCAGATCCTTGTCAACACACACCTTGCAGACATTCACTGCACTCTTTGCAGGAATTGTCAGGAAGAGAAACAATTGAAACTCATTCTTCTCCTCTCTCAGAATTCATACATTCAACATGAAATCATACATATAATAGAGCATTGAAACAAATGCATAACAAAGAAACAAATCATCTATAAACATACCCTTCACCAAATGTAAATAGTAAGCATCATAACACCATGAAAGTTGAGTCAAAGCTTCATATATTAACTCAAGTGCTCCTATACATGGTTTCTTCTCTACATATCTTTGCTTCAGCTCTACAACTTATGAATTCTTAATGCTCATAAAAAATTACAATGATACAAGGGTGAGGGTGTCTATATCCATTTTCCCTCCTACGCTTCTAAACTGTCTAATCTATTAAATCAAATCTACCTACTTGCATTAAACAGACTTAAATGCCTCCACATTTGACAGATGAGAGAAATGCTCAAGATTTGTTTACAACATCTAGATATAAATGTAAGTATGCTTCCCCTAGATATTACATTAATATCTGCTCATTATTTTTTCAAAACATTTCAAAATGTGCATTGGTGCCTTTCCAGCTGTCTCCTGCTTTTGTGCTTTCTTGGATGGTTGCTTATGATGCTCATGCATCATACTCCCTGACTTGAAATCTTTCATGAAATCCTATTCATGAGCTCTTGCATGGTTTTTCCATGCATATGAATTGTTGCTTCATCCTCCTAACTGGCATCTTCAACTAGATGTCCCTTCCATTTGACCAAATATTCAAAATACTCTTTTCTCCTCGTCTTTTTGCTAACCCTTTTGTCAATTATGATTTCCATCTGTGGCTCTATAGATACAGTCATTTGTTTTTTCTATTGAACTTATTCTTGCTCATATTTTTCTCCTTCTTCTTCATCTCTATAAGGGTACAATTCCACAACATTTAATATCGGTGAGATTTTGACCCCATCGGGTAATTCAATCTCATATGCTTTTGCCCCAAATTTCCTTATGACCTTGCACGGTCCAATCTTTTTCATCTTCATCTTATTATATGTTCCCCTTGGGAACCTCTCCTTCCTCAGATGTGCAAGAATCAGATCACCAACTTCAAATTGATTTTCTCACCTGTGTTGATATTCTCTCCACTTGTATTCTTTACTTGAACTCTGCAATCGCTCCTTAACTTGGTTGTGAAGCTCCTTCATTCCTTTTGCAAAGTCCTCTGCACTAGCACTCCTTAATTCATTTTGTTCCAAATCATTCAATTCAAAAACTCCCCTTGGCTGAATTCCATATACAATTTGGAATGGACTCTGCCCTATGCTTCTATTGAGTGAATCATTGTAAGCGAATTTCGCCTGTGGAAGAATCTGATCCCATTGACTGTGATGTTCAGTCACTAAGCTTCTTAACAAATATCCCAAGCTCTTGTTCATGATTTTTGTCTGTCCATCCATCTGAGGATGATATGCTAAGATAAAAGACAAACTTGTCCCCAACTTATTCCATAAGGTCCTCTAGAAATTCCCTATGAACTTGGTATCTTGATCATACACGATACTCTTTGGCAAGCTGTGAAGTCTAACAGCTTCCTTGAAAAACAGGTTCGCAATATGAGTTGCATCACTAGTTTTCTGGCATGGTATGAAATGTGCCACTTTTGAAAATCCATTGACTACCACAAAGATTGAATCATATCCTCTCTGTGTCCTTGGAAGTCCCAATACAAAATCCATGCTCACTGCATCCCACGACCTTTCAGGTATGGGTAATGGTTGGTATAAACCTGTGTTGTTCCTTTTTCCTTTCATGTGATAAAAAATTCTACACCTGTCCACAAATTTCTTGAAATATGTCCTCATCCCTGGCCAAAAATATGATCCATACAATTTTGAGAACATCTTGTCATGCCCAAAATGTCTGGTCAATCCTCCCTTGTGTTTTTCCTTCAGCAAATTCTCCCTCATGGAGCATTTTAGAATACATAGTTGATTTCCCCCAAACAATAAGCCATCCTGGATCATGTATTCATACCATTGGCTTATGTCCCTGAGAATTGGATTCTCAGTTGTCTCATATGCCTCTTTAAAATCTGGGTCATCCCTGTACATTTCTTTAAGGTTATCAAAACCCAAAGTCTTGACTCTGAATTCCTGCATAAGCAAACATTTCTTGCTCAAAGCATCAACAACTTTGTTAGCAGTTCCAAAAATATGCTTAATCACAAAAGAAAAATTTTGCATGTATTCAATCCATTTAGCATTTGTTTGGTTCAAATTCTCTTATCGAGTCATGAATTATAAAGCATGATTATCGTTGTACAAAACAAACTCCTTGGGAACCAAATAATGTCTCGATTTCTTTAGTGCTTGTATGACTGCATAGAATTCTTTGTCATATGTGGAGTACTTAATCTTCGCTTCATTCAGTTTTTCACTGAAGTACACGACCAACCTATCATCTTGGCTTAAAACAACTCCAATTGCAAATCCACTCGCATCACACCTAACCTGGAATGTCTTGCTAAAATCTGGAAAAACCAAAATTGGTTGCTCAATGACCTTCTTCTTCAGCAGATTGAAGCTCTTCTCTGCTTCCTCTCTCCAGTGAAAAGATTTGTGTCATTTCTTCACCGTATCCATCATTGGTGCGCTAATTCCACTGAATTTTCGAATCAATTTCCTGTAGAAACTAGCCAAACCATGGAAGCTTTGAACTTCAAACACACTCTTCGACGATGGCCAATTCTTAATCGCCTTTATCTTTTCCGGATCCATTTTTAGTTCATTTGTAGAGATAAAAAAACCCAAATAAATGAGTTATGTCCTCATAAATGAGGATTTCTTCATATTAATCAGCAATTTCTCCTGCTGTAATCTCCTCATTACTACAACTAAATGCTTTTAGTGTTCTGTTTCTATCTTGCTGAAAATTAATATATCGTCAAGATATACAATGATGAATTTCCCTATGAAATCCTTTAGGACTTCGTTCATCAACCTCATGAAAGTACTGGGCACATTCGTTAAGCCAAATGGCATGAAAAACCATTCATATAGCCTCTCATTCATCTTGAATGTTGTCTTCCATTCATCACCTTCTCTCATCTGAATTTGATGATACCCGCTTTTCAAATCAATCTTTGAAAAAAACTTTGCTCCACTCAAGCAATCCATCAAGTCATCCATCCTTGGCAATGGAAACCTATATCTGATGGTAATCTTATTGATTTCCCTTGAGTTTGTACACATTCTTCATCCTCCATCTTTCTTTTGGCTAAGCATTGTCAGAACAACGCATGGACTCAAGCTTTCTCGAATCAATCCTTTGTCCATTAAGTTCTAGACTTGCCTCTTAACTTATTCATTTTCCTTTAGTGTTAACTGATATGTTTCTTTGTTTGACAAACTAGCTCCAGGTATATGATTGATATGATGGCTTATATTCCTGATAGGTGGTAACGAACAAGGTAGTTTGTCCACTACTACATCAACAAACTCTCCTAGCAACTCCTGCATTTCTTCTGGAAAATAATCTATCCTCATACTGATCAAAACAATTATGGGCTTCCTAACCACAATAAATTGTGTGTCTTCCTTCTTATTAATCTCATCAAGAAGTTCCTTCCCACCCATGAGAAGTACAGTGTTGCTCATATCTGTTTTCACCTCTCTGTCCTTAATTGGCAGCAACATGTGAGTCCTACCATTTTTTCTCTAGGGTGTACGTGTTCTTTCTCCCATCATGAACTATGTTTTTGTCATATTACCACGGTCTACCCAACAATAGATGACAGACATCCATGGGAATGACATCACACAATATTTCATCTTTATATCCTCCTATTTTAAATTCAACTAAACACTGTTTAGTGACATTTATCTGATGTCCTTTTTGTAGCCACGAAACTCTGTATGGGCCTGGATGTACAATAGTCTCCAGCTCCAACATTTCTACCATATCTATAGATACGAGATTTTCTATGCTACCGATGTCCACTATGACCTTGCATACCCTATCCTTAGTTTTGCAAGCAGTCCAAAACAGATTGTTTCTTTGGGATGGGTTCTCTACCTCCTTCTCTGGCTTCAAGAGAACTTTCCTTATCATTAAAGATCTTCTACCCTTAGCGTCTTTTTTCTCAACATTCCATCCTTGAGCTTCGACAATGTGAGTTTCACCACCATCTTTCTTCTTATTTGGACACTCATAGGATTTATGTCTGATTTTTCCATAGATGAAGCATTTCACTTCGCCTCCTCTACCTCTTCCTCTTCCTTTGGCTCGAGGAACAATATTTCTATCAGAATATTACCTTCCTTGTGATCTTCCTCCTCTCTCAGGTTGAGTTTGAGGTTTCTTTCGCTCTTCTTTAGGTTTTTGAGTTCTTTCTTGGGCAATTGTTTTGCCTCTGGCTTAACTTCTACCTCGACCTCTTTGACCTTGCTTCCGTCTCAGCTTCTCTTCAGATTTCAGAGCTATCTGATAAGCATATTCCACATTTAGAATGGTCATCATGCCCATATCATCTTGAATGTCATATCACAGACCATTCATGTACCTGACAACTTTTTCATCATCGCTTCCTGATGACCTGCTATGATGTTTATCCTGTAGAATTCTTTAGTGTATTCCTTCACTGACATCAGCTTCTGTCTCAAATTATGTATCCTTCGAAGCAGAGTGATTTGATAGTCCCTGGGTATAAATTTGTCTTTCATATTTGCAACCATTCTATCCCAGCTTTTGATTTTGTGCTTTCCCTTGCAGTTTTTTTCAGCCTGCATTTCATCCCACCACAATGTTGCATGCCCTTTAAGTCTAGTAATGACATGTTTGACTTTCCTATCTTCCTCGACATCCTCATAGTTGAAGTATTTATCTAGAGATCTAATCCAATCTAGAAGTTATTCAACATCCAAGTTTCCCTCATACATGGGAATGTCCATTTTTTCTCTGGCACCTATCCTTGCAACGACCATGAATAGGCATTCGTGTGCAGCATCTTTGGCTGTAACTTCTTCTTCTTCGTTTCTAGCTTCATTTTCATTTTCAGCCTTGTTGATATCCCCAGTGTCGACTGTGTGCATCTGTGCTGTCTCCATAGAATCAAGTCTGGCACGTAACTTACACATTTCTCTTTCCCCTACTGGATCAGGCATTGGCCTATCTCTTCTTCTCGACGACATGGCTGAAAATTTTTCCTCTTTTCTCTCTGATGTGGAAAGAAAAGAATTTGTCTTGTGCTCTGATACCAAAAATGGCACAGACTACCTGCCCTCAGGCCGAGATCGGCGCAGGACCTTTTCCAAACCGTGCGAAGAGTTAATTAAACCCCTCTTGTTTAAGCCATGAAATATTTCGGGTTTCGCAAGTTGGAGGTTCTCGACGCAATGTCACAAATTTTACAATCACTGAAATTCTAAACTCAATGAAGGTTGACTCCTCCAACGTGAAGAGAACATGCCACCTGTTACCCACTAGTTTCGGCTTTTCAGGACTTGATTGAACAACCAATAATCGTTCCTCTTCCCTTATGATTCCCCCGAATTCCAAAATTTTTCGTTTTGACGAGATCGATGGCATTTCAGGGTTTTTGTCGAAGCTTGACCACTCCTTTGACTCCTGCCGCATGTATCCTCTGACTGATACTTGGGACCCACCTTTTGGCATTTCTCTCTTCACGATTTTGGGAGTTGTGTTGACCATGCAACTCTACCTCTTGAGTCCCGGAACCCCGAAACCTGATCAGTGCACAACGACTATTGTCCCTCAAATTTTCAGGAAAATTTTCTTTCAGTCTTTGGGATTTCGCAAACCAGGAGTTTGAAACTCTCGATTCCAAAGCCACTTCTTTCTCTACTTCCCGAACCCCAGAATGGTGAAATGTCGAAATGTTGAAATTCCACTCCAAAGACACATCGCGTTTTGCGACTTAGGGGTTTTCAATGCAAAGTGCCCTGGCTCCATGTCATTGGAATTTCTGGAGTACCGAACCTTGAAATACCAAAATGTCGAAATTCCACACCTGATAATCCCTTTCGCGATTCAAAAATTAGAGTGACCAAGGATTTTGGCCTGCACTCCAAACTTACGGATCCCAAATCCCCAAAATGATCTGACAACTCAAACTGACCATGATCAACATTCCACATTGATTCTTGATATCATGGTGGAGGGTTCATACAACTCCTAACCACCTTACATCTCCTCTAGATCTTACGGTCCTCGCGACTTCGCGATTTATCCACAGAGAATTATGACCACCAGATGCACTCCTCGATGACTTCTGCCCAAACGAATCGTTGTTCTCCCTCCTGAACTTGACTTCGATGAGATAGTTACAATATTCATCTCCCTTTGAACACTTCAAGGGTGTTATCCTTCCTGATATTTCACTTGTAAGCCCAAGCTTCTAAAAGGGATCCCCCCCACGCACTCCTTGCGACAGATTTTCAAATAACCTATGGTTATTTGAATCTCCGAACCTGTGCACTCTTTGCAACAATGGTCCTTTAACCTTCTCCTTAGTTGATAATTTCTAAGGATTCAACTATCTTATGCACACCTTACACGACTCTGTGCCTCACCTGGAATTTTGCTGGTTATGAGAACAACGATATTTTTCCTGGGCTTTCTGAGAAAAAACTCAGATCCTCATCAATGCACACCTTGTGGATGTTCAGTGCACTCTTTGCAAGAATTCCTAGGAAGAAAAACAATTGAAACTCATTCTTATCCTCTCTTAGACTTCATACATTCAACATGAAATCATACACATAACAGAGCATTGAAACAAATGCATAAAAGAGAAACAAATCAGTTGTAAACATACCCTTCACCAAATGTAAACAGTAAGCATCATAACACCATGAAAGTTGAGTCAAAGCTTCATATATTAACTCAAGTTCTCATGTACATGGTTTCTTCTCTATAGCTCTCTACTTTAGCTCTACAGCTTATGAATTCTTAATGCTCATAAAAAATTACAATGATACAAGGCTGAGGGTGTCTATATTCGTTTTCCCTCCTACGCTTCTAAACTATCTAATCTATTAAATCAAATCTACCTACTTACATTAAACAGACTTGAATGCCTCTACATTCGATAGATGAGAGCAATGCTCAATATCTGTTTACAACATCTAGATATAAATGTAAGTACGTTGTCCCTATCAATTACATTAATATTCGCTCATTAATTTTTCAAAACATTTCAAAATGTGCGCTAGTGCTTTTCCAGTTGTCTCCCTCTTTTGTTATTGCTTGGATGGCTCCTTAAGATGCTTCTTCATCAAAAACATATATACAAGCATAGGGATTTGAAATTTGGAAATCGATTGTAGATGGATACACAACATTAGTAGTTCTGCCAACAAATGGAAAAGAAGTGAAATGCATTCAGAATAATTCCAAAGACAAAAATTCACTTCTGAATGGTCTTAGTGAAAGGGTATTCACTAAATTTTCCCATTGTAAATCCTCTAAAAATATTTGGGACAAACTTCAAAATATTTATGAAGGAGATTCAAAAGTTAAAGAAGAAAAGCTTCAAACTTACAGAGGCCAGTTCAAACAACTTAAGATGAAGGAAGATGAGAATATTGTAGCTTACTTTTTATGAGTTGATGAAACAGTAAATGTAATCATAGGATTGAGAGAAGAAATCAAACAATCTATAATTGTTCAAAAAGTACTAATATCTATTCCTATGAAATTTGACCCTAAGAAATCAACACTAGAAGAAAGATCATATATAAACTCAATAAGCATGGGCGAATTACATGGAATCTTCATAGAATATGAAATGAAAACTGAACATGAAAATCCAAATATAAAAGAATCATCCTTCAAAGCACCCAAAAATTCAAAGAAAAAGGGAAGGCAAAAAGAAGAACATAACAACAACAGTGACGTCTCATCATCAGATGAAGAGGAATTCAATGACAATGAGACAGAAAGAGTTCTATTCATGGCAGTATAAGACTTTGACAAAGAAGACTCCAAAGAAGAATATGAGGAAGATGAAGAACAATATTAAGAATTCAAAGAATAAATTGAAGAGGCAGAACTTGACTACTGAGAGTAATTAATGTGTTCCATAGAATTTATAAGAAAGAAAAGAAGAAAAACAAGAAACTACAAGAAAAATTAGACAAGAAAGAAGAAACTCAAGAACTAGAAGAAATGATCACAAATTTGAAGGTTCAAATAGAAGAAGATAAAAGAATTGAAGAAGCACTCAAAGAAAAACTAGAAGAAAAAGGCAAGATCATTGAAAATTCGGAAGTAGAGATTGTCACATTAAGAAACGATCTTCAAAAGAAAAATATGTAGAACAACTCAAAAGTTTTCTATGACATTATCAACAATAAAAAATCTCATCATGAAAAGTCCAGACTTGGATACAATCAGAAAAATAAAGGATTAAGCTCCAAAACTACAGAGCAAGAAACATATCCAAAAATATTTGTAGAAACAATCAAGGGGGATAGGAAGATCTACAAGGAATATTACAGGGACACTCCTCCACTGAGAATATTTAGATTTCAAAATCAACAACTAACAGATACACCTCAAGAAAAAGAATAATTCATAACAATACCTCCTTTTAGAATATCTTCAACTCCCATGTATCAAACCATGTTTTTTGGTTTATGTTATGCATGTAATAATTTTGGACATATAACTGTGAATTGCAGAGCTAACAATATGAACAAAAACAACTTTGAAAGTCATACAAAAAGGGGTTATCTAAGAAGGCCTAGTGAAACACAGAGAATAAGTTACAATAGGTTTGAATCTTTGAGTACTAAAGTGCAATGTTACAAATGTAACAATTTTGGACACATGGCCAAATATTGCAGAATGATAGTCCCTCCTAGAAAACCATAATAGAATAAGAATAGTCACAGACAAGAACCTCATAAAAGGACATGGATAAGAAAGAAAGATCATTGTAGCAATGAAGAATGCACACTCTCTCTACAAGCTAAGCAGAAGAAACGTGGTTGGTATGTTGATAGTGGGTATTCAAAACACATGACAGGTTATAGAGACAAGTTTTTTACATTACGAAAGGAAATATATTGAACAGTGTCCTTCGGAAATGATGATTCAATGAAAATCATTGGAAAAGGCATAGTTAGAATTGGAAACAAGAATACAAAGGAAGAAAATGTTCTACTAGTAGAAGTTATGAAACATAATCTTCTAAGTGCGAGTCAAGTCTGTGACCAAGGTCATAAAGTTACTTTCGATTCACAAAAGTGTGAGACAAGAAAATAAGGTTTAGGAAAATTGATTTCTACAACTCTGATAACTTCAAGAAACATATATGTGTTAAGTGAAATTGGAAATGAAAAGTGTTTTCTAGGAAAGGAAGATGAAAGTTGGCTATGGCACAGAAGAATGGGTCACATACAATTTGATAACTTTTTCAAATTCAACAAAGGAGAAGCAGTCAGAGAAATGCCCCAGATCATGAAACCAATCAACACTTTATGCAAGAATCTTCAACAAGGAAAACAAACAAAGACCAGGTTCAAATGAAAGAAATATTCAACGAAAAGTCCACTAGAAATTGTGCATACTGATCTAGTTGGACCAACTACAAAAATGACTTAAAAGGTGAGAAATATTTTATGTTATTAGTTGATGATTATACAAGAATGACCACAACTTTATTTCTCAAGAATAAGTCAGAAGATTTTGAAAACTTCAATATCTACAAGGAAATGGTTGAAAATGAAATGGATTCAAAAATTAAATGCTTGAGATATGATAATGAAGAATAGTTCACTTCAAAGGAATTTATGGACTACTGCAACAATCATCGAATAAAAAGGAAATTCTTCATTGCTAGGACACCTCAATAGAATGGTTTGTTTAAAGAAAGAACATGACAGTACATGAAATGGCTTGAACAGTGCTAATGGATTCAAAATTCACAGATATTTTTTGGATACAGGAAGTGCATACAATAGTTCACATTCAAAATAGAGTAATGCTCAGAAACAACACTGACAAAACTTCTTACGAGCTACGGAAAGGAAGACCATCAAATGTAATGAAATTAGAGTTTTTGGAAGAAAATGTTGTATCAAAAGAGAAGATGGCATAATGGGAAAGTTTGACTCTCATGTAAACAAATGAGTACTTGTTGGTTACTCAAGTACAAGAAAAGCATCCAAGTGTTACAACTTCAGATTGAACAAAGTGGTGGAAAGAATCAATGTGACAATTGATGAAACAAGTAGACAAGAATTAAAGAAAGAAGAAAATTAATCAATGGAACAACTTTACGAAGAAGAAACAAAAGATGAAAAATAAGTGGAAGACCAAGAGGATACGACAGAAACAGAAGAGAAATTTCAACAAGTAACTCCGAAAACACCTAGCAGACGAGTACAAAAGAATCATCCTTCAGATCAGATTATCGAAAACAAAGACACATGAGTTGAGACTAGAAGAATAATTCGTTCGCCAAAAAAAATGCACCTAGCACTCACATCTACGACTGAACTAACCTATTTTGAAGAGGCCAACAAGGATGAATTTTGGAACAAGGCCATGGATGAAGAATTGGATCAAATATAGAAAAATGACACTTGGGAATTGGATCTAAGACCAAAGGATAAGAATGTGATCAGAACAAAGTGGGTATACATAAATAAATTTAATGAATATTGATAGGTTAGAAGGAAAAAAACTAGATTGATATGTAAAGGATATGCACAGGTTGAAGGGATCGACTTTGAAGAGAATTTTCTCTAGTTACCATAATGGAAGCAATATGATTGCTTTTAGCTTATGCATGCTCCAAAAATATTAAAGTGTATCAAATGGACGTAAAATCAACTTTTCTTAATGGGGAACTTGAAGAAGAATTCTACATTGAACTACTAGAAGGACTTCAGTTGTGAGAGAATGTAGATTATGTGTGTAAATTAAAGAAGGCCTTGTATGGTCTAAAACAACCTTCTAGGGCATGGTACTCTAGACTTGATAAATATCTAAAATGGGTAGGGTTCAAAAAAGGAAGTGCAGACAACAACCTCTGCATCAAGGTAATTCAAGATAGTATTTTATTAATTGAATTTTATGTTGATGATATTATTTTTGGTAGTGATGATGACATGTTAATCTAAAAATTTGCAAAGGATATGCAGAATGAATTTGAAATGTCATTACTTTGGAGAACTATCCTTATTTATGGGACTTAAGATACGTCAAAGAAACCAAGGAATTTTTATTTCTCAAACCAATTATATCAGAGAAATGCTAAAGAAGCTGAGAATGGAAGATTGCAAACCAATTATCACTCCCATGCAAACCAGTTGAAAGTTAAGAAAAGATGATGATTGAAAGTCTAGAGCTCAGAGGAAATATAGGTCAATGATTGGTAGCCTACTATATGTGACAACATCCATACCATATGTAATACATGCAATTGGACAGGTGGCACGATTTCAAGCAGCACCAAAGGAATCACATGTGTTAGCAGTGAAGAGGATTTTCAGATATCTCAAAGGAACAAAAGAGTTTGGATTATCTTATCCAAAAGGAAAGGATCTATCTCCTATTTCCTACACAAATGGATATTGGGTAGGTTTTATTGATGATTGATGAATCACCAATGGAGCAATTTTCTACTTGGGTGAGTGTTTAGTATCATGGCTAAGCAAGAAACAATAATCAATATCTCTATCTACAGCCGAGGCAAAGTATATTGTAGCAACAAAATGTTGTACACAGGTTCTTTAGATGAAAAAAACTCTAACAAACATACAGGTTGAGTATTATGAGCCCATTCCAATATATTGTGATAATACAAGTGCCATTAGTATCTCAACAAACTCAGTGATGCACTCCAAGACGAATCACATTCCAATCAAGTATCACTTTCTACGGGAACAGGTTGCATAAAATAACATCACAGTTGAGTATGTGGGTACAAAATAACAAGTGGCAGACATCTTAACAAAACCACTTCCACGGGAAGCCTTTGAGTATCTTTTCCAGAGACTCGGAGTTATTTCTACTCCAAAATGAATTCTTTTGAATGCTTATCTTATATGTCTTAGATGTACACGAGGAAGCACAATAAAGAGTACAGTTCAGTTAGGGGGACCAACCTCAGATCGAAAGATACCTTTTCCATTGATGACAAAGGGGGAGATATTTATCAGGTGAAGAGGACAGAGACATGATTCTAGGGGGAGATATTTATCAGGTGAAGAGGACAGAGGCATGATTCCAGGGGGAGAAATGGTCACATAGATGCAGAAGATAGAGGCATGGTTCCAGGGGGAGCATGAGTGATATGAATTTAGTATTGCATGAAATGATTTCAGTATTGCATAAGAGTGTTTCCATCAATGACAAAGGGGGATATTTTTTATTAAGGTTGGTTTTCATTGATGTCAACCCTTGAAGAAATTCCGGTAGAAAATTTCGGTAGAGCAAAAGTTTGGGTAATGGACCCAAGGTTGTTTCATGTATAATGGTATGAGTTTTAATATATATTAAGGTAATACTATTATATATGGATAGTACATGTCATGCCATTTCTGGTGGTATGTGGAATGTCAAATAACTCCTCACACTACTACATATGACCAAATTTGCCACAGGTTTTCGTTTTTATTTCCACACATATTCGTGGCACTTTCCATGACAGCAAAGGCTATTTTTCGTACTATGCTTGTGAGAGTGGGCCAACCCTTTAATTATCCACTTCAATGCACTCACAACCATTAATCAATGTTATTATAGACTGGTCACAACAATTACCTTGAATATCAAATTTAACCTATTAATGTGAAGGGATAGTCACAACACGAGGTTAAAAGAATTCACACTCTTTCAACAACTATGTTTGTATATTTTTGGATGAGGAACTTGTAGCCTTGTGGTTGAGTCATTCCCTTACCAAAAAAATGATGGTTACTCACACTCATATGAATGAAAGAAATCAAAGTAAACAGTCTAATTAAACATAAATGTGCACTTAAATAAATCAGTGTAATGTATACTTAAACTTAAACAGTCTACTGTGCATTGTATGTGCAGACTATGCTTCTTTCAATATTTATCATGTAAGTAAACAATCATTTCAGTAAAATAAAGAACATAAACTAGATTACTAGTGCTTAAACATAAATAACTTTAACATTCAAATGAAGTAGGATAACACACAGATCTAACAGATTCCACACAAAACCAAGACAAAACTATAACATAATCCGACAACACCTAACCAAAAGAGTGGGACCAACTCCCCGATTAGGGCTGTAGTGAACTAACTGCCACAAAAACTCAGAAACTCAGAAGAAACTCAATTTTCATTAAATAAAATGAGATTACTTAGGTTGCAGTCTTGATACAGGACAACTCCTAGCTATCTATGTTCGACCTTTTATACAATTCGTGGAGCACAGAGCATCCCAAGATTAGGGTAACAACTCTTCCTAAAAATAGACAAAGGTTGAACCAATTAACAAAACCTAATGTTGGACCATGGAACATGTCCTCTTTTTCAACTTCAACCCATGGACTGTGCTGCATCCTTGATCACATCATCTTTCCAAACTTCGTTTTCTCTATTCCTGTGATATTTCAGAGATTAGTGATTCGCTTTGGTAACCGCTCAACCAATATCTAGCATTTTTGAACTAATACACACAATGAAATAATAGAGGTGCATTCTTACCCTTGTGGTTACACATATCTCCCCCAAAATTTAGTCACGTTATCGTTCTCGTGTAGGCCTTCGGTTTCACAGATCTGGGTTGGAACCTTGATACTGGGCCTGAAGTTCTGCTATGTCATATGCCTCAGCCATATATGTCCCTGGAAACTTATATCCCCTAGTCAATATTATATCCTTCCACCATTCTCTATGTACCTTGTAATTAGGTTGATA
Organism: Picea glauca; assembly: GCA_000966675.3. NCBI lineage: Eukaryota > Viridiplantae > Streptophyta > Pinopsida > Pinales > Pinaceae > Picea > Picea glauca. Next base: position 389,642 of record JZKD02S0812154.1, on the reverse strand, counting down.
TTGATCAAGTGGAATCCAGATGATGGGGACTGAAAATCTCAAACCTAGCCATTGAACCCCACAAAACCTCCTACATGTTATATACTTGGATATTCTTTCCATGGATCTATGAAAATTGGGAGCCCCAACTGCTTCCTGTTCCCTGACAACAAGTGGTGATAAGGTCCATCTCTACTCACAATTTTCAAGTGCCTCTTCCTTGCAATAGGTCAACTGTTTTATGCAAATATCAGCACATCATTATTGTGTAGTTTCTGAATTCTATGACCAATTGAGAATATGTCTGAAATATTTATGTTTTTTGATGATCTGTTCAACTTGAAATTTCTCCATTCTAACCTGAAGGGGTATGTGTACCTTATTTTCCTTGAAATAATAAAGTGCCTTCTTCCACTTCACCTGGTTAATGGTGTAGGAAAGGAAGGCCTTCAATTGGACATCTCCCACATAAGGATCTGGATTGAATTTTTTATAATCTCTTAGAAGGTAGTTGTGCATGTACAATTCACACATGAGATGTTGTGTGAGGATGTCATAACTTTTCAAAGTCCTAAGAAACTCCATGGGTTCTTTAATATTATAAACCATCTCCTGGTGAATACATTCCAGACAAAAAAATAAATATTGTTCATGAAGGAACATTGCATAGATGAGAGAAGGGGAGAAAAACATTACTACCTAATGGGTGATATCATACATCTCTCATTTTTCATCTCTTAACCTCTGTATCTATGCCTCCATATATGTAATATTTTACTTTTTTTTCTCTCCCTTTTTCTTCTCTTCTTCCAACTTTTCCTCGTAGTCAACAACGACTCTAGCAGCCTTCTCCATTATGTCTTTCAGTGTCCTTAGGTGCAATGAACAAGGGACATCCCCCGTCCAAAACTGGCTATAGTTTTCTTCCACTTATGTATCTAAACTTTCAACAAAACTACCTGAGCTTGAGTTGTATATGTCATTGGCTCATCTTGAGTAGATGTTGTTACTATGGAAGTGTGAAAAATAGGATCAGTCTGAGTTGTTGTTGGTACTGTAGAGGTGTGCAACATAGGATCAGTCTGAGTAGCTACTATATGCAACACCAACTCAATTTGAGTAGTTGTTGTTACTCTGGGAGTATCGGTAGTTTGAGTAGTTGCAAATACTGTGGGAGTATTGGAAGTTTGGGTAGCTGTAGAAGTAGTCTCCTTGACATTTCTCCTCATTAATTCCTTAGAAATTATTTTGTATCTTCATGCTCATTTCTTTAGGAGAAGAGCCTGATTCTTTAGATTGGTATTCTCAATCCTGAATTGCAGAGTTTCTCTAAAAAAATTCTTATAACGGTCCTGCATAGGGGTTCTTCTCCTTGCACAAAATTTGACAAATTCCTGTTTGACAGGAATTTCTTTGCCCATCCCCTAGGAGGAACATCATTATGAGATTCATTCCCTGCAACCTATATGATTGGATCCTGTTTAACTCTCACTTCTCCTAGAGTAGCAACACACAACTTTGGTTCAGGGTTTTCAAGAGAAACATGCTCTGACGCTGGTTCTTGTGTAACTACGTCAGTCACTTCTTTCTCACAAACTAGAGTAGTTTTTGTGTCCTCAAAAATAGGGTTTTCAAAAATGGCTTGTTCTGACGATGGTTCTTGTGTTACAATGTCATTCATTACCTGCTCACTGATGGGAGGAGTAGTGGCACCATCTTCATAGATAAGAAATTCAGAAAACTCTGGCACTGGTTCTTGTGTAACAACGTTAGTTAACTCTTGTTCATAGATTGGAGGAGTAGAAACATACCTCTCCTTCTCATCAGATGAAGGGGTATCAACATCCATATCATGATCATCTGTGGGTAGAATAGAAACATCTCTTTCTTGTTCATCTGCTAAGGGAGTAGAAATGTCTCTTTCTTTTTCATCTATTGAGGGAGTAGAAGCATCTCTTTCTTGTTCAAGAAAAGGGTTTGGATGAATAGAACCCTCTGCTTCCTCTTCTTCTGAATCCAGGTTAATGACCCACCTCATTCCCCCAACTTATGTAACTTCCACTGATGGTTTCCTTATTTCCTAATCTTCGACTGAGGTATATTCATGTGTATCAACATCCAATCTCTGCCCTTCTGAAATAGTTTTGGTAGCCTCTACTAACTTTCTCAATCCATCTCTCTCTGTTAGGGTTTCTACTACTTTTGGGATAAGTTCTGCCAATTCCACTTCCGAGATTCTTATGAACTAATACCAAGTCATAAGGATTTTCTCTAGTGCATGCATGACTATTATCTTAACAAGGCCATGATTTGTGAGGGTTTTGAGTGGTTGGCACGAGCACTGAGCTGCTCGCACCATCCACGAGATGATATTTGTAAATTGTAGAGGGGTGGCCTTCACATGTCACATACCTTATGAAGAACAATGCTACCTCGGCCCATATAGGTGGCATAGAATTCCATTGGTATCCTTTCTCTTTCTTCTTTACTTCTTCGCCTTCACGCAGAAACAACTCTGGAAATTCCAAGAGTGGTGTTTTCCGGAAAATCCATCACTGACCGGATATTGGCAACCCACTAGTTGTTTCAATGGTTTCCTCCGTGAATCTGATTTTTAATCTACAGACCATGGAGGAGTGGTCGTCCAAATTTTGGGCGAATTCAACTGTAATGTCTGCATTAAATCTGTGTAACCTCTCGAAATACACTTCCCAACCTAAATTCTGGAAAATTTTCCATACTTCCAGATTTGCACAGGCCTTTGTAGAATTTGTTGGCTCGTACCTTAATTCTCCACCACCCATTCAGTTCCGTCAAATGTGCCTACTCAAGAAGTATCGACGACCATTTCAGGAGAAATGACATGCAAAATAGTTTTGTGGAAAATGTGTTGTGGGAAGAGTCATGGATTTTCTTTTATTTAAAAAAAAAAATGATGTCGAAGGTAAGTAATGATGATGATATGACAATGAGTTTAGCATCTTGGTGGATGATTAATGGTTTGGTGAGTGTGTCCAATCCCTATGCATAGAACGACATCGAAAAGTTTTAAGTAATGATTGCGAAATCGTGTGATTAAAGAGGGTAATGATGACTTTTTGGGAAAAGACATAAAATATCCCCCAAACTTAAAGTTAAGACCGTCCTCGAGTGCCAATGCCTATTCCATGTGTAATATTACCCAAATATGTTAAATTTTTTTGAGTACGTACTTGGTGACTCACCTGTTACTGAGAAGCATCATTGCTGAAATAACGTCATTTGCAGTCACGGAATATGACATCATTGATTCGAGCGATGAGATCAGAAGTGGTGGCAGCTGAAATATCGGTATCCATGTTGGCATGAGTGTAGACAAGTAACTAGAACCACAGTAGTAGAAACAACTAGAGAGTAGTGGCGACTGGAGTAGTGGAAACCAAAGAGTAGCGACGACTGGAGTGGCAACACCTTAGAGTAATGACATGTGGTACAATGACAATTTTAAATTAACGACACTCGGAGTAGCGGTGATTGGAGTACTGACGGTTGGAGTAGCAGAAACAATAGTAACAACATATCGTACAATGATGATTTTGAATTAGCGGTAGCTGAAGTAGTGGCAGTTGAAGTAACAACATCTCATACAGTGAAAATTTTAAAGTAAAGACACCTAGAGTAGCGACAACTAGAGTAGCAATAATAAGAGTAGTGGCAACTGCAGTAAAAACATTTCGTACAACAACAATTTTAAAGTAATGACATTTGGAGTAGCGGTAGATGCAATAATGAAACTCGGAGTAGTGATAGCTACAGTAATGTCATCTCATACAACGACGATTTTGAAGTAACGACACCGAAGTATGAAATTGGGTCCACCCGTCGATCTAGTTGTACTTGGTGAACTGATCACACATTTTCCCCATTTTCAAATTGGCGAGTTGGAATTTTATCTTGTTTGTGTGAATATTTATGCTTACTTTGAGTTCATTGACATAGTAGATGACAAATACCCATACCTAGTATTGTAATGGATTGATTGGGAATTTGATAATGATGTCATTTGTTAAGAAGGGTTATTGGATGGTACATCCATTGGATCTAATGTAGGGAAATACATTTTTTAAATAGATAGAATAAGTATTGGATGACTAGGAGAGTTGGAAGACTACATTAATCTCACCATAGGATAGTTGGAATACTACATTAATCAAACTACTAGTTAAAAGTTGAGTCAGGGAATAATATTGTCCTATTTAATTTATTCCCAAGTGTCCATTACTTTTGGGCCGCCTAGGGAGTATGGTAATTAATTGACACAATTATGCACATTATCAAATTCCATTAAGTGGATTCATCTAGAGATTAAATATCCACTAGTGTTTAATGGCACAACTAACATTTAGTGTTCAAGTATTATCTTCTGGACCGGTCATTGAAGTTGTCCATTGGTAATTTAGTGGTCAAGTATTTGTTTAACAATACAATCTTGGAATGTTGATTCTATCGATGTTTGCTACTATTTTAAGAGTTTTATTTTGAAGTGGTGGTTAAACTAGGTAAATAAAATGTGGGACCTAATCACCTCTCAAAAATCCACAATTGGAACAATGTTGGGATAACTCATAAAGTGTTGAATGTAGATATATTTTGCATGGAAGTAGTTCTTGAATTCTTCACTAATATTTCCAACTTCAAATATAAATCTACATGAACTAGAAGAATATGGTGACAATAAATATTGATAGCTCATAATTAATGATACAAATTATTAGCTAATCATACGGTACTTGCACACATTAGAAATGGATGGGATCTTTGACTACTATGTGTTGGATAATGAATCATAGGTACTAGTGCTCTAGGAATCCCATGATGGACATAGAAACATACATTATAGTGAGAATACACAACTATTAGAACATACATTACAATGTGACATGTTGGATGCAAGTATCATTCAATTCAAGGTTAGAGTGCACTATCCACTCCATTATTCATATTATTATCTTCATTCACTCATATCAGTACATATTCTCCCTTTATCTTCTATCATTTGTTTACTTAGGTTTTATATATGTGTGTATGTGTGTGTCTATGTGTGGTTAAGACTTTGTACTAAAAATCTGTTATAGTTGTATTGGTCAATGTAAGAATACAAAAATATATTTTTAACACAGTCTATGAATCATATTTTTTTTTTAAATTGATGCTTGTCTACAAAAAATGCAATTCTATGCTTTCATGAGGATTGTGAACTTTTACTAGTATAAAGCCTACTTTAAAAAACACGTCAAGCCCCTTACCTTATCATTGTCCTTTTGATAGATCCATTAGCCCATAAAACTTGATAATGGTTGTCCATGAGATGCATTTCCATCACCAAGACCTCCATGAATCATAAAAGACAAATTCTTTATATAAGTAAATAATATATAAGAAAATAAACATGCATTTAGTTATGTAAAATACTCTAGAAAAAACTTAAGTGGTCATATACCATAATGAGCTTCACTTTGTTTTGAGAATAGGTTATTCTCTACTGAACAGGGCCAACCACATGAAGGTGGAATCTCATATTGCCCCTCCCCCCCCCTCACATCGTTGTCAATTCCCCATACCCAACAAATGGTTCTTTTTATATAGAAAACATATAGACATTCATGCATAACTAGGATAGTCATAAAAACATATGAACATATAAAAATTGAAGCATATAAACATAGAAACATTGATAAACATCCAAATAAAAGTCATGAATTTATACATCTAAGTTTTTCATTATTTATATTTTTTTACATTCATAAAATTGACAATTGGGGTATCATAATCATCCAAGGACATTGTATTTTGTGTGCCCTATCCTTCTATTGTTTGTGTTTCCATGCACTCATGTACCATACTTTTGGTATGTTGCTAAGAATGGCATCGAGGCATCTATTCAGGGTCATGAGTTGCTACAACAAAAAATGATCATATCGATATGTTGAAATATAATCGAAATAACTAATTCATTATTTTGATTAACATTACGCTATTGCTCTTTATCTGTCTATGTAGCTATGATAGTTGGTGCGTTAATTTCTTTTACACTTGGTTCCTCTCACAGTTCATCCTCCTTAGCTACATGCTCTTTAATTTTGAGAAGGTAATATATAAGTATACGTCAGGAAATAAATATCTACAATCACAATAAATATTTCTAATTCTGAAGCATACATATCGAAATGGGTACTCTTCTCTCCACTATCATTGGACATGTGCACCCTTGTATGATGTGGTGTCTGTTGAATACCGCTAGATTCATTGTTGTGGTATAACTATTGCTTGAAAACAAACATAAATACTTAGCTAAGTGTGATATAATAAAATATGAATAGACTTTACAATGACTAGCAACTGCACTTTCCTTATTCATTTGAATTACTTGCGTGGCAGGGGAGATAGGAGTCTGGCCCAATCTTTTTCTATATTCAATCACACTTTTAAAACTGTGATTGTAACCAAGATTTAGGTCCTCCTCAGAGGTAGCAGTGTCCAACATATTTAACTGCAATGCATAACACCATTAAAAATATCAATAACAAAAATATATTTTTTTTCTCTATTGTTAAATAAATATTAACCATAGCTAATCATTTAAATCTTATGATTTGAGATTTAACTTTCCATAGCCAGCCTATCCTAGTTTATGATGTCTGTGTTTTTCCACTCTGACCTTGGTTTCTTTGGAGGTGTCTGGTACCCTACATATGGAATTTTTGAAAAAAAATAGATATCGAAATTGTTACTTAAAACAGGAAATAAAAACATAAATGATCATATTTCACTGATAATATGACATGTGTTGTACCTTGCTTAACCAACTCGTGGATGTTTTCCTTATTTTTTAAACAAGTTCTCCTTTGCATCCTCTATTAGGGCCTTCCAATATTTCTTTAGAACCATGGGAGGGTGCTCGTGCTTGAGGTCTAATTGCAATTTATCCCTATACTGGGCCCTAATATATTTTAAATTCTCATCGGCTAACTTTGTAACCACTTTCTTTTTGAAAGTGTTGCCGAACAAGTTTACCATGTGGTCTATTAAATCATCTTTCTTTTTTCTATCTTGGCCATTACACTATGTGTGAGTGGTGGGGATAAACAACTCCAATGATTTGTCATTTAAGTTTCTATAGAAAACATTGTTTCCTATAGAAACGTGTTATCCATTAATTTATAATAATCTCAACAAATGTCCATTTCAATTTCATGAAAAAAATGAATCAATTAATTAGCAATTACCTGCAATCTTATGAATCTTGATCAGAACACATGTGTCATCCACAAAAAATGTGACATCTAGTGATTCGGTGCTTTTAATTTGTTATGCTCCATGAAAAATAATTTCCTCTGGATTCATGTGGAGTCTCAGGCTTCGACTCATCATGATCGGATGTTTCATTCTGGTCAAAATGATTGTGGTCATCAATGGATTCGAGGGGAACCTCGGGAGGCTCAAAAAGCCTCACTTGCACTTTCCTATGTCGAGAATTGTTTTTCATTGAACCATTACTGCTACATATGGCAGTTGCAGGATGGGTAGGTTTCTGGGGCACATGGTTTAAAAACTTCTACAAATGGAAAACTTTACTTTATAAGATCATATAGAAAATATAAAACAAAAAAATGGATATGAAATTGTCATAGTTGATAAAAATATGTGAAGATGCCACTTACCCCAAAATTAGTTATTGTATTTTCTAGATCTACAATTCTTGGTTTGTCCTCCTGTGTCACGGGTCTTTTGATAAGAAAACCTAGATATTCTATGTTAGCCTTCCCACATTGACCATGCCACAATACATTGATGAATAAAATTAATGAGATGAACTTTAACATTTGAGAAATTTATTTATTGTAGTCATAAGTTATTACTATATTTAACATTTACCTGATGAGGCACAATGAGTGCCTTTCCACGGTCACCCTGGATAGATGTAGCGGGTGATTTTCATACATAGTCACCCTAGATAGTAGTTGACACAATAAATCAATCAACAAAAATTATGAAATTCACCTGTAACATTTAGAAAATGAAATATTGGAGTAATATCAGAAAAAATTATTGAAATTTCAGAAATTTGGATGTTGTAGTCATAAGTTGTTACTGTATTTAAAATTTACTTGGTGAGGCACAGCGGGTGCCTTTCCACAGTCACCCTGGACAAATGTAGCCTGTGATATCTCACGGCCACCTTGGATAGATTTTGACACAATAAATTAATCAACAAAAGTTATGAAAGTAATTGTAACATTAAAAAAATGAAATATTGCAGTAATATCAGAAAATAAATAATGAAAAATGAAATATATGCAGTAAAAAATTGAAATATTGCAGTGATAAATTGTAACAATGATTGATGAAAGGTTGAGTTGAATGGTATGTAATATATTTTCCCCCATAGCCACACCATCTCCATCTATTAGATTTAAGTTGTAATCGATCAACAACTCTTCACCTAGATCTATTGTTTTTGTTGCACATACAAATATACTATTTCCTTCGCGTCCCTCAAATATGCAATTCGATTTATTACTTGTTGCTAATGGTCGTGTACTATTTATAAATCCTACAATGTTTCCAGTAGGTTTTGGCCTTCCATCAATATGCATATTTGCCCCTTTATTTTGATTGTTATCTACTAGTTGTATATAATTTGCAGCAACTTCGTATCTCCACATACTTCACATATATCGTACCAACATAAATCAGTGATTGTATTTGTATAATGGTCTGACATAATCCATCAATTCAGTTATAGTGCCATAGACGACCTTTATTCCATCCATGGAAAATAACCCCAATCCATGTAAGGATGAAGGAGAAATGCGATACATCCTCCCACTGATGAAGAAATTTGTGTCCACTTCAGGCAGCTCCTTAGGTTCCCATCATTAAACTATATGTTTATACCTCAAGGGCAACTCAATGTCACCTATGTTCTCAACATCATAATTACATGACCCTCCATTGGCAATGAAAAATTGCATGTGTATACGAAATCTTTTCGTTACCTTTTTAGATCTAGTTGATCTAGAATCGTTAGATCTAGTACAATCCATCTCACTTTCACCCTCTCTTAGTATATCTTGATCATAACTTGAGGAAGATAGATCCAATAGACACCTATTTGGTGGTAACTACACTCGTTAAAAGAATAAGGTAATTTATCATGCCAATATACGTTTGTGGTACCAACACAGTTGCAAATAGTTCCATATAGTTGCAATATACTTGAATATATTTACATAAGTTGCATTGTTGCATTAATCTGCATATAGTTGCATAAGCTTCACTGTTGCATAAAGTTGGATATAGTTGCATATTGTCACTAAAAAATGTGATAATTTTCATTGTTGCATGTAGTTTCATAGTTGCATATAGTTGCATACGAAATTGTTGCAATATAGTTGCATATAGTTGCAATATAGTTGCATAGTTGCATATAGTTGCATATAGTTGGATATAGTTGCATATAGTCACTAAAAAACATGACAAGTTTCATTGTTGCATATAGTTTCGTAGTTACATATAGTTGCATACAAAATTGTTGCAATATAGTTGCATTTAGTTGCAATATAGTTGCGTAAGTTGCATTGCTGCATAAAGTTGCATATAGTTGCATACTTGCCTAGTTGCATATAGTTGCATACGAAATTGTCGTAATACAGTTGCATATAGTTGCATACTTTCCTAGTTGCATATAGTTGCAATATAATTGCATATAGTTGCATATGAAATTGTTGCAATATAGTTTTATATAGTTGCATATAGTTTCCTAGTTGCATATAGTTGCATACGAAATTGTTGCATATAGTTGCATGTAGTTGCATAAGAAATTGTTGCAATATAGTTGCAGTTGCATATAGTTGCATATAGTTGCAATATAGTTGCATATAGTTTCATAAGTTGCATATAGTTGCCTAGTTTCATATAGTTGCATATAGTTGCCTAGTTTGATATAGTTGCATACAAAATTGTTGCAATATAGTTTCATATAGTTGCAATTTAGTTGCATATAGTTGCCTAGTTGCATATAGTTGCAATATAGTTGCATATAGTTGCCTAGTTACATATACTTGCATACAAAATTGTTGCATATAGTTGCATATAGTTTCATATAGTTGCATAAGTTGCACTTTTGCATAAAGTTGTATATAGTTGCGTATAGTTTCATAGTTCCATATAGTTTCATATAGTTGCATATGAAATTGTCATATAGTTACATATAGTTGCAGAAGTTGCATATAGTTTCATAGTTTCATAAGTTGCGTATAGTTGCATAGTTGCATAAGTTACATTGTTGCATAGTTGCATAAGTTGAATTATTGCAATATAGTTGCATAGTTGCATAGTTGTATAAGTGACAGGGTTGTTGTGTTTATAAAGTTTTGAGCTTCAATCTATTTTCTCCCCTGCATTTCCCTCCTTACCATTTGGACAAGCCTGGTTGGATTTTGTCTTTGTGATGAGTAGTTCATTTATAGTTCATTTATATTTGCACAAGTCCGATGATAAGTTGCATAAGTTGCATAAAGTTTCATATAGTTGCATATAGTTACATATAGTTGCAGAAACCAGAGTAGTGGCAACCGATGTAGCGATAGCTATAGTAACAACATTTTGCAATATAGTTGCATAGTTGCATAAGCTGCATATAGTTTCATAGTTGCATATAGTTGCAGTTACCAAAGTAGCTGCAGTTGCAGTAACAACATTGTTGCAATATATAGTTGCATAGTTGCATAAGTTTCATATAGTTGCATAGTTTCATAAGTGACAGTGTTGTTGTGTTTATAGAGTTTTGAGCTTCAATCTCTTTTCTCCCATCAATTTCCCTCCTTACCATTTGCACAAGCCTGGTTGGATTGTGTTTTTTTGATGAGTAGTTCATTTATGTCATTGTTTTGATCTTGTAACTCAATGGTTATTCCTCTTTGGAAAAAAAAATGCCTTCATCCTCGTGCACAATTCATTATTCATGAATATTTCATTCCCAATGTTCCAAAAACCATACCTATTTCAAGTTTTTGACTGTTACTGTATGTTTTGTACTATGGCTTGATTTGTTTGTAGTATGGTGGTTGAATATCTATGGAATAATTGTTTAGTATCTAATTGAGTTGATTGTTTATGTTCGACTAGCACTCAATAAGTTATTGTTAAAAGAAAAAAAAGGCTTTAGAGCATGTGTTTGAATCTCAATCTTGCATACCTTTTTAGCCTACTCCAAACACACAACAACATAATGGAATAGAGGTACTCACCATTCTATGTTCCCTCGCGTGTTCCCTCCATGTTCCCTCGACTCAGTGCCCTCTGTGTGCCCTCATAGTGTATCTCCTCCATGTTCCCTCAACTCAATGCCCTATGTGTTCCCTCCATGTGCCCTCTCCTCCCTACACAGTGTCCCCTCTGTGTGCCCTTCAAGTTCCCTCTGTGTGCCCTCCTCCCTACACAGTGATATCCTTGGTCGTGTGCATAGTTATCTCCAAATCGATGACAAAAATGGGTGGAATCCTCCTAATACACTATGACTCCCAACTATGGTCGTGTGCAACAATGGTAGCGTGCAACAATGGACGGGCTCCCAACTTTACTCTCAAAAAGTTTGTTTTTGTAGGATTAATGAGCAATGCACAAAGATTTTCAATTGAAGTTTAATAAATACATGGTACATAAATCATTGACTCAGATTCCTTGCAAACATTCTTGCCATTTTTTGTAATGCTTGGGTTAATGTTGCATTGTAAATATTCAAAAATGTCATTAAAAAATCTAGGGATATATTAAGAGAGGTTTGAGTTCACTAAATAATCCATCATATATTTGTTTCTTTCATAAGTAATATGGGTGAGAAAGAGTTTTTTGGTTTTTTATAAGGTCTATTTAGTGTTGAATGATACAATGTTTAATGAAATCTCATTTTTTAGAGATAATGGTAAAAGGAGGTGATGCATTACATCTATATCAAATCTTAACTAAAGATAATATCATTCTACTACTCTAAGTTTCAAAATTGGATCCATTAAGGATTCATTAATGGTGATTGGCATAATGATAAAGATAAAATTGAAGGAAACAATGAATCTAATTATAATGTGGAATATGTTGATGGAAAGGGTGATGATGGTAGCAATGAAGAAAAATAATCTATTTTGGTAAAAAAAAAAAATCACAAATAATGTTTCCATTTAAAAAACGTCTTTCATATATTTTAACATTATTTTTCATTATATGCTCAAATTATTGAAATTGTTATGCAAAAAAAATTGAATGCACATTATGTGCCACATCACTCAGAATGTCAATATAATTTTTATCAATGAAATCATCCTAATCATCCTTCTACTAATGATGAAGATGATTCTGACTTCAGGGGTAACTTCACATTGAAGGGTGATGACTAAGACTAGGGGAAACTTTCAATTCAAGGCTAGGAATGACCAGGCCGATAGAAAGTGAAGAAAAAAAATTAATAATTTGAACATGTGTTTTCCCATTCCATGTCAACAAGAACACATCCATTCACTCGGAACACTAAAACCCGACAAATCGATGACTCCACTAAATTAGGGTTTATGGTTTACATGATGAATTGATGATGGGAGAAAGTCGGTGTGTGAGTCAAAGTTGAGTCTAGAAACCCTCTCATATCGTTAAGGCAGGAGAACACTCTATCCATGTCAAATTTCAATGCATACAAAAATAGTTTGATAAAATTTCAACATTGGCCCCATTCATAGGTCACTGTTACCTGTGTCTAGTCCTAGTACAATTTCCTTGTAAAATTTGTATAAGATATTTAGAGAATGATAATTTTGAAGGTGATAGGCCTTTTCCTACACACCATGGCTAGATAACCACTCATTGACAGTCTATGTATTGATCCCTTTTAGTTTTGGGTTGCTAGTATTTCTAATTGCATGCACCTTTCAATCTAGTCATAGTTCAATTAATGTCTCTTGTTACTGTATGGTTATAAAGCCTCATGATCCCAATTCCCATATGCCTCCAACCTTGTGATTTAATGATCATTTGGTGACATGTGTCATAATGGGTGATGAATAAGACTAGGGGAAACTTTCAATTCAAGGCTAGGAATGACCACACCCACATCAAGTGAAGGAACAAAATTAAGAAGGTACTTTTGTTGTTCCATTCCATGTCAACAACAAAACAACCATTCACTGGGAACAAATAGATGAATCTACTAAATTAGGGTTTATGGTTTACATGATGAATTGATGATGGCCATACCTACATCGTTGGTATGATTAGGCGCAGTTGCGTAGAACTCTTCTTGGCTTTGAGAATAGTTCATTCTCTACTAAAAAGGGGAAACCACATGAAGGTGAAATCTCTAATTATACCCCCCCCCCTCTCTCACATCACTCTGAATTTCCCCATAGTACCTAATTTGAAATTCTAAATATTATACAAAATAAAAACATATAAAGATCATATAAAATATATAAACACAAACCTCTTCTTTTCAACAATTAAAAATCAGTCATTGTCTTCTTCATCCAGCTCATCATCTGTATCAGGATCTGGCTTAGAATCGATATTGGTCAAAGTCTCATTCATATGAACATCATCATCAACATCATTTTCACTAATATATTTATCGATATCGCCAATGACATCGTCGTCTCCTACATTTGGATGATAAAATTCTTCAACTTCTTCATTTGACACATCGAATACATGAGCCACCTACTCCTGATCTGCATAATCATGATCTTATTCCTCGTTATTATCTTCATCCTCAGCTACATGATTATACTTTATTGGTCTTCCTCTTCGATCATATCTAAAAATGTATGACCAACCTTCTTTACCAGGTACCTCTGAGTAAAATAATTGTTCGCATTGACTTGGAAGAACATAAGGCTCTGTACCCAGTTCAAATTCCCTTGTATTAACCATGGGAAATTCATTATCATGCTCAATAAGAGTTATTTCAGGATCATGTTCATGCATACATAGCCTATACCATTTAACCTCAAACAAAACTATTTTAAAGGAATTAAAATCACACTCAATTATATCCTCCAAATGCCCATAGTACCTATTATCAGTTTCTTCTGGACTTCTTTCACTTCTATAGGAAATTTTGGTGACCTTAAACATTGTAGTTATCCCACAATTTGAGGTTTTCATCTTATCATCCAATATTTTGATACGAAATTTATGACCATTACATCACATAGCCTTGTGATGTTTCAACTGCAACATGGAAAACAAGTAAAAAATACATTTCCAATTAATAAACCTCATATATGATTTAGTAAATATATATTTCATAATTTAAACAAACCAAATACATTGAAAATTTGGGAAAAAACTAGGAAAATGTGGGTATAAAATTTTACTTGCCTGTTTATATTTTAAACCAAAGGCTAAATCAAATTCCCTTGATGTAAGATCAATAAATTGATCTCAATGTTGATGCGATGTTTTAATCATCTTACTCACCCCTTCCCATGATAACCTACCGAATTATTCTTTAGTATATTATATCCAATGCTCCATCCAATCAAAGTTATTTGCATTGTATAAATGTAAAGCATCCCACTCTCGAGCAACTATATGATAGCATAACAATTTAATATCATTAATTAACAATTGTTAATAAAGGAATAATTTAATAAATGTGTAATATATTAAATCTACGTCAACATATAATAATTACCTTTCACAGTCCCTGTGTTACCTTTCCCCAATAGGACCTCCCCTTCAAATTTGTTCATGGAGTTGAGATGCCAAATGTGAGGCACATTCATATTTTCTGCTAATTTAGGTATATGTTGACTAATATACACCATTCATTGACATACCATATATCCCTCACCCATACAACCCTTCGAACGTGTTATTTTTATAACAAAAGCCTTCTGTGACTTCAATCGCCTCTCCACCATCCACATCGACCTTGTGTGTATTGGTCCACATAATTCAATATCCTCAACTTGGCATATGAAGTAGTGTTCTTGTGCATCGAATTTTTTTGGAGGTAGATATTGTTGCATTTGACACATTAGTTGGGGAATTTCTCTCTTCCAATACCTTATATCTTCTTTATGTATTTCTTTTGATGATAACCACCTACAAATGTTGATGCAATAAAATAATATCAAGGCGTACATAAATTTGTATATAAAACATAATATGTCAATAAGTTCTGCTACGAATCACATAAGAAGTACATTTTCCTTATAAAACAATACTTACCTCATGTATTTTCCAAGTACATAAATAATTTGTTTTATATTGTTGTCAAAGTCGTCTAGGAGAGATAAAGATAGAACATACTATAAAAAAAAAATTTACTATTTGCTTCCAAAAAATGCATACCAATAAGGAAATATATTATAACCTACTAATTACCTTAATTAATGTATGCCAGTCATGTGTTTTAACCCCACCAAAATCACCTTTTTTTGTTATGATATTTGTATGTTCAATGAAAACCCCATCGTAAACCTAATTTTTCGAATGACCTATTTTACAATATTGCTCTGTTGCTTCGTCAATAACCAAGGAAGACTAGTATTTTGTTCATGACCATCTCCATTAGAATTAATAAAAACACTTTGCAATGCATGATTATCTTCCTAGATGCCACAACATATCTTTCCAATTCTCTCTTTGTCAGTCTTTCCATCTAATATTCACCATAAAAATTTTGTTATGTTCTTCTTGACATGCATTGTATCAAACATATGAACTATTTGTAGGTGCTCGTAGTATGGAAATATATTGAATTGCATCATGTAACTTTTTATTCCTCGTGGAAGCCCATTCGTGCCTTAACAACAATCATGAAACATCAACAAATTGAAATTACACTAACTAATGGGACAAAATGAAATTAATACTAATAAAATTAACAAAAGATTTATATAATATGTCATACATAAATAATTTCCGTACCTTAACGACTTCTAATATATTCCAACTTCCATAGGCAAGGTGTCATTATTCGTGTTTTTTTTCCATTTTATTCTTTACCATTGAATTTTGATTTGTCTGTAGTTCAATAACTATGGTTCTTAGGCAGTAAGTGCCTATACTCATCAAACACTTACTTTCCTAAACTCCTTGAATGATGATATTTTATCCTCGGACCACAAACTGGGCATGCAAATTTACCCTTTGTTTGAATACCTACAAGATATATGAATTAATGTAGAATCAAATTATAGTTACAATTTAAAATAATGCATGATATTTTCATTAAATATATACAAAATAAAGTAACAATATAGCAGAAAAATGTGTTAACCTAGGAGCATAATGAATTATCCATGATAGTATTCCATGGAATTGAAATCATTTTTTCCCTATTGGTATAGAGATGTCATACATAGTGATGCCAACCCATAAATTCAACAACTCATCGATAATAGGCTCAATATATATGTTCATATATTTAACCTGGTACCTACCCAATTGGTTCAACATACCGTGTGATTAATTATACCTATCTAGATGTCGTTATATATAAAAGAAATAATTGCCATGCATGAAACAAAGAAATGAAATATTTTTTCATACTTTAAAGAAAATAAAAGATAATTAAATACCTGGAACAATCATTGCCAACATTGTGTGATATGTCTTGATCAACATCCAAGGAGGAAGGTTATTGTTTATAACAAAAATAGGCCACACTGAGTACATAGAATGAAGCTCTCCAAATGGATTGAGAACATTAGCTACGAACAAAAGTCTAACATTACAAGGTTCTTATTTAAAAATTGGCCACTTTTCTTTGATGTAATTCAATGTAGAACCATATGTAGGCATTCAAAGAACATCTTCTCCACTTTTGTTCTTTGCATGGAAATCCATAAACTGTGCTATACTTTGACACCTGAACAACCACTGGAAACATGAAATTATTGGAATATAAAGAAGAACTTTGTGAGGAACCTTCTTTGATTCTTTATTGGTTCGATATATACTTATTTGACATCGTGGGAATTCATTTTCTAATTTATATTGTCCATAATATATGATATGATCATTAGTACATGCATCAATAGCTTGATAGTCCATTCCAATTTCTTTCATAATCATGGATATTTTTCGATATGTGCGTGACAAAATATTTGACGTTGGTAATAGAAATTCACCTAAAAATATACAAAATTCTAAACAATAAGTCAATGTAAACAATATTAGTCATCAATATCTCATCCAATGTACTAATTTACAAATTAGAAAACAATAGCAATATAGGAAAAAATTGAACTTTTTAAGCATTTGTGAACATGCAGGCATAAATAATTAACAAATTAAATACCTTATTATATGTGTGAGGCATGTGTTTGATAAACCATTCAAAACCTTTAGGTTCACCAACAACAATATAGAAGATAAAATATTTGTTTTTGAGCCTTCATAAAGAGGTTGGCGTGACTTCTCGAGTAGAGGATCAACATCATGATTATCATGTTGGTTGTCCTCATCCATTGGAGAAAATGTGTCTTGGATCAATCTATGTATCTCATCTTCCTGATTTGAATCACTAACATTATCTCTATCCATATCATCATTAATAACTTGATCAACAACTTCAATATTCTTATCTCGAATTTCATCACCCTGTAAAGGAGTATTTCTGCTAGTACTTGGTAAATAACTCTCTCGAGGTCGACATTTTGGGGGCATCGTCTATATATTTAAAAATAACGTAGAAAATTTAGTGTGTATAAAATATATAAAAATCCCAATAAGAAATATTACTAAAATTCATGAAATGCTGATTATTACAGAGAATAAATTAAATATTGAATCCTCTTACCAAGGGACGATATTCATAACCCCCTTCGGTGTGCCCCTTCTCCCTACAATGTCTTTGAGATGTTGTTATTAAATTTTTTTTCTTTTTTGCAAGCCTCTGCAATCATAGTAAGGGCAATAACATTTTCCATCCCCCCTCGCCTCTAATGGCACTCTTAACCAAGAAAGCTTCCTGTCATTTTCGTTCATAGTGAAAAATCATTTTCTTGACAAGTAATTGTCTTACCTACACCATACCAAACAATAAGTTGTCAAATTTTTATATTTTAGCTACTCCTTTGGATTATGATATGTTTATTTATAGTGACCTCCAATCCTGACAATTATTTGTTCTACGACATTTTGACATGCTTTATTTTTATTATCAATTAACTATTAAGATAAATATGCTTCCATTTTTACTTTAGAGTAGTCTGTACTGAATCACCATGGAAAATCATTACACACCATTTAACTAAAGTGGTCAAAATTTATCAAACTTGAATCACTCGACACCATACACTAGCCTCTCAATTGTTTTGTAGACAAAATGAGGATCTTTGAAATTCACCACTAAAAAAAGAATGCCAACCACTTGTCATCCACAATTGGATTGGGTTGGTTTAAATTATGACATGTTGATTTTCATCTACATACAATGGCCATTATTGTCACTGTTATGTTATTTTCAATTTATGCAAGTGTCATCCCGTTTGGGTACTAGGGATGTAAAAAGTGGTATAAAAGCTTAAAGCAAGCTTTGTTGGTGTTTTTTTGTTAGTTCTTAAAAATAAAAGAGAGAATAAAATGACAATCAATTAATATCATTTCACCGATCAGGGTTGAGTTTCAAGATCACTTTCATATCTTTATCAATGAAAAGAGAGAGACATTCTAGCTACAATTGAAGGGAAAAGGGTATGTGGATTCCATAAACCTAGAATACTATGGAATCTAGATACCCTTTTCCATAGAATATACTAACTAGATCCAAAAACAAAAGACATGAAATATCGTACTACACATATAATATATTATCAAGGAAAAAACAAGCTACATGAAATTTCGACATTTGAACAAAAGTTTACAAGTTAGATTAGTACATCAATAAAAAAAACATACTAACCTTGCAAGTTCAAATTTCGAGCTATGTAGATCGAGAATTGGATTTGTTCAACTGGTGGGTGACGAAAAAAATAAACATCTCAAACAGAAGCTAGGAACAGTGTCGCAACTAAAGAAATTGTGTTGCAAAGTCTCTTAATGTCACAAATATATAGATCAACTAGTCAACTAGTTGTTGACACCAACCAATTAGATAGGCAAAATTTTCATGGCAATAACGAAATTTTTTTGTGGAAATAGCAATGAACTTTCATGGAAATTGCCATGAAAATCTTGACCAAGTTAAAAAAACCTTTTCGTGGCTATATAGATGAACTTTCATGAAAATATCGACGAAAATCCCTCCCTATTTAAAAAAAACATGAAAATAATGGAAATGTGGAAAATTTTCATGGAATAATCCACTGATATGTAGTAGTGTAATAGTTTAAGAGTTATGGCCTTACGAAGTTGGAGGACCCTCATATGTTGGCTTGAAGCCCCAAAAGGTCAAAGAAGTCAAAGAGCTTGCAAAGAATAAATTATTTTTTAAATGATAAAGTAAAGTGACAAAGTCAATAAGGATCATTTAAATAATAAAGTGAAGCGACAAAATCAAAGAAGATTATTTAAATGATAAAGTGTGGTGAAAAAGTCAAGGAGGAATATTTTTTTTTTTTGTAAGTAAGAGATTTTATATATAAAGGGCCTTCAAAAACTAGACCAGAGTTACAAAATCTTGAAAACAACATTGTTGTAGCTACCGAACTGCCCCAGGAAAGTGGAAACCAGTTCAGCCAGCCGGCTAAGTCTAGAAATTTATAGTCTGACAGTCTTAGATAAATAGAGCTAATCTCACTAGGCTACAACTAAGAAAATAAACTAGTAAAAAGATCAGATCCCCAGAGGGGTCAAACACTTGGAAAATAACCTTGTCAGGTAGCTTGGTAGGCTGCGTCCCAGCCCCTAAGGTTCCTCTTCGATGGGCATCCCTTTCCCTTCCATTTGCATGTCAGCAGCCAAGTAGCCCCCTTCCAGGTTGGCAGCTGGTAGGGTGACTACGGGTGGATTGTGTGCGTCGATGCCCGTAGCTATCGCAACCTCTGTGTCCCTGTGTGTGACCTGCACCAAGTCATCAACTTCTGGTTGTTGCACCTATTCATTCCTGTCAACGACCTATGCATGGGGAATCTCTTTTGCTTTCACGGATTCTGGAGTGGAGTGGAAAGCTTCCTAGAAGGTGGAAAGGATTTAGAGGAGAGTCAAAGTTTTCCCATCCAAAAGTTGCAGTCGAAAATGGAGGTCCTCCAATCCTTGACGGAGCTAAAAAACCAGCCCATAGAGGATGGAAAGACTATCCTTCAGCTATGAGTTAGGGATGAAGTCGGTGGACGAGTGCGTCCTGTGTTGGGCATTCCGAAGAAAGGGTGGCACCTTCAAGGGTGGGCAGGAGGAGCAGGCTATCGGTGCAAAAGAAGGCACGCTGGATAGGGAATTCGGTAGAAATGCAATAAATCATGAGAGAGATATCGACGAGCTATCGATGATGACCAGACATTTGAACCAGGAGGCATGCGGGGTGGAGGAGGTGAGAGGTTCCAGCTCACGATGCAAAGGCTGGGAGGAGTGTGCTGAGGGAAAGTCAAGGGGAGAAATAGAAACATGGGGTCGAGGAGGATGCCATGGAGATCCACTCTTTGGCCTCCCTCTTTGCCACGACATTCTAAGTTCGCAGGGAAGGAAAAAATGAACAGAATGTCTCGGATGGACGTGGAGAGCCTGGATAAGTCCGAAGGTGGTGAGCACCACGAAGGAAGGAAACCAGAGTGAGCCAGGTCTAGGAGACTAAGGGATAAGAGGGTTGGGTCACATGCATGGGTTAAAGTCGCCTGCAACTAGAGAAGCCATGGTGGAGAAAACAATGGGAGTCGGGTGCACCAGCATTAATGGTGCAACATACGTCGTAAAAGAAAATAAATGCATGGTTTAGGTGGCGGGTCTTGACACGAGCTCGACACATGGTCCCCTTCTATGCTAGCCTGTCCTCTCCTCCTCCTCCCGCCATGTGGCCCACACTAACACCCCATCCAGGGGTTTGTCCACTGCTGCAGCCTTACGAATGCATTGCTAGAGAATAGGGTGTGTAAGGTTGAGGGACGTTTTGCATAGGAGATCTGGTTCATCCCAATTAGTCCCCAGATTAGCCAATTCATCTACAACTTGGTTCGCCTTTTGCCTGATGTGTGAAGGTATGATTAGGTTGCAAAAGATCCGCTATGGTCTTTAGCCCATGTGAGAGTCTCCAGCTGGGTGAGATTATTTCCGGGTCCACTCCATTTAAGATTTTATTGAAGAGATTGATAATGATTTGGGATTCACCTGCTACAATCAACTTAGTGAAGCTATTCTCAATGGCTAATTGCAGTCCTCTGGTGAGCCCCCAAAGTTCCGCTACATTGTTCATAGTGTAACCAAGGGATCCTGCATTAATGAGAAGAATTTGTCCAAGGTGGTTGCGGAAGACCACTCCATATCCCGTTGCTCCTGGGTTTCCTTTGGAGGCTCCATCAAAATTGAGCTTGATGAAGCCGCCTCGGGAGGGGGGTTCCAAGAGGAGGGGCTGCTTGGAGGGGGAGGAGAATAAACTGGAGGAGGTGAGTCAAGAAAAGTGGGGGAATTCTAGTACTGAAGGATCAGAAGTTTTGTGGGAGTGTTGATCAGATATTTTTCAGTCCAATGTTGAAGGTTGATAGTTTCCAAAATGTTGAGGCAACATTAGTTCCAACAGTGGTGCCACGAGAGGTCATTCCTGAAAAGCCTTCTATTTCTTTCCTTCCACACTTGCCATAGAATGAAGCCTAGAAGAAGTTGCCAAATACCATTTATAAAGGGAGATTGAAACACTTGGTCCCTCCATTCCATGATTGTATCAATGATGTTGTCTCTCTTGCGATCTAAGGTGCACATAATTAGCGCACTTTGATCCCAGATTTGAGCAGTGTAGGGGAAAGTGTTGAGGAGATGATTCATGGTTTCATCTTCTTCTCCACATAGCATGTAGATAGACGGGCCAACAAATCCTCTTTTTGAGAGGTTATCCCAGGTGAGAATGCTCGAATGGGTGACAAGCTAGAGGAAGAGAGTAATTTTAGGCCAATGTTTAAGGTCCCAGATTTTGCTCCAAACCTTCCCCGTGGGTAGTGGGTCTGAGTGAATTTTGATGACATAGGCCTCTCGTATGCTGAAAGTGCCCCGTGGCGAGTATCCCCATCGTAGGATATCTTCTCCTATAAGTTTGGGGATTTTTCTTTTGGTCATTTCTTCCTGCCAGGGTCTTAGGTCCACGTGCACGTCTAGGTTCAGGCACTCCCTGTTTAAGTGCTAGCATCGCCAAGTGTCCTCTATTGGATTGTCTTGCCAGTAATAAACGACTTTTGTCAGGCTTGCATGTGCAGCTTGGATGCTGATATTCTCAGCCCAATCCTAGTGGTCTGAAGTTGGCCATTGCTACCAGGAATCTTTCCAGAAGAGGGTTGTTTTCCCATTTTGGATTTCCCAGAAAGCATGATTGTTTACCAGATGTCTATTTTTCTTAGCTGTTGACTAGATTAAGGAACTTGGGTTGTCCCCATTCCATCTTATCAAGTTCTTATCCACCATATTGGGTGCATATTTCCTTCTCCAGATCCTAGCCCAGGGATCCTTGGTATTTTTTAACCAACGCCACCAGATCTTGGCGCTAAGGACTTTATTCATGATTGGGGGGGTCCCTTAGCCCAAGGCCTCCCTGTGCTTTGGGTTGGCAGAGTTTGTCCTAGCTGATCAACGCTATTTTCTTCTCTGTGTTGAGGCCTTGCCAGAGGAAGTTCCTCTATAATCTTTTTATAGTTGTGAGGATGAACTTTGGGGTAGCAAGCGCCAAAAAGGTGTAGATGGGGAGGGCTTGAAGAATGTCTTGAAGGAGAATGAGGCGACTAGGGAGGTTTAGTACTTTGTAGATCTAGGAAGACAACCTCTTGGAAAAGGAGGAGAGGAGATGTTCCCAAGAGGTGTTTCTGAGGGCGTTATGAATCAGAGGGATTCCAAGGTATTTGGACGGAAGGGAACTTCGATTGAAGACCAAGATATCAGAGACATGGCATTGAATCAAAGGAGGTGTATTGAAGAAGAAGATTTGAGATTTGTCTTTGTTACAATCTAGTCCTGAGGCTTCAGAGAAGGTTTGAAGGATCGAGAGAATGGAGTGAGATTCATGTGTTGTAGGGGTACCCAACATTAGAGTGTCATCCACAAATTGGCTATGCGAGATCGGGGGGGAGATACCATGTAGAGGTAGACCTGTCAGCAGGTTGCTTGCTATGGCTACGTGAATGGAGCGACTAAGACGCTCATCCATGATGATGAAGAGGAAAGGGGAAAGAGGTTCTACTTATCTGATTCCTCTGGAAGGGGAGAAAGGAAGGGAGAGAACTCCATTGATAAGGATGCACAAAAAAACCAAGGAGGTTAGATTCAGAATCCAATCCACCAAGAGCTTGTCGAAGCCAAAGGCAAGGAGCATTTCCCGCATATAATCCCAGCTTAACTTATCAAAGGCTTTAGAGAGGTCTAGTTTAATTAGCATACCTCGCATTCTGGTCTTCTGCAAGGAGTGAATCACTTCATGAACTAGGATGACAATGTCCAGGATTTGTCTGCCCTCAACATAGCCTGATTTCTCTAGAGAGATGATTGTTGGTAAGAAGGGCTTGAGTGTTCGGGAAATCACTTTGGTTAGGAGTTTATAGATGACGTTGCAAAGTGCAATGGGCCTGAACTACTTAGGGTGGTAGGCCTACCCCTCTTTAGGGATGAGGATGAGGAAAGTCGCATTGAGAGCCTGGAGGACTTGTCCTGAAGATCGAGAGTCTTCAATGATTTCCCACACCTCTACCATGATCATTGGCCAGCAATGGTGAAAACAATCACTGGTGAAGCCATCTGGGCCTGGAGGCTTACACTTGGGGGTGTCCTGAAGTGCCTGATCCACCTCCTCAATAGAAATGGGCTGGAGTAGGGCTGAGTTTTTCTCCAGAGAAACAAGGGAGGGCACATGTTGCGTGACCTTGTCTATGGCCTCAGATCTATCTGGGAGGGGTTCCGTGAGGATATATTTGTAATAGTCTATCAATGTCTTCTCCAGATCTTCATGGGAGTGGATAGCCTCACCATTGGTGGAGGTTAACTGTGAAATTCTATTGGTATGTCGGCGGTGAATGGTGGTTCTGTGAAAGAATTTGGTGTTTTGGTCCCCCTCCAGAGCCACTGGATGCAAGATTTATGTTTCCACAGAACTTCTTCTTGACATTTCCTGGCCTCCAACTGTTGATTTACTTTTTCTTCCTAGGTTTTAAGCTCGTTCGTTATCCCTTGAAGCTTGATCTGGTTTTGAATCGTGCACATTTTTTCTAACAGATTCTTTTGGGAGTCGAAGATATTGCCAAAGTTTTTCTTATTACAAATTCTGAGTCTTTGCTTGAGGTTATTTAGCCTTTGCTGAAATCTGTACATCTTGGAGCCGAAGGGGACCTCTGTCTCCCTCCACCAATGTTGGATCTTTGCTTAGAAATCTGGGTGGTTGAGCCAAAACTATTCAAACCGGAAGGGCCTTTTCCTTGAAGTGGTTGGCACCTCTAGCCATAGTTGAATGGGCCAGTGATCTGAACCATGGAAATCTAGAATGCTTGCTTCCAGAGATGTCCCTTCCAGTATAAGGAAATAAGAGATAAGAAAATGATCTAGCCTACAAGCGATTTGATGTATTCTGGTTCTTCTGTTTGTCTAGGTATGGATTCCATTGATGGTTTCTAGGTTGATGAAATTGAAGTTATCAATGAGGCTATTGAATTCACTGGAATCCTAATCCAGGCGTCTTGATCCCCCTTTTTTTTCATCCAGGTTGCGTATGAGATTGTAATCTCCACCGATAATCCATCTGTTGTTCCTAGTTAAGGTGGAAAGGTGCTCCAGGTTCCTGAGAAAGGCTTTCTTATCCCTGGGGCTAGCCCGCCCATAGACATTGGTAAGGTGTCTAGTTTTGTTAGATCCAATGAGCCTATAGTGTGCAGTGATGGACCATTTGGTATTGATAAAATTTTCCATGACCGTTGAGTTCGCGTTCCAGAGGATAGCTAGTCCTCCAGTTGTACCTGCGGTTGTAGTAGAAACTGCTTCCCCTTGCTTCCAGCAGTAGGGGAGTAGCCTGTCAATATCTTCAATTGTGCATTTTGTTTCCTGAAGTAATATTATGTCCGGTTTTTCTGCAAAGATCAAATCTCGTAGCATTTTTTGCTTGCTACGTCCATTGAGGCCTCTTATATTCTTGGAGATAATATTCATGAGGACGAGGGGGTGGAGAGAGGGGGAAATATATCCAAGATAAGGTGGATTTGACCAGAGTTCACCATGAAGTGACCTATTTCTTGTATGAGCTTGTTGGTTGACTTCCTTCCTCTCTTCTTTTCATCTTTCTGAGTTTTTCTATGGCTCTTTCACTGATTTCCCTGTATACCCAGACCCTTGCTGGATCGAGATGTGGATCCAGTTGAGGAGTTAAGGAAGACCTTCTGTACCTTCCGTAATTGATCCCGAGGTATGGTGTATAGTTTTTGGTGTCTATAGGCATGTTCGAGGTGCTCCAGATCCACCCCAACTAATTCTTGCTCTTCTAGCTCCATTTTGGCATCGCCATCCTCTATCTACAAATGGTCTTGCTGGCTAAGAGCAAGGTCTAGAGATGAGTGATCTATTTCCTTCTCCTGTATTGGTCATTCTCTCCCTGGGCTCATGTGTTGGGGAGTGTTTTTCGCATGGAAATCGTTGGGGTTTATGGGGACTGATGGATTCTTTGGTTGATCCTATAGTATTGCATAGTTATTACTATTGGAAGGATATTTACTTACTTGGGTTGGCTTATTTCATCCTCCTTGTCTTCTCTCTCCTGCTGGTTGAGCGAAGCCTTCCTTATCTTTGCCAACCTCTGGGTTCCCCTATTTGTGAGCAACATTGAGGGGGAATTCTCTGAAGAGATGTCCGTGCTTGTGACATTTCCTACATCTGAACGGGATGTGTTCATAGTCGATGGTTTGGGTCCATTCCTCATCATGGTATTAAGAATTATGGATCTTGGGAGCGGCTTGGCTATGTTCAGGTATACGCAAATGCGCGCATAGGAAGTGTACCGCCTCTGCTTGGTGGCCTCTGAAGACTTAACATAGATTCTGATTGTGTTACCTATAACGGCGAGAACCTCTTCTAGCTAGAATTCCTAGGGAAGAGAGTATATTCTAATCCATACTGGTGCATGCGTGAAATCTTCCTTTTCAGGGATGAACTTCTGGGTCCAGAATCTTAAGAAGAGTCCTACTGAGTTGTAGAAGTAAGGCCATCCATCAAAAATGCAGTTGTGGTCCTCAAGGTTATGCATAATGATTGTGAAGAAGCCCTTGGATCCTAGTTGCACTTCATAGTGCCTTTTTGGCTTCCACCAGTGTTGTATCCATTTGATCAGATCCTGTTCTAAAGGCCAGAGCCCTAGGAATTTTCCTACTTGGGCATAGTCTCTCATATATTACTTTTGTTCTTCTATGCATGGTGAGATGATGATGTATTTTGGGGCCTGTGGTGCTTGTGGGATGCATTTTCCTGGAAGGCATGGTATTGATGT
Organism: Picea glauca; assembly: GCA_000966675.3. Classification (NCBI taxonomy): domain Eukaryota; kingdom Viridiplantae; phylum Streptophyta; class Pinopsida; order Pinales; family Pinaceae; genus Picea; species Picea glauca. Next base: position 363,037 of record JZKD02S0812154.1, on the reverse strand, counting down.
TGTAGCAGGTGTAGCCACATTTTCTGGATCAATATCCATCTCCCGATCCTTGAAGGTTCATTCCGTCAGGAGCTTTGAGGGTTGATCTGGAGGAGGCTCGAATGTGGGATATTTTAATCCTTCTCCCGAGCTTCCATTTTTTGTGGCCTGGCTATAAGAGGTGTTGTTCGACCCTCCCTCCTTTAGAGTCATGAGCCCCAGCGGGGAAAAAATTGTGACAGTGCGGCCTAAACCCTAAACCTGGGTTGGGGAGCGCTCTTATTTTCTCATCAAGAATTAAATTGTCAAGGAGGAATATGTAAATGATAAAGTAATGGATAAATTACTAAATATGGAAAGTAGTTAACCCTAAAAATGAGGAAAATAGGTTAAGTGACCTATAAATGGGTTAAGTGACCTATAAATGGGTTAAGTGCCCTAGAAGGTGCTTCTAAGGAAGATATTTGGAGAGTATAAATAAGAGGCAAGGCTCTCTCATTTTATATCACACTTCAGCATATTGAATATATATAGTTGACTGAGGTAAAAAAATGATATCTAATCCTAATTTCAGAGGGAAGGTGAAGAAAATAAGGTTGGAATTCAAGGGAGAATAAATTATTTTGATGATGTTTTCTTTTGATGTTTTCTAGGATATCTCACCATTTTCGTAATAAATTTTTTTATAGAATGATTCATACTGTGAAATTGATACGCCATTGATGAAACATATCCAAGTATGTGTGGTAAAAAATCATCTTGTGGGTCATTTTATTTTTTGTATTTACACTTCGTGGAAAACAGGGTTTGTGGCTAGTCCTAAAACTAGTCGAAAACAAGCATTTCGGGTAAAAATGTCATAAGTTCTTCATAGAAAATCCAAATTCAGTAAGACCAAATGTGTTGGTTATAGTAAATTCATTAGTATTATGTGTAAATTTTTTATATCCATTCAACAAATATTCCATGCGGAGCACGCTCTACAAGGTCACTCTCTAGAATAAGCCAAAATTCAACAAGTTATGCCATTTTTGCTATAAATCCTTTTTTGAGAGGTTCCAAGTAGTGATAACTGGAGGCAATACATAAAACAAACTAAAGAACATTGTGTAATATTTTCAAATATTGATTCATTAAAGGTACATAGTTATTATTTTTTCAAGTTGGGGTTGTTGACTAATACCAAACTAGTCATGTGAGACTAAAGAAAAGGTTGATGAAAATGCTAGTCTCTTGTTGTGAAAGTTAAGGAAGGTTTGCAAGTATGTGATCATATAATCAAGGTCTATTATAGAGTTACAAATCATATTTGGTTGATGAAATTGATGAGGTATTTTGATTAAGGTACATGTTGGGTACATGGTCGAGACAAGTAGTTGATGAGTTGTCACATACATGAGGTGTATAGTTGATGATGTTGGTACATTCTGATGAGTCATAGTTGATGAGTAGTTGACACATGATTGGTACATACTTGGTACATGGTTGGATGCAATTTTTTATGGTACATATTGATTACAGGTTGTTTGGTACAGGTTGGTGCATGGTTGATGCACTTGTTTATGGTATAGGTTGATTACATGTTTAGCTACATGTTGATGCATGGTTCAGGTTTATTTGTACATGTTTACAATGGTATATATCATAGTGATAGTGTGACAGTGGTTCCATCATTATACTTCTACTTTAGTGTGGTTGGACGGGGCAAGGACAGGTGGTTGTAGTGACCTTCCGGTTGTATCCAGATAACATAGTCGGTTGTAGCCTCCTTCTTGTTGTAGCTAGAGAATAAGGGAGTTGGAGATTCCCTTGGGTTGTAGATTGAGAATCAAGGGGGTTGGAGCCTCCTTCTAGTTGCAGCTAAAAAAAAAGGAATTTGGTGCTTCCAATGAATGAAATTCTTCAAGACATATAAGAAAAATCATTATGTGGTTTTATCCCGCTTTGGTTTTCCACGTAAAACAATGGTGTATTGTGTATGTGTATGATTGCTCCTTTGTTCATTGCTTATTTACTCTACAATTATTGGATGATAATTATACATTGATATGACACTTGGATTATATGGTTAAAAATGATTAAATTGCTCTATTATTGATTCACCACCCCTCTCAGTGATCCAACAAAACTGAGTAGTTTCCATCAGTAGGAAGAGTTCAAGGAGATTACCAAGATCTTCCACATCAAGATTCATGGAAAGAAGACCAATATAGATACTTTGTTCAAATATGATTTACAGAATAATATCATCGCAACTGATTTGGTTATAAATATTGTATTGGAGGTCCGCAATGATTATAACCCCTATCCATTGGGTTGGGTAAAAAAACATGCAAAGATCAAGGTAACAAAGAAGTGTAATAATAAATTTGTTGTAAGTGTTGATTTTATAGATGAATTAGAATTAGACATATTACCATTGGATGTATTAGGAGTAGTGCTTGGAATCCCCTACATCTATATGATGGATCTTATCTTCATGTACAAATCCAATTAGTACCACCCCATTAAGGATGGGAAATTGATCCAGGAGGCTCCCCAGGTCTAGGAAATGCTCAAAAATGAAAGTTCTTCAAATTGAATGAAACCAATTCCATTGCCACCATCTCGTCACATTGATTCCGACCATATATTTATTTTCTCAAGCGAACATTGTATGCAAAAGTTATTGCACTCTGGCCATTTTTCCAAATAGCTAAACAAAAGCCAACTGGAAAAAATTCAATGATGATGTCAGCATGACGTCCTACTAAAATCAACAAAGTGACATGTGGAAACACAACAACAGGGTGACTGGGCAATGGCATCGGCCAATCCAACTTCACCAAGTGGCACATGGTGGACCAATACAGTGTTGACAAGTGGCATCATTGAGGACCAATGAAAGGGTGTCACGTGGCACCCCATCACTAGTTGAATGCCAGTTTTAAAATATTGTTGTAGGTCCATGGGTTTTGAACCCCTAACCTATGGTCGAGTGCATGTCTTTGGGAAAGGTCCATTGCCAACATACCATGTTTTGGTTCTTATTACTACCACCCACTATTTAATATATAAAGTCAAATGTATTATGTGGCTGAATGGGGGCTGGGGCTAAGCCCTAGTCTGCAAATTCTATTTATTGCACATAACCACAGGGGGCGGGCATTATTTGTTTAACCACCCACTTGTGGATCTCTACAGTCCATAGCACCATACTTCGGGCACACTCCACCATACCAACAAACAAAGGGGGGCACAAGGATAAAACCTTTCTACTAAACAAAGCAAGGCTGGAACACACATTAGGCACGATATGAGGGGCACGGTCCCATTGCACAGTGCCACATGACCTAATTTTGAGGGCTAGGGGCCACTGCACAGCCCAAAGGGATGGCGCTTGGCCACCTTAGTACCCATGTGACCTATTTGTGCATGCACGACCAACCCTTTTGGGTTTATTTTCATTTTTTTTACACAATGGGTTTACTTGCCTACAGTTTTTCCTAGAATGGGTATTTTTGAGGATTTCTTGGCCATTTGGAGGGGGATTTCATCCAAAAAAAAGGCTAGATCTTCAGGAGAAGTATGGATTCTCTTGTTGGGACTCAAAACTATATAAACCAGTATTTTTTATCTTGAGGGGTAACTTTTTGATGCAGGTATTTTGAGGAGCAGCTTGTGTAACTTTCCCATTTCTCATGTTATGAGAGGCATTGAGTCATGTTTTGAGAGGAGATTGTTGAGGCTTGTATGTATCTGAACAAGGAGGTTTTGTAAAGTAGATCAGAAGTATTTTGTAACAACAAATATCCAATCTAAAGAGAACTTGATAAATTGAATAAAAATAAAGAGGTCCTCCACTTAGAAGTAGGCCCAAAGACGTAGCCAAATATTGGTGAACTTTGTTAACAAGTTCTTGTGTCTACTTCTCTTTCTTGTTTGTTTTTATTTTCTCTTATTTTGCAGCATGGTTTATGATGTTTTAACTCTTTAATTTCTTATGAGTATCAAGTAAAAGTCATAATTATAATTCCGCAACAATTTATAGAGTTTATGTATTTTGTATTCTTATCGATCTGATGCATAAAGTAAATAAAATTAACTTGCAATTTGTCAGTAAAACCTCACATTTTTGGATCACGTATATGGTATCATAGAATTTGGTTTTGAAGGCTTGAAAGGAATTGCAAGCATTGGATGCTCACCAGAGCCAAACTCAAGCAAGGAGAAGGCCAATTTCAGGCTTTTAATCTAGAGATTCAAAGGAGACCTCAAAAAAAATATATGTCTTCACCGAGAGAAATAGGTCCTTATGAATATGAGGATGATTTATTTGAGGAATTTAAATTTATGAAATCCATGGTAGAGGGAATTTACCATGAAATAGGACAACAAAGAAATCCAAAGATTGAAGAAGGTGAATCTTCGGTAAGAGAAGAAGGAGGAGTTGGAGTTGGTGGACCTTCAAACCTTATTCCCCTTCATCCTCGTCATCTACAAGTGAAGCAAGTGTACATTCCTCCAAAGAAAAGCAACCTAAAAAAAATTATCATTCTTTTGACATCCCTTTATTAAAGCTTGATGCAAATTTTAATTTACCCACTTATGATGGTGAATTAGATGCAGAAAATGTAGATAATTTGGTTAGACCACTAGAAGTCTATTAGATGATACAAAGGATTGTTGAATATGAAACAAAGATCCAACTTCCAAGTCCCAAATTGGGAGGCACAACTCTCATATGGAGAGAAAGAAAAACTAAAGATTATCTCAATAAAAATGGTAAAATAATATCTTCCTGGAATGATTTTATCACTATATTGAAGAAACAATTGTATCCATTAGCATACATGCAATAATAAATGATGAATTGGAAAACTTTAAGGAAAGCTAAGAATCAAAGTGTACAATATTATACTCAAACATTTTGTAATAAATTATTAAATTTGGGTATTCCTTTATATACACAAGATGCACTCCTAAAATATATTGTTGGTTTACATTCTTATCTCAAGAACACTATTCTTATGTTAAATCCTTATAGCTTTGATGAAGTATGTGTACAAGTCATTCACATTGAATCAAGTAAAGGGAATGTTGGTGATAGTTTTTCAATAGATACTTGGCAAGGAAAGGATTCATGGAAAATAAAAGAGAAAGAGGAGAAGATGGCCACAACAATAAAGGAGAAGCCTACTTGCAACCATTGCAATAAGGTAGGGAATGATGAATATCATTGTTGGATATTAAATCCTAAGTTGAAGCCAAAGAATTATGCCAATCAAGGGAGAAAGAATACCATAATTGCAACAGTTCAAGTGGATCTAAGATCAGACTCTGGTGATGAGACAAAAATTGTAGCTATGGGAATCCGAGGTATAAATTTTGTTGCAAGTACTAGCTCTTCTAATTTAGATGTTGTAAATGATGAGTGTAAATGCGGTGAAATTTTCGACATAAGGGTCATAAAAAATAATGTTAAAATTGATACTCTTGTAGACAGTGGATAACAAGCCAATTTAATCAGTGAAGAGGTTGTAAATAATTTGGGACTTGAAACGAAGCCACATCCTACACCATATCCATTGGGATGGATATGTGGTGATAATAATTTGCAAGTAACCAAGCAATGTAAAATTAAGTTTGCAATCACTTCTAATTATGTTGATGAAGTAGAGATTGATATACTGCCACTGGAAATATGTGGAATTGTCCTGGGAAGCCCATAACTTTATGATAGAAAATCCATATTCTATAGGGAGGAAAATAAATATTTCTTCAAGCAATATGGGAAAGAGTAAATTGTTCTTTCTCATCACATAAAAACTAACAGATCTTTTGCAACTACAAGGTAGTTAGAAAAAATGGTAAATGAAAACAAAAGTTTAACACTTATGTCTGTAACAAATCAGGAAGTTAGTGATGCTAAACATTAGATGGTTCAATATGTTTCTAACAATCATGAAGTGTCACAAGAAGTACAACACGAGGTTCAATTGCATACTTTGATTATTGTTCCTGTTCAGGAGGGGAAGGATGTTTTTTCATTCTCATTCACATATTAATCAATGTTGTTTAGTTTTATGTTATTCAGTGGTGTATGGATGCTAATTGCAACAAAGAAAGTAGATGATTGTGCAATAAATGGGACGATTACTTTGATAAACAATGGTATCTCATTTTTTTATGTTTGTTGTGATTAGTCAGGTGATCATTGTCCCAACAGAAAGGATGGATGATACAGGACAAGTGGGGATGCAGTGCTGTCACTTCTTACCTAAGTAAAACTAGAATTTTGGCGGTCCAAAAGATTCCAAGTGGGGAGGAATGATCTAGGAGGCTCCCTAGGTCTAGAAAATGCTCAATAATGAAATTTCTCAGAATTTAATGAAACCAATTCCATTGTGACCAACTTATCATGTTGATTCTGACCATATATTTAATTTCTCAAACAAATTTTGTATGCGAGAGTTATTTCACTCTAACCCCTTTTCCAAACAGCTAAAAAAAAATCAAGAGGTCAACTGGCAAGAATTCAATGATGATGTCAGAAAGACATCCTACTGACATCAACAAAGTGACATATGGCATCACAACAATAGTGTAACTGGGAAGTGACAAGGATGAAACCCACTTCACCATGTGGCACGTGGTGGACCAATACAATGTTGACAAGTCACATCATTGAGGACCAATGAAAGGGTGCCATGTGGCCTAGACATGGGTTTCCACATGGAACCCCATCACTAGTTGAACGGAAGTTTAAAAATATTGTTGGTGGTCGATGGGTTTTGAACCCATGACCTATGGTTGAGTGTATTCCTTTGGGAAAGGCCCATTGCCAACATGCCATGTTTTTATGCTTATTACTACCACCCACTATTTAATATATAAATTCAAATGTATTATGTGGTGGGAAGGGGGTTGGTGCTAAGCCCCAACCCACAAATTCTATTTGCTTCACATAACCACAGGGTGCAGGCACTATTTGTTTAACCACCAGCCCAAGGATCTATACACTCCATAGCACCATACTGCAGGTGCACTCCACCATACCAATCAACAAAGGGGGGCACAAGGATAACACATTTCCACTAAACAGGGTGGGGCTAGAACCACGGGTGAGTCACAATATGAGCGGTGTGGTTCCATTGCACAACACCACATGAACTAATTTTGAGGGATAAGGGCCAATGCGTAGCCCAAAGGGATGGTGTTTGGCCAACTTAGTACCCATGTGACCTATTTTTTCATGTTCACCCAACCCTTTTGGGATTATTTTTATTTTTTTTGCGCAGTGGGTTTATTTGCCTATAGATTTGCCCAGAATGGGTATTTTTGAGGATTTATTGGCTATTTGGAGGGGGATTTGATCCAAAAAAAAGGCTAGATCTTCAGGGGAAGTTGGGCTTCTCTTTTTAGGCCTAAAAACTATATAAACCGAGATTTTTAATCTTGAGGGATAACTTTTTTATGCATGGATTTTGAGGAGCATCTTGTGTAATTTGCCCATTTCTCATGTTATGAAAGACATCAAGTCATGTTTTGACAGGATATTGTTGAGGCTTGTATGTATTTGAACAATGAGGTCTTGTACAACATATCAAAAGTATTTTTTAACAACAAAGAGCCAATGTAAATATAACTTGAGAATTTTAAGATAAATAAAGAGGTTCTCCACTTGGAAGCGGGCCCGGAGACGTAGACAAAGATTGGTGAACTTCATTAACAAGTTATTGTGTCTACCTATCTTTCTTTTTTGCTGTTATTTTCTCTTATTTTGCATCATGGTTTATGATGTATGAACTCTTTAATCACTCATGAGCATCAAGTAAAAGTCATAATTATAATTCCACAACAAGTTATAGAGTTTATGTGTTTTGTATTCTTATCGATCTGATGCATAAAGTACATAAACTTAACTTGAAATTTGTCAATAAAAACTCCCATTTTTGGATCATAAATAATTCATCATTAATGCGCATAAAGGAAAATAAAAAAATTCACTCGTAAGTTCCAATGATGCTAAGAAATTGATTAGTTCTAGAAATAAATATGTTTTAGATTTTCTAAGAGAAAATCAAGTGGGTGAAGAGTCATTAAAAGTAAATCCATCCATGGAAGGGTGTACTAAGGATAAAAAACATGAATTGAATGATTTTCTAAATAAATATAGGGGAGTGTTCCATGAGCCTAAAGGAATACCACCGAGGAGGAAAGTGAATCACATAATCCAATTATTGCCAGACACCCTGTTACTGAATATTGAGTTGTATAGAAAGTCCAATATGGAAGCAAATGCAGTAAAGAAGTAGTTGCAATAATGTTTGGAGCAAGGGATGATTTGATCAAGTGCCTCATCTTGTGGGTCACCCATCATAATGTTTCCCAAGAAGGACGGGACTTCCAAAATGTGTATCGAGTATAGGGAATTGAACAAGATTACACTAATGAATTGGTACTCTCTACTGAGGATCGATGATCTATTGGACCAACTACAACATGCCAAGTACTTCACCAAGATGGATTTTGAATTCGGATATCACGATGTACAAATAAAATAATAATATATTTGGAAGAGAGCCTTCAAGATAAGGAAATATTTGTATGAGTGGTCGGTTATTCCATTTGGTTTATGCAATGCACCACATCCATTTATGAGACTAATAGAATGATGCTATATTTCTATATAGTGCTACTTGTGAGAATCACATCTCACATCTTATGAAGGTGTTAGAGACCTCGAAGAAGCACCATTTGTTGGCCAATCTCACAAAAAGTGAATTTCCTTTGTAGTCTTTGGTGTATCTAGGGTATGTGACCGGTGGAGGTGAAATAAAGATAGATCTCACCAACTAACCAAGATGGAGGCCATAATGAAATGTCTAGTTCCTACAAATTTCAAAGGAGTTAGGAGATTTTTTTAGGAAACATAGTATTTGCATAATTTTTTAGATCCATTTTCAATAGTAGCTACACCAATCCATGTAATAATAGTGGGAAATAAGAGTTTCCATTGGGGGGATAATTAGAAAAATGAATTTGATGAGATAAAAATAAAGATTGGCCAAGCACCAATGCTCACACTTCCAAACTTGAAGAATCCCTTCAAAGTGGGGATAGATGTAAATGGGTATTCCATGAGAGTAGTCTTGATGTATGGAGAAAGACATTTCTTCTAACATTATGAAGTATTTCATAGGAATTTCCTCAACTACCCTACCTACAACAAGAAGATCTATGTCTTGGTACAATCTATCAAAATTTGGAGGCACTATATGATGGGTAAGGAGATCATCATCCACATAGATCACTCAACCTCTCTAGTATTTTCTCTCCCAAAGAAACTTACAACAAAGCAAGCACTACAAATGGATGGGGTTCTTACAAAAATTCATTTGGTCATCAAGTATGAGAAGGGTAGAACAAACAGGTTGGTAGACATACTTTCATGACCATACACATTCAATATTACAGCTTTACGAAATCTAATGAACATGGATGCTTTTACCTATGATGCATACAAAGAGGCATAGATAGACTATGATGACTTCAAGGAGGTGTTTTAGGAGCTACAATGAAAAATTCATATAGAATAAGGTGACACCAATGCTTAATATCATTTCCAAAATGTTCTACTCTACAATGCTTAATATCTTTTACTAGAGTAGTCCACACTTCTATTGGTAAGTCACCTTTTGAAACTTGCTTTTGATATTTTCCACTTTCACCCTTACATGTTGTATATGGAAAACAAGGAAGAGTTAGGGAGGACCTCAAAGGGGATACATTAAAAGTAGAAAAAAAAGTTAATAAGGTCAGGGAAATCCATTTGCAAGTACATGAGATGTTGAATAAGTCACATGAAAAGTACAGAGCTAGATATGACCAACACAAAACAGATAGAAAATTTAGAGTGGGAGACTGAGTATGATTACAACTAAATAAGGAAACGTTACAATGTCCTCGTAAGAATATAAAGGCTCTAAGGTATGGTCTTTTTGAGGTATTGGAAAAGGTGGGAGATGAATCCTATAGACTCAGTTTACCCTCATACATGTGCATTTAGTCCATAGTGAATGTACATAATTTCAAACTCTATGATCCCTCCTTGTTGGATCAAGAGGAGGAGCAGGTCCTAACTTCCATAGAGGATTTAGCATCAGATGCTCAAGCAAAGTTGGAAGAGGAAACATTTTTGTAGAAGATGTCTAGAAATACAATACAGGTGAATCATGACCATTGGCATATTGGGTTGAAAGGGAAACTTCCAAGAAAAGAAAAATTCTACTCCAGGGGGAAGGTAGAGGAAATATTTCCATACCTCATTCAATAAATATTTTGGGACCAAAATTATCCCGAAATGGGGAGGTATGATTTGGATTGGATCATTATATTATTTTTCATCTATCTCAATTATTTTAGAGTGGAAACATATGGAGGAATTGTCTTGTAGGGTCATTTTATTGTGAGGTCCCAATTTGGAAAATTTGCGTCTGGAACCTTTTGGAGCCATTTTGTGGAATTAAATGGTATTTTTGGGGGCTCTAGTGACCAAAACTCATGCCCACCCCTTGATGGTGTTTTAAACTTCGATACATTTCCAATGGTTTATACAATGTTTCAATCAAGGACAATATGAAAAATTTATGCCTCCCACAAGTTGAACTATCATGTTGACCACCATGGTATGAGAGGATGCCATTTTAGCCATGTTATCCCTCTTACTCATGCATATGAGGATATCCATGTCAATAATTTCAATAATAATATAGAAGGTTCAAAACCTTATCATAATAAAAGGTTAATAAATTAAAGAACCTAACCCTATATGGCTATTGAGCTATGTTAAATACTAGGACGCTAGGAGGAGAAGAGGTTTCATTCTATGTTATTGTATTTTGTTCCAAGTAGAGATAAAAAATTGGGAGTGGGAAATTAGATATCATAATAGAGGGGGTTATTGTTTTGTAGAATCTTAATAGGCCACATGTATTAGGTAAGTACATAGAGAGTGCATTCTCCTTTGTACTTGAATTATTTCTATACCAGAGAAAAGAGAGTAGAGAAACCTCACCTTCTAGTTGGGTTTTCTCCTGTAAGGGTTTCCTAAAGAAAATATTTGTGTTATTTTTTGAATCGCTTGTGATTGTGTTTTAATGTTCTCTATTTTTCATTTTTTATGTATTTCATGGATAAGTAGAAAACCCGTAACTATATATTCTGGAATATAAAGGAATTTAACCTTCATAGTGTACATTTTTGTTTTATTTATTAGATGTTTTGTGACGAATTGATCCAGTGAAATATCTACACTAGTTTATAGGTCAAAAGTGACATAGGAATTTGATTTTTTAAATATCTTGTGTTTTGATGAACTTGTGAATAACCTATAAGGATAAGGGGTAAAAGTATGCATCTTATAAGAGTGGGATGAATATGTGAAGGTGACGTTTGATTATATGGCACAATATATAGAATTTGTATTTATGCCATCACTCCCTTTACCTACATTCATGGGGGTTGGGGGTAAAGGTGTCCACTTTTTATACACACCTCCATCCACATCCCCACAAATGAACACATTCACCCCTATCCCCACCCTCATTTTGGTAGGGGTGGGGACTGAAGGAGGAAACAAAAAATGATTGTAGGGTGAATATTCAAATAAAAAGTGCACACCTTTACCCCTCAAATCCACCCTCCTTAAATAGTAAGAACCTCATGAGTTAGGGTGAAGGTCTTCACAATGTTTTTTGAAAGAAAAAGAAGTTATTTTGATTATACAGTCGAAGAAATGTCTAGTCTCCTCCAACAAATTGATGATCAAAGTGACCTTGTTCTTCCTATTTCTTCATGTGATTTTGGGCCATGAACAAATTCTCTTTAAGTGTATGAAGAATAGCTTATCGAACTATAAGAGTTTGGTTAACCTCCTGGACCCTCGAGACACCTGGAAGGCATCAGAGAAATGAAGGTGGATTTTGTCCATATACTACTTTAAAAAGAGTCATGTCGGTAATTTTATGGTAAGAAGTGTTGTACCACCATTCAGATAGTGGTAACCATTGAGCCCATTGATTTTTTTTTTCTGCTAAAAAAAACTAAAATATGTTTTCAAACACTTGTTGACAACTTTAGTTTGACCATCAATTTGGGGATGCTAAGATGTGATGAGATGCAATTGGGTGCACTGTAGCCTAAATAGTTCTCGCCAAAAACTATTGGTGAAAATGGTGATCCGTATTAATGAGTTGAAAGAAATGAATATAGATTATTAATATATTCTTAACACAAAATAAAAGATATACAATAAAAATGGTTTTCTATTCAATAATGAAATAAGATGAAACTATAAAATGCAGTGGAAACAAGCTTGCTGGAATGGTGGTGATTTATCTCTGAGAAGAGATGTGAAGACTGCACTCATTGGAAAGAAGATGATTACAATGAGGCTCTGAAGGAATTTTACAATAAACAGGAATGCCAAAAACCCTAGACATCCAAAAACCTAACCCTAGGAGATGAAGCGCCAAAAGTCATGTGGGCCCCGTTTGGGTAAGTTAGTACATTGACTTCCTGGGGTTGTAGCTTTTGCATATGATCTCCATTTTAGGTGTATGATAGCCCGTTGGAAAGGTATCATAGAGGAGATTAATTTTGTGACCTCAATAATGTTGTGGGAAATCATTGAGAATATTGATCCTGGAAATCCTTCATTTAGGCCCTCAAAATGGCCCCAGAAGTGAAAACGGCTAAAAATAGTAAATTGCCAAAATTGCCAGAAAATTGTTTTGAGCCAGTTGGAAAAGGTGTGTGGCCACCAATATCCATATGGATCAATAATCCATCCTTAATAAGAAATGGTCTCCATTGAATTGAGTTCCCCCATCATATGACGAAATTTCTGTTGAATTTGGCCCCGGGTGAGCCACTTGCCTTGGTGGAGGAGCTGCCCTGCTTTGACGACTCGATAAAGCTATATCCTTTGTTGTTGAGAGCCTTTGATCTGTGTGTCCACAATATTATCATTGTATGCCTATTTTATGAAATTGTGTCTGAGCTCTATTGGTGTCAGTTGTTCTGCTATGTCTGAGGTGTTCAATAATGCTGGGAAATAAGGGCGAAGGAGATCCACATTGAACACTAGGTGCAGGCCAAAGAAACGAGGAATGTTGAGCTCAAAATAATTATCCTCCATGGCCTTGATGATGGTGTATGGACCATAATGGAGTGGGAGAAGCTTCCGATGGGGTCTTGTAAGGCATTCTTTCTACAAGTGCAACAAAACTTTGTCTCCCACCTCAAACTTATGTGGCACTCGATGTTGATCATGGCATTGTTTGTACTTGTCATTGGAATTTTGTAGGATATACTAAACCTTTTGACATATGTGTTATATCCTCTCAATGAATCGGGTGTCTTTGTCAACTTCAGTTGGAATAGGAGATGAGTCGGTCGAGATGACTGTAAGGGGAAGTGCAACATCTATGGGACCCAATGGTTGGAATCCCAACCCCACCTGAAAGGGGCTATGGCCGATTGAGGTATGAAGGGATCAATTGTAGCTATGCTGGAAATAGGGAAGGCTCTCATCCCATGTGCGAGGTTTCTTTGATTTATACTTGTGAAGGATATGTTCAGCCATTCGATTTATGACCTCAGTTTGGCCATCTGTCTGGGGGTGGAAGGCCATGGATTTGGTTACCTTGGTGTCCAACAGTGACCAGAGACTCGACCAGAATGTGATGAGAAATCGACTGTCCCTATATGAGACAATGGTTTGTGGGAGTACAAAATGTGACCATACCCATTCAAAGAATATCTTGGTAGTGGCCTCTACTATGATGCTCTTCTCACAGGCAACCAAAATCACCATCTTACAAAAGTAGTCAACAACCACAAAAACACAGTCATTTCCCCACTTGGTGGATGGGAGAACTGACATGTAGTCCATTGAGATGGATTCCCATGGCTTGTCAGGAGTAGGAAGAGGAGAGTATAGGCCCTGTTTCTTAGTGGTTGGTTTGGAAATAGTGCAGGTAGTGCAGGACCTGATATACTTTCTAACCTCCTATCAGAGTTTCGGCCAGTAGAAACGTTTTTGTAGCATCGCCACTGTCTTTTCGATCCAAAGTGTCCTGCCACTCGATTGTAGTGGGCTTCCTAGATCAACTTCACTCGCTCACTTCACAAAACACAAATATGGCCCAGACGACAGAACAACCCATCCTGAAGATAGAAATTATCAACAACTATGTTTCCACCCAAAATTTGGTAGGTGGTGGCGAAGTCCGGGTCTATTTCATAGAGTTGGGCCCATCCATAGGTCTCATGGATGCAAGAGTCTAGCACTGTGGTGAGTTCCGCAACTGGTGGTTTGCTGAGGAAATCAACAACGCGATTTGTGTTTCCTATTTTATACTTGATGTTAAGGTGGAATTGTTGCAAGTATGTGGACCACTTTTGATGGCAGTTATTCTACAATTTTCTTTATGTCTACATAAAATACAGTGTCTTATGATTAGTGTGGATGACTATCTTCTTCCCAAGAATGTAATGTCTCCACTGGCAGCATGCTTTCACAATGGAGTACATTTCTTTGTTGTAAGTAAGGTACTTACAGAAAACATCAGATAGTGTCTCACTATGATAGGCCACAGGGTGGCCATGCTAAGTGAGAATGACACCCACAGCATAGTCTGAAGCATCTGTCTCGATATCAAAGGGATGTTGCAGGTCTGGTAGTGAAAGTACTTAGGATGAACACAAGCATTGCTTCAAATCATTGAACACTTGTTGTTGGGACCGACCCCATGAAATTTTTTCCTTACCACCAATCCTGGTGATTTGGCTGAGGGCCCATGCAATATGGGAGAATCCCAACACAAACCTGCGGTAGAAATTGGCAAGGCCCAAGAAGCTCTGAAGCTTAGTGAGTTTGGTTGGGGCTAGCTAGTCACGGATGACTTGGATCTTGGTTGGATCCACATGTACACCATCTTAATCAATGATGTAGCCTAGGTAATGGACCCTGTCCATGCTTAAGGAGGATTTTTCCAAGTTGGCATATAACTTGTGTTGCCACATGGTGTGTAAAACATACTGAATATGATGCAAGTGTTCAGCCCAAGTCTTGTTGTAAATGAGAATTTCATCCTGATACACCACTACAAAATTATTGTTGAATGGTTGCAGGATATCGTCCATCATCCTCATGAAAGTGGTTAGAGCATTTGTCAAACCAAAGGGCATGACCAACCATTCAAAAAGGCCTTTCTTTGACTTGAAGGTGGTCTTCCATACATCTGTCTGTTCTATCGGGATCTGGTGGTAGCCAGACTTCAGATCAATCTTACTGAAGTATTTATACCTCGTGAGTTGATCATGGAGGTCGTTGATTCAAGGAATTAGGTACCGATTTCTAACTGTGATTTTATTCAGAGCCCGATGATCAATGCAGAGTCACTAGATTCCATCTTTCTTTTGTTCCATCATGATTGGTCTCCAACAAGGTGTTGATTTGGGACGGATGCGCCCCTTGTGGAGAATTTCTTGTATTTTTCGCTTGATCTCCTCATTCACTAACAGAGAGCGACGATAGACTGGCCCATTGGGAGGTGATGCACCAGGGGTCAGATCAATGGGGTGCTTGACCTGGCAGTGCAAAGGTACCCTGGTAGGTGAGGAGAAGACATTCAAGCATTCTTCCATGACCTTATCTACTTTCTTTTTCTATGTGGAGAGGTTGGTCGCAAAGACCCTGGATATGCTTGTGATATTTTTCTTATTCTGAGAGCAAATCATGAAGGAGACAAACTTCCCCATCTGATAGATGACCTTCCTACATTTCTTAGTAGAGATCAATAAAATTGCACTAGGTGGGACTGCCTGAGATATCCTATACAGTTTCCTATTCAAAGTAATAATAACACTATGAGGCCTAGATTCATATACAACATGATGTTTCCATAAATAAGGTTGGCACAAAATAACATTACAAACTTTTAGAGGAGAAACATCGCACAATACCTCATCTTTGAAGGGGTTGATGCCATATGGAAATCAACAGTGTTGGATGACATGAAGATCGATTCCTTGGCGAAGCCATCCAATGGTGTAGGGTTTTGGGTGAGGCGCTTTGGGAAGGGCCAGATGCTTGATGAACTCTACAAAGATGAGGTTCTTCTGGATACTTTTATCAATGATGAAGTGTAGCGGGGTGCTTTTTACCCACATCTGTGAATGGAAGAGGTGCTCTCCTTCTTTTGTCTCATCTGGTTCACTAGGATGGAGCTTGGTGGTAGCAATGGTGGCACTGGGTTCCATGTCAATGATATGTATTCCCCTTTATGGTTCTAGATCAGAGTTAGACTCTGCATCTAATTCAGAAGCTTTCACTTCGGCCAAAAGCGACTGCTTTGAGCGACAATCAACAGTGTTATGCGAAGGGATCTTATGGAAGTCACACCACTTCCCAGTATACTTCTTTGTCTTTCCAGTGTCCTTATTTTCTTGCGGCTTGGACTAGTTGTCCTGATACTATCCATCTTTTATCTTTCCTTTGTTCTGTGGGTTGGGGCCACCCTTTCCTAGATTTTGTTTTGTGGGGTTTCCAGGCCCAAAATGTCGCGTCTTTTGTTTGAGATTCTGCTCGATTTTGATGGTATATTGGTAGGCTGTGCCCAAGGATGAGATTTATAGAAATTCCATTTCAGTCTGGATGTATCTATGCAGAGCACCATGATACTTGAGCACCATATGTCATTTTGAATCTTTGATACCCAACTTGGTGTGCAAGGTATGGAAGATATTTGTGAAATCTGGAAATGATTGGTCTCTTTCTTGCTACAGTGTGGTCCATTTCATATATAAGTTGTGATAACTTATGACAGGGTAGTATTGTTCCTTAATAACATCCCTGAAGGAATCCCAGGTGGTTGTTCCTGTAAATAATGAGGGTTCCTCTGTTTCCTTTTGGTCACAGAATGTTTCCCACCAATCTTTGACATGGGGGACAGCTTTGAGGAGTGCAATAGTAATCTTTTCTCTATTGAAGAGGTTATGTTTGATATCCCCAAAAATGAAATATTTTTGGAATTTAAATTCATTGGAAATTTATTCTGTTTTTAGTAAATTCGAATTTGGAAATTTTTTTACATTTATGGAAATTCCTAATTTCAAATTTAATAATTGTAATTAATTAACATGATTGTTGGGCGAAGACCTGATTTGACCCAACTAACTATTTGAATATGACACTTGTATGAAAATAGAATATTTTATATTAATTGCAGGAGGACAAATGGAACAACCATGTTAAATTTAGTTGACCATGACTCCATGAGTGGGGAACATGTTGGAACTACCTCTGGGCTGATTATTACAAGTGGAAAATGAGTTATTCAACCATTGGAAGCCACTGAAAATCAGGGATTTAGAACACTGCGGAAATTCCCAAGGGAGGGAAAAAGACTTGGGCAAAATTGATAAATAACATATATGAGGAGGTAGGACGCTGCCAAGTATGCTGGGAAAAGAGATTATTGATTTTATTGTTGTTATGAACACTACTGAGTAAGTGTGAGGCAAGAGGAATCAACTAAAGTTGAAGGACATTACGGAGGAGGAGTTTTTGAAGTTTTCCCTCATGGATTCATGGTCAGGCTAGGGGGTGAATTGGGCAAGTGATTTTGGTTCCCTATTCTACGGTTGGGAGGAACGTGGTTGTTCTCTTTGTCTTCCCGCGGATTGGATTTAGATATGTTGATCTACACCTCTATGTTTTTGAATGGCTATGTTTGATTGATGTAATGTATATGTTGGGTGATTATATCTAACTGCAGTAATGTAAA
>JZKD02S0812154.1:327767-340099 GCA_000966675.3 Picea glauca | reverse complement strand
ATCGATTATAGACAACTGAACAAAATGACCATTAAGAACAAATACCCCTTACCAAGGATAAATGATCTATTCGATCAAGTTGGTGGGGCCAAGATCTTTTCAAAATTGGATTTACAATCCAATTATCATCAAGTTAGAATAAAGGACGAGGACATAAACAAAACAAATTTTCGAACAAGATATGGACACTACGAGTTTGCAGTCATACCTTTTGGACTCACTAATGCACTAGCCACATTTATTTGCTTGAAGAACAACATTTTCAGTTAGTACTTAGACAAGTTCATAGTAGTATTTATCGACGATATTCTGGTCTATTCTAAAATGGATGAGGAACATGACGAACACTTAAGAATAGTTCTACAAACATTAAGGAAACACAAACTATATGCAAAATTCGACAAATGTGACTTTTATGAAAAAACAATACAATATTTAGGACATGTCATTTCCTCAGAAGGTATTTCCATAGACCTGACAAAGATAAAATCCATTATGGAATGGCCAGTACCTAAGGATGTGGTGGATATCCAGTCATTGATGGGAATCACCGGATATTATCGTAGATTTATAGAATGGTTTTCCAAGATATCCTACCTTATCACGTCACTACAAAAGAAAGGAACCAAGTTTAACTAGTCGCAAAATTGTCGAGACAACTTTAAGAAGATGAAAGAATTATTGACATTGGCACCCATTTTGAAGGTAGCAGACCCAGATAAAGACTTCACAGTTTGTGTTGATGCAAGTAAAGAGGGACTAGGTGGTGTCCTAACTCAAGAAGGGCACGTGATTTGTTATGAGTCCCGAAAATTAAAGGAACACGAGCGAAATTATGTCACTCATGACCTAGACTTAGTAGCAGTAATACATGCCTTAAAAATGTGGTGACACTATATAATGGGAAGAAAATTCCTACTATTGATAGATAATAGCGGAGTGAAATATATGTTTAACCAACCAGATCTTAATGCAAGACAAGCAAGGTGGCTATCCTTCTTGAGCGAATTCGACTTTGAGGTCATACATATCAAGGGTAAGGAAAATAAAGTAGCAGACACTTTAAGAAGAAGAGTCCATGGGTTATTTGAGATAAACATCAGTAGGGAAGAAAGTGATCTGAAACAAAGAATAAGGACGACAGTTATTAATGATGGAAATTACACTAAGATAACAACAAAATTACAAAATAGGACCACCAACTTTGACAAACCAGATATAAGCATCGATAAGAAAGGACTATTATGACTTAAAAATAGACTTTACATACCAAATTCAACATAATTGAAATCAACAATTTTGGACGAACTGCATAAGAAACCATATTCTGGCCATCTAGGTTATCATAAAACAATAACAACACTTAGAAAATTATTTTTATGGCCTAGTATGAAGAGAGAAATAGTAGAATACTTGGCTAGGTGCCAATATTGTTAGCAGGTTAAGGTTGAGCACCAACATCCAACTGACATATTATAGCCATTACCAGTACTAGAATGTAAATGGGAGATTGCATCACTGCACTTTATAACAGGTTTTCCTAAAACTCATAAACATAATGATTCTCTCATTGTTGTAATCGATAAAATCAGTAAGTCTGCACACTTTATTCCTGTAAAGTCTACTTTTAAAGCTATAAACATTGCTAAAATATTCATGAAATAAATTTTTAGACTGCATGGTATTCCTAAAATGGTGATTTCAGATAGAGACATAAAATTTACATCCGCTTTTTGGAAGGAATTGTTTGTAGGGATAAACACTAACTTGAATTTCAGTACAAGCTATCATCCATAAACGGATGGACAGACTGAAAGGACAAACCAAATAATAGAGGATATGCTTCGCATGCACGTAAGAACAAAACCAAGCAAGTGGGAAGACTACTTGTACTTGGTAGAATTTGCATATAACAATGGGTACCAAACCTTGGCTAAGTTGAGCCCTTTCGAAATATTGTATGGAAGAAAGTGTACGAATCCAATTAGCTGGGGTAACCCAATTGACATAATCATGATTTGACCATAGATGCTCCAAGAAATGGAGAACATGGTAAGAGAGGTACAACAGAACTTGAAAGAAGCACAGGATAGACAAAAGAGCTATGTAGATCAGAAAAGAAGAGACTTGGAATTTCAAGTAGGAGACCATGTTTATTTGAAGGTCAAAGCCCAAAATAGCTTTTTGAAGTTAGGGAATTGTGCCAAGATGGCACCCAAGTTTTGTGGGACCTTTGAGATACTAGCTCGAATTGGACCTATAGCATACCAACTTGCACTTCCAGCTAATCTAAAAATTCATAATGTATTTCATGTTTCTTTGTTCAAAAGTATATTCATGACCCTACTCATATGATTGATTGGAAATTGGTGCAGGTGGAACCCGAAGTCGAGTTCCTGGTGGAACCCCTACACATTCTGGATCAGAGAGAAATAGCACTTTGGAATAGAGTCGTCATTCAGGTAAAGGTGCAATGGAAGCACTTTAGTCCTGAGAAGGCCACTTGGGAGTTGAAGGGAGATTTGCGAAAATCTCACCCAACCCTGTTCCAAGAAGGGAACAAACACCGAGGACAGTTTTTTACTGAAGGGGGAAAGGAAGTGATATCCCCAAAAATAAAATATTTTTGAAATTTAAATTCATTGGAAAGTTATTCCATTTTTAGTAAATTTGAATTTGGAATTTTTTTTCTATTTATGGCAATTCTGAATTTTGAATTTAATAATTGTAATTAATTAACATGACTATTGGGAAGAGACCTGATTTGACCCAACTAACTATTTGACTATGAAACTTATATGAAAACAGAATATTTTATATTAAGTGCAGGAGAACAAATGGAACAACCATGTTAAATTTAGTTGACTATGACTCCATGAGTGGGGAACATGATGGAACTACCTCTGGGTTGATTATTACAAGTGGAAAATCAGTGATTTGGCCATTGGAAGCCCTTGAAAATCATGGATTTAGAAAGATACAAAAATTCCCAAGGGAGGGAAAAAGACCTGGGAAAATTTGATAAATAACATATGTGAGGAGGCAGGACGCTGCCAAGTATGCTGGGAAAAGACACTATTGATTTTATTGTTGTTATGAACACTACAGAGTAAATGTGAGACAAGAGGAATCGGCTAAAGTTAAAGGACATTATGGAGGAGGAGTTTTCCAAGTTTTCCCTCGTGGATTCATGGTCAGGCTACGGGGCGAATCGGGCAAGTGATTTTGGTTGCCCTATTCTACGGTTGAGAGGAACATGGTTGTTCCCTTTGTCTTCCCGCAGATTGGATTCATATATTTTGATCTACACCTCTCTGTTTTTCAATGGCTATGTTTGATTGATGTAATGTATCTATTGGGTGATTATATATAATTGCAATAATGTAAACTATTTGAATGATCATATATGTTCGTTGTGAGGAATATATGTGAAGGAAATATGTATATATATATTTATAATATGTATGCTGGAATGTTCACATCTGACTACTGAAATATATATTTGTTACAGAAGATAAAATTACTTTCGTGGATATAATCTATCTGTTGTCGTGAAGTTTGAAATAGACATCCCAACTCTAGAATTGTCCCTCTTGTAAGTAAAATGCTAGATAGAAGGACCTATAATTATGTTTATATAAGTAAATAAGAAAAAGGGGATATTAACATCAATGGGGGAAATCCTTTCTATAGTCAAAATCCTAGGAAACCAAACATAGATCCCACAGAACATCGGTATATAATTACCAAACTCTTATGGAAGTGAACTTTATATTTATGATGCACAGGTCTAGTACTATTGGTGTCTAATACATTGATTAAAAGAGACTCTAAGTGAATATAATAGAAATTACTTTATACAAAAAACTGTTGTCCTATTGTACCCTTTTATAGATTATATGTGTATAAACTCACAAGTTTAGATTTTTTGAATTTTGTAATACAAAATTGATATTTCGGCATTCAAGACTTTCTTTTTATATATATATGCGTTGTTCCTTGCTTTACCAAAAACCGAAACCCGAAATTGTTGGGCCCACACCCTAATCTCATTTCGTAATTCAACATTTCCTCTTTCATTTTGTTTGTGCATGAGGTGCTCGTAAACCCCGAAATTCCGAACCCCAAAACCTGGAAGTGCTGGTCCCACATTCCATTCACTTTTTCGCAATTTGAGAGTTGTTGTGTGTTGGTATTTGGCATTTGAAATCGTGAAATTCTGAACCCCGAAACCCTGAAGTGTTGGGCCCACAGTATTTCCACATTTCGCGTTTCGGCAAACAACGTGGTCTTTTGTTTTTTTTATGTTCGACATTTGTAATAGCCGAAACCTGATTGACCTCTGTTTTTCACAAAACTGTAGGAACATAGTAGGAATTATTTGTTATAGGAACAACTCTAATACTGTAATGAATGGAATGGTAGAAACAATGGAGGATCTTCATCCGCAAGAGACGTAGAATAGAAATAACATATCATATCACAAGTCACTGTGTACATAAATTATTGTATATGAAAGTATTAAACAGGTTTTCTATTTGAGCAATTAGATATGTTTAATTTGAATTCAAAACGCTAGGATACTATGTATTTATTAAACAAGACCAATCTGTATAGATATAGGTTTGTTTCTGTGACTGAAGTATTAAATAGATCTAAATTTGAGCAGTAAGATAGGTTTAATTTGAAGTCTAAATGTTGGGATATGCTGTATGCTTGAAGAAGACCAATCGATATAGATATAGGTTTATTTTTATGACTGAAGTATTAAATAGATCTAAATTTGAGCAGTCGGAGTTGATTAAATTTGTGTTGAAAGGAAACATTTAATATATCGCTACTTCCAAACCATCATGCAAGAGACTTCCTATCTTTTACATTTAAGAATTGAAGAGAAATACGAAATAGCAAGAACTTTATGGATCACTTGGGCACTCATATATTATACACATATATACGTATAAGAAAATAAAACGCAAACTAGAAGTAATCTATCTACATCAAAAAGTTAAGGAAATATGGAAAACCCCTTTTGTTTATCAGATGCTAAAACAATCATGGGAATTGACGCCTATCAGAAGATTTTATGCTTCCCTTGTTTTATTTCAAGAGCGGTCTACCCTTTCCACAGTCAAAGTCTGTAACGAATTTAGAAATTTGTGAAACCTTAAGGAGATCTAGAACAATTTCTTTCTTAGGAGCATTATATTCTTTCATGTAGTACCGTCTCATAGTCAAGGGAATAGACATTAAAACAAATGTGAAACCATGAATTAATCGCCAATCCAGAGTTTCAGATACTGGGGGTTGAAGGTGTCAAGGACACTAATGGCAATGATGATGAAATCGTGAAAGATCAGAGCATGTCAAAGACTCTGAAATGCCGAAAGGGGACTATTCTGAGTCTCGAAAACCCGAAAGGAAAAACTCCGAAATCCTGTCAACCATCCATCACAGTGTGTTATATGAACCGTCCGATCACTTCAGAGATTTTATGATCATGAATTTTATAATGTTGGAGTCACGATGGCTCGAAGGGAAAAACTTTGAAATCCTGTTATCTGTTCGATTAAGAAAAGAGGGGATCGTATTATGAAGTTTTGTGAACCATTGTTCTGGCTCCATTTCGAGGATTGCGACTTGCCTAAATGCCAAAATGTGAAAGGCATTTCGATTAGGCCCATGGTCACAGCCAGTGGGAATATGGAATAAGAGCGAGACCCAGTACTTGAAATCCAACGGTGCAGGTGAATTTGAATATGATTAGAGGATTATAAAATATTCGCACTCTGATTTTAACCAAAAGTCCCTACCTAACCACTATCCTATATCTAGATATTTTGAAAAAAAAAGCTATAGGGGTCTGTTTATATTTCAACTTTCCGCAGAGGAGTATAGACTAAAAATCTACTTTTACCTAAGTCTGTTTGGTCATTTTCATCGTGTGATTATGTGTATGGAATAACTCATGAGGCCTAGGCCATCAACCCCAAAGTCATTTGTGTTGTTAATACTGTGGTAATGGTTATAGGTACAAACAGAAAGGGAAGTAATTATAATTACAAGAATTGAAATAAAATTTGAAATGAGGAGTAAACACCTATCGTCGATCATAAAACTTTAAGATGAATGATAATGATAGTCAACCATAGTAAGGACTCTTGCAAACATCCAGACTCAAGCTTTATAACAGAAAACTTACTTGCTTGAATCTCAAACTATTCAAGGATTTTTATGCAAACAAATATTTTTTTTTAGACAGTTTTTGAGGTATATTACATTATGGATGGAAAAATACCCTTCTAGCAGATTCAACCACTTGTCTACATCATCTAAGTCTATCTAACCTTCAAATATAGGAATATAAAAGGGGTGGTTCCTCGGCTTGAAGAATATGTGTCTCCTGTTGGTAGTCGTCGAAGGATTTGTGTGAAACTATCCATCATCTTGTTTGTCTGTTGTGTGAGGGATTTCTCAATCAAAAGTTTGAAAGGATATCTTGTCCTGTCATATTTCTTTTCTCCTACCATGAGAGTTCACTTGGGCATGCGACAACTTTTGTCCTTAAGAGAAACAATCTCAAGACCCAACTCTTTGTACTCTGACCTTGTTGGGGACATGCATTAAGATGACAAGGAGCGGACCACTCTGATACCACTGATCCATATTTATGAGAAGAATGAAATGAATACATATTATTAACATATTATTAACACAAAATAAAAGAGATATAGTAAAATTGGTTTTCTATTTAATAATGAAATAAGATAAAACTGTAAAATGCATCGGAAACAAGCTTGCTGGAATGGTGGTGATTTATCTCTGAGAAGATATGTGACGGCTACGCTCATTCGCAAGAAGTTGATTACAATGAGGCTTTGAAGGAATTTTAGAATAAATAGGAATTCAAAAACCCTATACATCAAGAAACCTAACCCTAGGAGATGAAGTGCCAAAATTCATGTGGGCCCCGTTTGTGTAAGTTAGTACATTAACTTCTTGGGGTTGTAACTTTTGCATACAATCTCCATTTTAGGCGTATGATAGCCCATTGTAAAGGTATCTTCGAGGATATTCATTTTGGGGCCTCATTCATGTAATAGGATATCATTTAGAAGGTCGATCCCGAAAATCCTTCATTTAGGCCCTCAAAATGGCCCCGGAAGTGAAAACTGCTAAAAATAGGAAATTGCCAAAATTGCCAGAAAGCTGTTTTTAGCCAGTTGGAAAAGGTGGGTGGCCACCAATATCCATATGGATCAAATGGGGTCTCCATCAGAAACAATATAATGACTCATGGAATGAATATTGAAGACCTGATCCATGAAACATTGATCCATAGTGGAGGCGGTAAATGGGTGTTGAAGAGAGCAGAAATGAGCATACCTGGAAAGATGATCAATGACCACCATGATGACTTCTTTATTGCCCAATTTAGGTAATCCCACAATAAAATCCATTGATATATCCCTGCAAATAACAAGTGGAATCAGAAGCGGGTTTAGTCTTCCATGAGATTTGATTGTTTCTCCCTTGTTTCGTTGACAAACATCACATTATGCCATAAAATTGTTAATGTATTGTTTCATACCATCCCAAAAAAAAGAAGGTTTGACCCAATCATAGGTTTTGGTAAAACCTGAGTGCCCATCTGTGGGTGTAGCATGAATCTCATAATGTACTATGGATTTAAGTTGTGACTCTTTACTTAAACACAAATGGCCTTTGTAGCAAAGCTCATTATTGTACCAAGAGTACCCGAGGAAAACTAGAGAATTGGTGTAGAATTGTTGGATCAGATGCAAAATGTTGGGATCTTATAGCCATTCCCGGTGAACATCTTGGAGCCAATGTGGTACAATGAAGGAGATGAAAAAAAGGGACCCTTCATCTTCATATTTTCTTGAAAGTTCATTAGAAACCACATTGTCTTTTACTTTCCTATAAATGATCTCATGATCATATCCAAAGAGCTTAGTCACCCATTTTTGTTGCTCCAAGGAAGAATGGCATTGTTCCTAAAAATACTTGAGGCTTTGATGATCTGTTTTAATTTGGAAGTGTTTCCCCAGTAGATAAGGGCGTAAAAGATCCACTGCATGCAAATACCCAACATTTAATTTTCATATATTTATTGGACAAAGTGTCGCTCTTATGTTTGTTTTCTAGTAAATTCCAAAGGCCGGCCATCTTTCATAACGACTTCTCCAATTCGTATTAAAGAAGCATCACCTTCCCAGACAAAGGTATTTGTGAAATCAGGAAGGGCCAAGACTAGCGTGGTGCACATGGAACCCTTCAAGTTTTTAAAGGCCTGATCAACTGCGACATTCCTGGTAAAAGAATTATTTTTAAGGAGAATAGTTATATGTGTTTCAATATTTCAATAATTCTTAAAAAACTTGAGATAATATCCTGTTAAACCTACAAATACACAGAAGATTTTGAGAGTCTTTGGGTGAGGCCAATCCTTCATATCTTCAATCTTTTTAGGATCCACTCTCACACCTACCTTGCCAACAATATTACCCAAGTACATGACTTACGAGGTGCCAAAAGCGCATTTAGATTGTTTGAGGAAAATTTGATGCTGAGCGAGTAGATGTAGAACTCGATATACATGAGAAAGATGGGTTGTCTAGGTTCTACTATAGATGAGGATATAATCAAATAAAACTAAGACAAAATGATGAAGAAATGATAGAATACATGATTCATGAGGCTTTGGAAAGTGGAGGGATCATTACACAAGCCAAAGGGCATGAAGAAAAAATCATAGTGGCCCTCATGAGTTTGAAATGAAGTCTTAGGAATGTCCATCTTGTTCATACATATCTGGTGGTAGCCATAACTAAGATCAATTTTAGTAAAGAAATCGGAACCACTCAATTCATTGAAGAAGTCATCAGTGACAAGAATGGGAAATTTGTCTTTGATGGTGAGTTTGTTGAGGGCACTGAAGTCAGGACACATGTTCCAAGAGAATTCTTTTTTAAGGATCATGACCATAGGAGAAGAGTAGGGTCTCGTACTAGGACGGATAACACCTGCGCTAAGAAATTCTTGAACAATTTTCTCAATTTAATTTCTTTGGGAAAAGGGATCACGATAGAGATGAACATTGGCAGAAATAATATCAGGGACAAGGGGAATGCAATGATCATGAACACCATGGGAACGAGGAATCCATTAGGGAGTGGAAAAAACAACTTGATGTTTGGAGAGGATGGATTGGAGGGCCTGCAACACAAAGGGTGTCTCAGTGGTGTGAATGGCATGGATTTTTGAAATAATTCCAGAATAAAAAAAAATAGGATCTTTTCCATGCGATGCGAACTGGTGATCTCCAGGGAACCAATGATGATGCCTTGGAACTTATATTGTTGGCCCTCCTAGTTGAATTGCATGGTTAATTTCTTCAAATCCATGAGAATGGGACCCAGAGTCCTTATCCATTATGCACCCAACACAAAGTCACAACTGCTCATGTCAATAGAAAAATATGAGATTTCATGTGGTACTGATCAATTTGGAGATGCACATTTTCACAATGGCTCCCACATTTCATGGACCTACCATTGACAATCATGATTTTATAATTATTGATGACATAGATATAGAAATTAGTTTCTTGGGAAATGTGGCAATGAATAAAATTATGGGTGCTTCCATTGTCAACAAGGATGATGACCCTCCAATGCTTAATGTATCCAATTAGCTTGAAGGTTTGGGGAGAAGAAAACCCAGTGAGAGAATTCAAGGAAATGACCCGTTCAACTTTAGGAGGGTTAGAGGGTGGGGTAATGTAAGTGGGTTTAAGTGACTCGGACACAGGGGGGGCCTCAACATCGTCTTTCAAAAAATCCTTGAATATGTCCATAAAAATATTTTGTTCATTACACTTGTGGCAAGGAAATTTTTTGTCATAACAATTATAACAAATGCCTTTGAGTTGGCCTTCACTCATTTCTACCCTTGTCAATTTCTGGATCTTTATTGGAGTGTAAGGAGGAGTACGAGTGACCAATTTAGGGAGAGGAATAAAGGAGGGTTTTTGTATTTGTGAGGAGACAAACTATTTTTCTTCCTTAGATCTTTTAGTATATTCCACCAAACTCTAAGGCCGAACCTTGAGGACATGGGCACAAATATCATCCTTGAGGCCATTGATAAAACATTCTCAGAAAAAATCATCATACATGCCCTCTGTATGGAAATCCAATCACTCAAAATAAGCTATAAATTCTTCCACTGTGCCATATTGTTTCAACTTTATCAAATGACCTAAATGGTTGGTTTCTGTGTGAAAGCATTCATAAAGATCTGCCACAAATTGTGTCCAGGCCACATACCTTTGGTGGGAATTTTTTCTTCATTGCCACCATTGCCAACATTCTTGATATAGATGGAGAACACCATAACGAAGTTTGGCCAACTCATATGTAATTACATAAAAAGAGAAATAATGTTCCATTTTATTTACCCAACCAGTGTGATCCAAGCCATCAATTGTTTTCACATTTACATGTGGAAGGCGTAGTTCACAAAATAATTGATGGGGATGAAAAGTCAGGGAATTAGAGGAAGTTGCACCTTGGGAGTGCAAAGGTGGGTCAAAGGAGGGAAGATATGCAGGGATATTCATCTTGGGGGAGATTGTGCTAGTGAAGGATGTAATATTGGTAGCGAGGTATTATTTGATGGTTTCCATTTTGGCGTCTATGGAGGAATGGATGTTTTTATTGATGGTGGAAAATTTGACAATATGTTGCCTCACTTATTGTTCGACTTTGTGAAATTATAGGACAAGGAATTGAAGCGAGTTTCCAAGTCTTGGCTATGGGTGTGGGCCATGATGAAGAGGGAAAATGAAAAGAGACGGGTGGGAACACACAAAAAATGTTTATGGGTGAATTGTATCATGATGATTAGGGAGATGAGGGGAATCCAATGGGGTAAGAACTAGATAAGGGTGTTGGAAGGGGGTCAAGTCAAGGGGAATTTTGTTTGCTGAAAAAATGATAGGTATGACTGCGATAAGGGAGAATTAAGGAATCCAATGGGATAGGGTTCAAATAATGGTGCCAAGAGGATACAAACTTTTTTTTTACTCTTGCAGAGTTATACTCCGATCTGAAGAATACTGAAGTGTTTAAATGCCTGAATTCTTAAGAGGAAGAAATGTGTAGTAATTTCACAACCCGAATGCTTGAGGAGGAAAAGTTTCACGACAATAGATCTTGTCTATTCTATTTTTATTTTCATCCCAAGGGTTACGGTATGTAGGGTGTATACAGGCAAGGGTTTCCCCTTTTCTATACCTATCTAATATATGTGTAGGGTCCAACAATAGTACTCGACCCAATATCTTAGGGCACCAACTAAGGAGGCTAGATAGTGCAGTTAACCATACTACCCAATTCCCAGGTACTAGAGAGTATCTTCCCAAGTGTTGTTCTCGGTGGCACTATAGAATTCAGGTCACTTATCGTTTTATCTATGTAGGGCTTAAGGAGATCTAGGCCTATCTATATACAAGTTTTTTCAAATGCACTACCAGTCGAAGGGGTACCAATAAGGGTTACAAGGGTGGCCAACATATGTTCTCTTAAGTACCACTTGTATTTCCTACGTGTATGACTCCTTGATTATGAGTTTATGCATGTAACGACCAATCTCTATAACTTTAAGACGTCAAAATACCTCTCTACCCTGAAATAAATTAACCCACAATTTTTTTCCAAGGAAAGTGATCTAATACCACTTGTAGTATGCTAGATAAAAAATATTATGCATAAAAAAAACAATTTAGCTAGAAATGGTAGAACAACAATGATATAACTAGAAAACTACCAAAATAATACCATAATAACACTAGAAAGAGCACCTTGATTAATGATAACAATGTTCACTTTCCTCTTCAATGGGGCAACCTCCAACAGAGGAGATCTCTATTACAATAATATCCAAGACAAAACTTTGCATAACCTTTACTCCTATTTATACTAAATATGTCTATCCAAAAGAACAATCTAGAGGAAGATCCTTCTAGAAAAAAATGATTCTATTAGGTCTTCTTACATTTGACTTATTCTTCCTTATTGATAAGCATTATTAATATTGACCTTTATTACATGGAAATATATTATTCTACCTACATGAGGTGTTAAGAACCTGAATAGATCTACAAATATAATCACCACAAATATTGAATATGCAATAGATCCAAAGAGCAATATAGAAGAAACCACACAATATTATTACCAAACCCTTGAGGTAGGGCAACACCATACAGTGGATCCTATTATGGAAGGGATCCTCTCCTGTTCACT
>JZKD02S0812154.1:310282-326932 GCA_000966675.3 Picea glauca | reverse complement strand
TAGTGGGCCTTATTGAATAATATAGTGGACCTAGTCCACCTTACATTGAATGACCTCCACTATTATCACTATGGGTCCTCTAGGCCCCCCCACTACCTCTCTAGCTACCTTACATGAGGGGTTAGGGAGGCTAGGTCCTTAACATATCACTTTGGATATCTAGGGTTTTGTATTTAGGGTAAACTCAATACTATAAAAGGAAACTAAGGTGAGATAAATAGGAACACAGAGTAAGATAGTGATATTCCATTGTATTGGGTGGAGAAGTACTTTCATCTAAGTGTCAATGGGAGGGGTCTGAGGACGGGAGAAAGGGGAAACAAAGGAGTATAGGAAAGCAATATCGAAGGACATATATTGAGGTGTGATAGGACATTTTGTTGTTTTGTATTTTTCCACAGTTAGGCCATTTTCCTAGGATGAGAGCCCATATTTTATAATAAAATAGTCAAGGTACTAGTTTTTTCAGGTGTGTTTTGCCAAGAAATATGTATGAAATTTTTTGGTTTCCTAGTTATTGCGTTTGTTAGTTTATTTATTTAGATCGTTAAAATATAGTCATGTTTTTTATTCAGTAAATATGTTGTAATAAGTTTATTACAACAAGGTATTTTCTATGAAATAAATTGTTAGATTTTGGGTGTGAAATTTTAACATAGTATCAGTGCAAGATATTTGAGGAGGAATCAAAGTTTCCACATATCCAGTGATTTGTTGCAGGGAAAATAGTACAACAAGTGAGAAAATAATTAAAACTCTTAGCAATTAATTTTTTTTTTGGGTAGAAGTTTTTTTAAGGGTCATATAGCTAGGAAGAGGGTCATACAAATGTAGATATAGCACTGCAGTAGGTAAGTACAACATGATATTTCATATAGAAGGGTCACACATCTACATGAGCAATGACACATGTTGTACAATGCTTGCCAACAGTGTGTACAATAATGGATTTAATCCGCAATCAAACCATGGGAAGCTCTAATAGGACACAAGTAGTTGCTAAGGGTCATGGGTAGGATGAAGAAGGACATGAGAAGGATCAGGATGGTAGAAAACAAGACAAGATATCCTCTGTTATCTGTAGGAGTTCTTGAGAAGCACATAGTTCATGTAGTTGGAAGTAGATCCAAGAAACATAAAATTTCTAAGAAAAAGTGTTGGTTTCCCTGTTGAGCAATGGTATAATTATGGGTAGGGATATGATAGCCAACATAAGAAAGAAGATGAGTTATTGGTGCTTGATAGACTAAGCACATGATGTTTCTTCACATATATAGAAATGAGAATGGCTTGTCTGAGGTTTGAAGATAGGTTGGATGGAGCATAAATGTTTCTCTCTTGGATAGTAAGGGTGACATTGATTTTTAAGGAAAATGGCATGTGGGAGATCATGGACAAGGTTGTTCCTACAATAATAGATGAAAAGTAGAAAGAGGTTGTTGTGAAGGAAATCAAATCCCAAAGAGTCATCAGGGATGTTGTGAAGGATCATTTTGTTGATATTCTGGTAGCTGCTATAGGTATTAACCTCTATGTGTAACCTTTGATGAGACTAGAATATTTTGGGAAGAAAGAGAAACCCTAAACACATGTGTAGAAACCCTAGAAGACATGTGAGCTTAATAAAATAATTAATATTTAAGTTTTAACCTCTAAAAGAAGAAGTCGGTATGGAAAGGTGACAAAGAGAAATATAAATAAGTGGGTGTTAGAGCTCATTTCTCATTCACACTCTCACAATTGCATAAGACTAGTGGTGCGTAAGTTTGGAGAGAGAGTGTAGTTGCAACTACTGCAACTGGGATTTTGGATTTTGGTTATGGTTTGGACTTTCTTCCTTGGTTATGGTTTGGATTGTTTGCTTGGTACACTATCCTTGGAGAGAAATACACTATATTGATTGTCTATTGGTTTTAAGGTTTGCTTCTAGAATTATTCTGTCTATCAAGGTTAAAGGTGCTTTGGGGTGGCTTCGTGCCTATGGTTAGGTGAATTTTTTTCTATATTATCTATGGAAAAATGAGCTTATCTCTTTTATTCTAATAGGTTATGGGCCCACACCACCTTCAAGAGAGTCTAACCATTATAAAGTAGTGTACCGGTTCTTTTCTAAGATCATTGTGGCACCAATTACAACTGCAACTAGGTTTTCTGATTATGCATCTACAACAAACACTAACCCTTGTGTTTGGGAAATTATCGTGAATAATTTGACCTAATTCCTTGACATACTAGTGCACCTCTTGGTACTCTCATCTAGAAAAAATGTAAGGTTTAAATTTTTGGTCAAAGTCAAAATCAAAGTTTGAATGGTCAGATTCAAAGGTTGACTGGTCATAGTGAAATTCAAAGGTTGAATTCTGGTCAAATTGATTTTGGGGTCAATGTTGAAATTTTAGAGTTTATAGCTTGTTCTAACCATTGAATCTTCCAATTGATTTTCTAATCTCTTCTTGTCAAAATGGTATCTAGTTTCAGATTGGAAGACAAGCTGGATGATGCTACAAGGTTTCAAAGGTATGCACTTGTACATGCTATCTAAGTTATATCATCTAGAAAAAAATGTGTGTTCTTCCAGGGAAAGTACTAGAGACCTTTTCCAAGTTGTAATATTGGATACAATGCATTCATAAGAATAATCTCACCTTCCATAGAAAGTGAGGTTTCAGGTTCCAGGTTTGATTAAATTGTTAAATCTTAAAATTTGTATATATTAAGGGTGATAGTTTCTACAATAAAAATTCATAAAACAGTCCTTAAAAGGTTCTATTATTGCTAGGTGCAATGAATAATTGAATGCATATGAACACTATTGATATAGATGATTATTATACTTTTTCAAAAGATGAACTAACATCTCTTCTAGATAGATATTTCTTGTCTTCTCTTGTTGTTCTTGTTCCGTGAAGGTACCCTTTTGAAATATGTTTGATGAACAATCCTTGTGGAAGTTGTCATAGAATAATTTTATAAGGATGACACAAATTCCATATCGGCAATAATCAAAACAAATAGAAACAAACTTAAAGAGACTCAAAGGAGTCAGACTCAAAGGAATTCAGAAATCAAAAGGAAACTAGAACAAGATTGTTACACTTTGCAGAAAGTAAAGAGAGATGCTACAGACAGAAGCATGGACTCTCTCAGATGGAGAGATCTCATCATAGAATTCCATACATATTTCTCATTCAGGGATGAAGCTAGGATTGAGAGGGAGCTAATCCCCAACGATATGATCCATTGAATAATCTATGAATAACATGAATTATTTGTCCATGTTCTTCATTATAAGTAACATGCATTATAAGTAACATTTGTTCAACTTGACTCTAGAAGAAGTCTTATTCAAAAATAAGCCTTCAATATCCTTGGTTGTCCATCTACATTTATGTTCCTATGGAAGAAGTAGAACATTGGAGCATTCAGGAAAGAAGGGAATGTAATCTATAGAAGATTCCATGGACTCCAACATTAAAGAGAAACATGAGGAAGAACATGAATATTCCAAGAAAGAAAGAAAATTCAGAACAACTAACTGAACACGTTTGAACCCACTAGAAGAAATCGAGAAGAAGTAATAGAAGGAAGTTCTGATGAAGAACAATGTATGTGAGAAATTGTGAAAAAGGTTTAAGAATTGAGAGATATGAGAGAATCAAGGTTAGAA
This sequence comes from Picea glauca, assembly GCA_000966675.3. Classification (NCBI taxonomy): domain Eukaryota; kingdom Viridiplantae; phylum Streptophyta; class Pinopsida; order Pinales; family Pinaceae; genus Picea; species Picea glauca. The sequence continues at coordinate 323,265 of JZKD02S0812154.1, read as the reverse complement.
GGTTCTCCTAGAAGGAGGGAGAAGACTATGATGACAACTTGTTCTAGTAACCAGACATACCTCTACTTGAGCCATTATATATCTTACAATATCCATGGGTTATATTTTACATTAGATGGATGTAAAGACTATTCTTCTTGACATAGTAATTGAAGGAGAATCATATATAACAACCTCAAGGTTTTGAGGTATAACATAAAGAGAGATATATATCAATATAGAAGAAGACCTTGTATGGATTCAAGCAATATGGTGCAAATCCTCTCATGTACAACATAAGTTTGGTTAAAAATTCCTATGAGAGAGGAAGTGTACTGAAATGATTCTTCAGAAGTCCGAGATGATGGATTGAAAATCTATGGCAAACTACCATGATGGAAGATCTGAGGAATATGAGAGACTTTGATCCACTAGACCCATATCTGTATCAAAAATTGATTGGCTCGTTAATGTATTTGGATAATACTCAGTCGAATATTTTTCTTGTAAGACGTTTGTGTTATGATATACAACTGCATGGATTTGTTGATTTAGATTTGGAAAGGAGTGCAGATGACAGAATAAGTGATACTTAGAAATGTTTCGGTTTGAGATTTTCCACGATGTCATGGGCTAGCAAGAAACATAAGTTTGTTGCACTCAAGCACTGTAGAAGCAAGGTATATTGTATATTGTGATGCTTGTATGGAATAAGTGTGTCTTTGTAAGCTAGTTTCCTGATTGTTTTATCAAGTGCTTGATTCGAACGTGATATATTGTGATAATAAGAGTTGTTTGAATATTTCAGAGAACTTGGTGTTCCATTATAGAGTCTAAAGGGGAGAATTGGTTCTCCATTATATCTTTACAGATGAGAAGATAACACATATTTTGAAAAATCCTCTTTCCAAGATGAAAAGTTTGCATACTTAAGGGACAAGTTGGTACTCATGGATATGAATTCCTTATTTGAAATGGAAGAGATTAATACCAGGTTGGAAGGGAGCACTGATATGTTATTGATTTATAGTAAGTAATTTTCCAGTTTGGAAAATGGTCCAGATTGGGCAGTCACCTTCCAGTCTGGAAAGTGGCCCAAGATTTCTGACGGAAAGGAATTTTCCAGTTCAGAACATGGTCTAGATAGGACAGTTATTTTCGTAATGAAAATGGTTTGATAGATTTTTTTATGTACCATAGTGATGCAGGAACATCGCTCCACCTAAACAACGTGCCGATATTCCATCACATCAAAGGGCATTCAACAAGGGGAGAGGTGCCAACCCTCTCATTTTTACCTCATTTTTAAATTTTAAGTGTAATATTAAATGAAACTAAATGTTGTAAGGATGGAAGAGTCAAATTGATGCCTTTTTGCAGGTAGGAGATAATGTTTCCTTTAATGGCCAACAATATGATAATATCTTGTTCCAATTTGGACTAGATGGCCATTAAATGTAATTCAATGTAATTAATGAGAGTTAGGTAGCTTCGAGGGAGAGATCGAGGAGCCCCTCATTTGTAATGGATCTTTGTATTTGATTTCATTAGAACATGTAAGGATAGATAGGAAGAATAAAACAGAAGGAGGAGAGAAATGAGACATTGTTGTAGTCCAGTATTTGTAACCATCTGTATAGACATTCAGAGATAAGACAAAGAAGTTTTTCCTGCATATGATTATATGTGCTTATATGTTTATGAATGAATGTTATTTGTATGAATATATGTTGTATATGTGTATGAATAATTTCCATCTGTAGGGTGAAGATATATTCTACTATATTTGAGAGTTTTTTGGAACTGTTCTGGGCTCTCTAGGCTAAGTGCAAGGAGTGCACGATAGAGTGTGAAAACTCTCTGAGCCAATGCAAGGAGTGCATATCTGAACTTTTATTTGAGTTCAGGAGAGAACGTGCCAGGAAGGCACACCAAAATATTTACAGACTAAACAAGATCCTCAAAGTTACTGAATAATCAGGAGGAAGACCTGTGCAGGGAGTGCACTAGGAAAACACTCAGATGAAGCATTGAAAGATAGCCATCTAAACGCCACTCAATCCCAGGGAGTGCACATAGAAGCAATCGTTTCAAGTTAAAATTCTCCGAAGAATGTTGGGTCACCAAGAGGGTGAAAGGATTCCTTTGGAGGATTCAAAGGGTAGATTCCCTTAGGGAACAGAGTAAATAGAAAAGATTAGAAGGAATAGAATTTTCAAGGGTTCAAGAGAGACCCAGAGTAGTCAGGATCGCAAGAGAAAGATCAAATGCCGTAGCCTTTGACACTTACAAATTTTCCCAATTCAGGAGAATTCAAAGGTCAAGGGGAATAGCAGTGGAGATTATTCAAAGGAGAAAAGTCCCTGGAGTCACCACTGAAATTAGGGGAAAAGATTTGTTTAAGAGGGGGACAAATGACTCCAAACCGTCATATCTAGTAAGGTTACGAGGAGGAAATCAATGGAGCGCTTCCACATTTCAGAGCTCAGTAAGTTGAAGACTTGAAGGAGGAAGGTTGTGAAGTCCGAAGTCGTGATTCAATCCTAATCGTTGATTGCAGAGGATTACGTGGAAACAGATCAAGGAGTTCGGGAACCAAAATTTTCGAGGTTGTGGACAAAAGTATTAGAGTTTCATGGAGTCATGAAACCTGAACCCTTGTGGGGCTAGCAAATCTAAGGAGACGCTTGCCAAGAATTCAGAACATCGGAAGAGAGTGTTTTGGGAGAAGATAGGGGAAGGATTTGGGATATCCTCGAAGTCTGAACCAAAAAGATATAGAACGACGATCATAGTCATGGTCACTAGCGTAGGCGACCTGTGTGTGTGTGGGTAGAGTTATTTCAGGTGCCCATATGGACCCAAGGATTCACTCTGACTTATTGTTTTCAAATGATCCAAGATTGGGAGTTCAAGGAGCCATTTGGAGAGGAGGGGGATTGCCACCACATAGACAACAATCTCCATTATCAGAAGTGTGGGGGAATGATCTAGGATAGTATCTATCATTGATGTACCATAGATAATGATTCTCCTTATGGGAAGTGTGCCAAAATTGTCTAGGACATTCATTCTTCTTGGAAGTCACTCTGAGTAGTGGTGAAGCAAAATGGTCCTACTCTTCGGTAAATCATTCTTTCAATGTTCATAGTTGTGAGAATTTTTGAAGAATGGTATATTATAGGATGTTGGTGCAGGACAATCATTTTGATAGGAAATGATGTAGACAGTCATTCCCTAGGGCAGAATAATTTTCTTTGGGTTGCATTGTGATTAGTGTCAAAGGAATGGTCGAGTTAGGTGAATGGTCCAGGTTCCACAATCAGGGACAAATATTCCCTAGGGTTTGTTATCGCACAGTTTGTAGCTAGGTCAAAAGGCTAGAGGATAGAGGCCAAACTGGCATACCAGGAACCTACCCCACCCAATGTCACCACAATGGGGAGGTTCTTTCTATTCAGGGAGGTTAACCCAGGGGAGACATCCCTAGTAACCTGGGGTTTTGAAGAGGCCAAAGTATAAAAGTCAAAGAAAAAGTTCCTCCTCACAGGTTACCACCAAGGTTAGATAGTCTGGCTAAACAACCAATAAAGAAGTGTAGCCCCAATTGAGAACACCTGCCTGTAACAAGACAGTAGAAAAAATATATATATGCAGGCTATAATTCAATGGGTTAGTACTTCATATAACTATCTGATATAATTATGTAAGCAATTAAAACAATAGATATCAATGGAATCAATGTCAATTAATATAGCAGTGAAAGAATATCAATTCATCAATAAATATTGAGATGATGTAGCCAACAAGGTATTTAATCAATCCTTTTGATGCAGGAACATCTCTCCACGTCGGCCAACCAGTCAACCAGCCACGTCAATAGATTTCAAATCATGCATGCAAGAGAGGCGCAACCTCATTTAAAATTTGAAATGAATTTAATTAAATGTTTTAGGTTGTTGAGCCATAGAGCTGTGCTTTGCAATGGCGTAGAAGTAAATAGGCCTTTAAATTTTTTTGTAAGGCTGATACCTAGATCTGATCTGTGGACTAGACATCCATTGACTGTAATTGAATAGGGTAGTTGAGGTTTGGAGGGAGAGCTCAAAGAGCCCCCTCAGGTAAAAAGATCTTTTGGATCTCATTTTGTAATGGGGAGTAGAATGATTGAGCTAGCGTGAGATAGAGAAGGAGCCAAGACCTTGTTACAGGCCATGCTTAGGAACACCTTGTAAAGATAGGCATTTTCCATTTTAATATAAATAGCAGTTTTTCCTGCATATTATCTATGTTGAATGAATGTCTGTGAGTGTTCTTTATATGCTGTGAATGTACGTTATGTTTATGCATTTGCAGGAGTTTTTCTGGTTTTAGGCTTAATATGTCTTTGGTATTCACACTAGGAGGGTGTGACAAAATGTTGCGGGTTCTGATAGATGTGCACAGAGGGTGCATTTCTGAACTCTGCAGAGTCAGGCAAAGGCATGCCAGGTGGGCACAAAAGTTGAAAGAAACAACTTGGGAGAAATACCTATGAGGTTGTTGAACACCTCAGGAAGCAAGGCTATGGAGAAGAACATAGTTGCAGACATAAACTCTTCTTGAGTTCTGTAAAGCTCTTTCAGGAGGGCATCGAGCCAGTGCAAGGAGTGCATAGAAGGAGGAATCGGTTGTGAGTTCATTAGAAGTCAGAATCACTAAGGATTCTGAGAGCTTTGCCAAGTGGGCATTGAGCATATGCATAGTGATGCATTGAGAATAACTCTGCTGGACGTTCTGCAAGAAGATACTCTGCCAAGTGGTCATTGAGTAGGTGTGCAGATAGGCACAGGGGAAAATAAATTTTTGAGTTCTGTAATTTGAGGAAGAGTCCAAGAACAGGGATCTTCGCAGGGTTGTTGAACACCCTGAAACTCTTAGAAAAATATTGCTTGAGCTGACGGATAGCCAGGAGGGCATCCAAATTCTCCATCTATAGGAGAAGAAGAAGGACTCAGTTCCTTAGAAGTCTGGGCGAGGATAAAGCTCAGGACAGATAGCACTTTCATGCATGCAGAGACTCTGGAAGGATTGCAGGAGTCGTGGAAACCTATTAAGGTTTCAGAGAAGCTCAAGCTCAGGAGGGCGAGTGCTTTCACTGCACAGAGCATAAATGCAAGGATTGCAGAAGCCGCAAAACTCTTTGAAGAGTTCAAAGTTCCCAAAGATCAGGAGGGATAGCGTTTTCATATATGCGCGAGAGGACTCAAGTCAAAGAGTTCATAGAGAAGAAAGAAGGTAAAATTTGAGGCCTTTGAGAAATTGGAATTCTTCCAAGTATGGGAAGAACCTGCAGAATCTCGGGAGGAGAAATAACTACCATTGGATACAGCCATAGAGATCTAGACCATTGAGAAGATTTCACACCCAGGAGGCAGTTAAACAGAGGAGCTCATAGGAGAAAGGATATGGACCATCAGATCTTAGTCGAAGAACCTGACGGTTGTCAGATATATCGAGAGTTGCGAGGGAGTGAAACCCTCATATAAAAGAGAAGAGGAGATAAAAGTCCCAAAAGGCATTGCCGCATCATGATATCAGTGTTTGGGATATCAAAGGTCCTGACGACGAGAGGTCGGGACATTACAAGTCCCGAAATAGTGAAAGAATCACAACCGTCAATTTGAGGAAGGATGTGTGTCCCTCGATCATCCGCTTCGGAGATCCAGGCACCGAGATATCAAGAGGTAAGAGATTTTGTCATCGAGAAATTGTGAGTCATGAAATCCTGAGATTTGATCAGGACCGTCCATCCATTTGGGACACGTGGCATAGATTGACGTCACTTCTTCATATGAGAAGTCGGGGATTGGAACTTCAGGGATTCTGAAGATGAGAGCCCAAAGGAATTGTGGGAATAGAAGTCTCAAAGGTGTGAAAAGGTGAAAATCCCAGGTGAAAGAGAATTTTGGAAAATCAGGATTCAGAGGATCGAGAGTCCTATGGACCAGAGGTCCGAGTATTTCGGTGTTTCAAAGCCCAAAATCATGAAGAGGAAATAGGAAGCAAGAGAGCACCATTTTGGCATCTTGGAGATCGATGTTTCAGGAGTCGAGAGGTCAACAGGTTGGGCCCTTGAATAGCAAAATCCCGAGATAAGGTCATGGTCATAAGAGGAATGGTCACATGGGCCAAAGCATATCCCAAGGGGAAAATCATTGATTGAAGCCCTTTTGGCATTTCGAGGATTGGAAGGTCGAGGAGTCGAGGACTCTCAGCATCGGGAAACAGAAAACCCTGAAGCCCAATCATTGTATTTCCTGTTGTGGAAACATGAACTCCATTTTGGAGGGAAAATTCACAGGCACGTGCAGAGGCCGTGACAGGGCAAAGAGGACCTATGGACTGGGTTTTAACAAATATTCCAGCAAGGAATCAAAAGAGCCACTCTGGCTCACTTGGTGATTGAACGATCCTATGAGAGGACGTAGAGGGCGTTTCACGTCTGCATCACCTTTACTCAATAAATTCTCTTAACCATCATCTAATTGTTTATCAAAGACAAGTGTTGTGTCAGGATGGAATATCCAAGTATGGCATCAACCTAGTTAGGGTTTCAAAATTAATATTTTTAATAGGTTGTTTGAGCACTATCACTTCAACGTTGTGGGTCTAAGATTAGTGCCTAGGGGTAAATGGAGTCAATTAAGAAGAGGATGCAAAGTTGAAGGGATAAAAGGATAAGGAAAAGAGGGAAGGGTTCTAAGGTGCTGCAATGGCAGGGACCTAGAATCAAAACCCTAGGGGAAAGAGGCTCACTTCGGTGTTTCTTAAGCAAGGCCTCATGCTCTTTCCTCCTTCCTTAGGTCAAACTTGGAAAAATGACTAGCATAAAGGATAAGTCAAGACAAGAGAGTAAGGTGAGGGAGAGTGTTGCAATGGGAAGACCCTATCACCAAGCCCTAGAGGTAGTATGACCCTAGGTGTAGATAACCTAGGCCTAGTACGTCTCCTCCTTCTTAACCTTTTAAAAGCACAGCTAGCACAAGGGAAGAAGTGAGAAGAGTGTAGAAAAGGCTAGGCTCTTCCTTCCTTCTTCAATGGCTGAATATTTCTCTCTTAGGGGACATGAAACAAGGACCTACTTGTGTGCTTGTCACCTAGGGTTTTAAATCAACAAATTTATAATAAATGCAAGAATACAAACCTACAACCATAAAATTAAGATTTTTTGTAGAAAATACACTTACATATCATGAAGAAGTAGCAATGCAAACCCTAGTTGTAAACCTTCCTTCAAGAGAAATGCCAAATATTCCAAGAAAAATCTTCCTTCAACAAGTGCACCTCACTTAAAAGATGAAATACCCCAACTAGGGTGCAAAAATCAAATCTCACAAGAGAGTGAGTTGTGTGTTATGCCAAAATGAGGGAAAAACTCCTCAATATATACTGTATCATGACCTTTAATTAAAATTAGGTCATTAAAAATAGCCGACAAGGCTACAAACCAAAATTATATTGTTTTTACATTAAATTGTCAAATCAAAGCCCTAACTAAGCATAAGCAAGACATCCAGCCCCACTAAGGGAGACGTTAGCCCCTTTTTAGGGAAAATGCAACACAAAATGACAAAACTTTGGCCCTCTTTGGGCCTCCAAACCCTGCCACACATGCTAACTACCCTGTCAAACTGTCACATGCTCAAGGTGACGTCAATGGCTCCAAGGTGACGTCCTAGGCCATCAAGGGGAAACATTCCTCTGGAAGTGGGTCAACCCCCCTGGGATGGGCTCAGCCAAAGTGTCCCTGATGGACATCCTTCTTCTTCTCATGTGCAAAAACTTGGTCGAAAATTGTCCTGTCTCTACCCCTGATGGGGTCCCAACAACCACCTGATGGGCTCTTCAGCCCCATGGAGGTATGAAATAATCATCTCCCCATGTGTACCGGTCCATGTGGTACCTGTCCATGTGGTACCTGTCCATCGGGCATGGTCCTGCACATCAAAATATTCACCCTCCATGGGCTCATTAGTCATAGGGATCATAGCAATGTTAATCACGTCTCATCATTAATGTTATCAAACATATGCATAAAAACCCTGATATATCATTCAATAGCTCAAAGATATTACAAAGACCTACAATACAAAGCTAAAGAAAAACGCAAAACACCCTATTGGGATAGTATCCATACAGAAATGTAAGTTTCCAAAGGGTATCATCCAAGCCAAGTAAAACAAGGTGATGTGGTCAAGGGATGTCCAGACATATGGGTAGAGTGAGAGACAAGGATGCATGGTATTACCTGTGGGTGCCTTTGTAGAAGGCGAGTTGTACCTGTCATGGATGCAATTTTTTTCAAGCCCTTTATTACCTTTATTCTTTGCTTTTCTTTGTTTTCATTTTTTTTTTATTTTTTTTTTCAAGGACTAACTAGAGGACACTGCCTTGGTGTGGTGACCAAAGATGATAGTGTTACCCACAAGCACTTTCACAGAGATGATAAGGTTGGCTCGTGATGAGACCCCCTATCCCTTGGCCATGCAACCAAAGGTCACTACCCTGGTGTGGTAACCAAATAGTGACAATGTCATACTATTAGGTACCCATGAACATAATAGGTTGGCTTGTGATGAGACCCCCTATCGTCTTGGCTAGGTCTTGTTTTTTTTTGTTATTTTTCTTCAGGTCCACCTTATTTCTTGGTGAGAATATTTTTATTGCCTTCTCAGGGATCCCTGTGAGAGGCATATCTAGGTTTCATTCTTTATGGATTTTATCTTTTACCAGTTGCTTTTACCTTCTGGAATTTTAGCCCCTTCTTCCCACGAGATAAGGTGCAACCCCACAAATAGATCATCCTAATTCCCGGACTGGGGGAATGGGATAGATGAGTGGGAGATAAGATGAAAAGTGATGATATGATGGGAGTGGACGATGGCTGTTCAAAAATCCCCCCGGTCGCAAACCAAAACCTATGGGTATAGGCTTGCTAGGACACCTTATCAATCCCCCTAACCATGGTCAAGTGGGTTAATGTAAGATCCAAGAAGTCGTTAGAAATAAAAGGAATTTGATTCATATATCGAAAATTTATAATGATCAAAAGTGACACATACCATGATACCTGGACCAATTACCTCATGGAGTAAGAGCCTTCTATGATACAAGACCATGTCGATGGTGATGGATGTTGTTGTTGCTGACATGATGAGTTTGGTGAAAGAGAAGAAGGATGGGCCCTCCAGGGCCATGCTCAGGTCAATCCTACTCTCGATACTCCATGTCTAGGACCTTTGGCCCTCGAGACATGATCTCCTAGTTATCCCTAGAAATCGGGGATAACAGGGTTGACTCATTCTCTCCAGGTTTCACTATGATAAGTGTCGGAGGAATGGACCAGTTAGGAGAATGGCCCAGGATAAAATATCAGGGACAAATATTCTTCTATGCTTGGGAATAATAGTCTATATATCCCATGGTTGATGTTTTACTTTTTCAGGGAAGATGTTCTTCCAAATCTCATAGATGTGGGTGTAAGAATAGCCCGGATGACTCAATTTGTATCATGATATTGTTTATGCAGGTTGATATAAGATGATATGATTATTGTGGAGACTGTATGTCTCTGGACAATAGTTGTATGTTGTTGCAGTGGATGTGATCCATTGGTAGTGATTATGTGTCACTGGTTAGTAGTCATGTCCTGCTAGGAGTGGTTATGTACCACTCGATAGTAGTTGTATACTACTATGGATAGACATAGGTGTGTTCTATTGAATTCCATTATAACAATAGTATGTTACTATTTGAGTGCCATGGAGACTACCACTAGTGTTGGAGTTGATTTCCAGCTAGATGGATAGTTAGTGTGCTAGTGAAAAGAAATTCTCTAGGCGAAGAATATTCCATAAAGAATAGATTTCTAGTGGATAGGAATTCTCTCTATAGAGAATGGTCTAGGTTGATAGTTTGTTGATGTATCATGGACTAGTATTTTCCTAAGGCATAGGTTGTGGCCCGATTATTAAAATGGTTCAGGACCGATATTTTCTAAGGCATATAGGTAGAGATGGATCTCTAAGGTACATATGACCTGATTAGAAAATAGTCCTAGACTGACATTCATGTAGCAATAGTTTATGTAGCCCATGGCATAGCTTTCAACATCTATTGGGACAATCATTCTTCTAGGAAGTATGTCTAGATTAGAAGAATGGTCCTTGTATCACTCTCTGGAGTGAGTGACTTATTCAACATCATGCCCTATTACTCAGGTGGATTTTGTCTTCGAGAGATGATGCAGATGATGCTATCATATGATATTGATAGTGGTGATGTTTCTCATAAGTTGATCTATGTGATCATGAGATAACCTGTGTGGCTATGATGATGCTACCAGTTCAATGGTCTGTTTTTTATCAAGACCATTGTCTTTAATAATTCCCTAGCTAGGATGGATTGTTGATATTATGGTATTTGCGGGAGGTATTAACCTCTAAGTGTAACCTTTGACGAGACTAGAATATTTTGGGAAGCAAGAGAAACCCTAAATAGATGTGTAGAAACCCTAGAAGACATGTTGGATTAATAAAATAATTAATATTTAAGTGTTAACCTCTAAAAGAAGAATTCGGCTCAGACATGTGACAAACAACACTATAAATAAGTGGGCACTAGAGTTCATTTGTTATTCACACTCTTGCAACTGCATAATACTAGTGGTCGGAAAGGTTGGAGAGAGACTATCACTGCAACTACTACAACTGGGATTTTGGTTTTTGGTTATGGTTTGGACTTTCTACCTTGGTTATGGTTTGGATAATTTTCTTGGTATGCTATCCTTGGAGAGATATTCTATCTTGGTTGGATATTGGATTTAAGGTTTGGTTCTAGAATTATTCTGTCTGTCAAGTTTAAAGGTGCTCGGGGGTGGTTTCGTGCCAATGGTCGGGTAAGAATATTGCTATATTGTCTATGGAAAAAAGAGAAAATATATTTTATTCTAACACATTTGACCCTTTATTTGGTAGAGAAACAATCAACTAGAGATATGTTCAAGGCTATCGTAGATTTGTTCTAGACTGTTAACTTGAATAGGAGGATGGTCTTGAAGAACAAGCTCAGATCCATCGAGATGTCAAGATATGACAATGTGACCAATTACTTCATGAGGATCACTTTGATATGTGATCGACTTGTAGCCATTGCAAAAAAAGTGGATAAGGTAAAACTTGTGAATGTGCCATTGAATGGGTTCACTAAGACCTCAGAGCGTTTTTTCAAGGGGATTTGTGCTCAAGATAATCATTGATATTTGTAGAGGTCGGGCCAAGGGGAGAAAATGATAGGGCTGTAAGAAAGCAGAGAAGAAGGAATTGAGCAAAGTTAAGTGTTTCCTGTCCCAAAATATGGTTTGTTATGCATCATGGAGTCCGGAGAAGAATAAATGTAAACAAAAGACTCAGCAGGAAGAACCATCTGTAGAAACTCAGGTTAAGAAGTTTGCTAAATTTTTTGAGAAGGACTTCACTTTGGTATATTTTATTTCTAAAATAGTTTCTAAAGGCTAGTGGTACATGAAACTTGGTTCCTCTCATCATATGATAGAGGCACTAAAGTTATTTAGTAGTTTGATGACATAATACTCAGGATATCATGTGGAGCTTGTTGATGATGCAAGTAGGCAGTTGATGGAGAGGAAACTATCTTTTTCTAGATTGAGTAAAGAGGATCATTATAGGCCCATGATGTGCTTCATGTCCCAGAGCTACATAATATTTTTTTCTTAGTCTCATCTCTCGAGGACAAGATTTTTGTAGTCTTGTTCTAGAATGAACACGTTCTCATAGATTCAGAGGGAACTATCCATGACATAGTCTTGCTCATATATGAAAGAGAGGGAAATCTATATAGGTTGTATGATAATCCCATTATTAAGTTTGAGTGGATCATGGATTAGGGATCAATGTTAGTGGCAGAGCACGAGGTGCATGAAGGCCTAGAAGGGTGAGCATTGTTCAAAAAATTCCATTGTGGGAAATCAACCTTCAGATGGGAAGAGGGATTTATTCCCTTCTAGTTTTTTCATGATAGATACTGATATGAGTTGACATTGATGGATTCTCAAGAGCATGAGGAGGATCCTAGGATTACAAATATAGAGAGTAGGCCTCTGAGGAAGTGTCCATATTTTAGGGCAGTAATGTGTCGCGACATGGATTCCAAGACTTCCAATGTTCAACGAGTAGTTGACCAGTAGGGTTCGAGGGATACCAATGTGTAGGATGATGTGTCTAACATTGTGTGAGGGTTTGAGGGAGAACTAGTTTCTCGTGGCTCTTCAATAAGTGTCTTCCTAAAAAAAAGAAGTGTTGATGTTTATAGCATCAGACAAGTACTTCCACATTGTTTGTTCTTTTTCTAACATGTGGAAGTCGGCATTAATACCTATGAATACTTAGGAAAATCACTTTATTAAAGTAATTATTAAAGTTAATGTTTTTTGGGCAAAGAGGCACTCTACAATGGGATATGAGGGAAATGTTGAGGTTTAAAGTCTTATGTGTTATGCTAGAATTATAATTATAATTATAATAATAAAGTTGTCTCAATTAATGATAATAATAATTATAGAAATAAAGTTTTCTTAATATATGGAAGATTTAATAATAATAATAATAATAATAATCTATTTTTAAGGTCACAGCCAAGCCATCACATCAAATTAGTGTATGAGACCCCCTTGTTCGTGGGACAAGGGACCCCCCTCCGCCCACGATTTGACTGGTAAAGTCTACGAAGGTATACATACCCTACCCCATTTAAACCCGTGACCTCTTAAGAGGAAACACATGTTCTTAACCATTAGGCCCACTGAGAGGCTGTATAGGGAGGTCGTAATATAGGGCGGTCATCATAATTACTTTAGTTTGTTAGTAATTAATATTACAATACATAATTACTTTAGTTTGTTAGTAATTAATATTACAATATAGTTGTCCCCGAGGTGTAGGACA
>JZKD02S0812154.1:282110-310232 GCA_000966675.3 Picea glauca | reverse complement strand
TGGCTCAGGCCGGGTGCGATCCCCGGGTGATTTTGACGGCTTAGATGCCCCTAAGTCGCGGTTTCTCAAGCCACAGGTTAATCGCAGGTCCTGCACAAATTAACAAACAAAAAAATAAAATATTACAATATAGTTAAAAAAAATGAAATATTTTAATATATATTAATATATTTTTGTAATATTAATATATTATAAAATCTATTAAAATGTATATATTGGTTTGAATTTGTTCTATAAAACATTGTAGTGGTTAAGGAGGTCATAATATATTATGAGTGACATGGTTAAGAATATGTGTTTCCTCATTGCAAGTTACAGGTTGAGGGGGATAGGGTATGCATACCTCAGTAGACTTTAGTAGAGGAGGTCCTGTGTCCCACAAACATTAGATTATTATTTTATTATTATAAAATATATTAATATATTTTATAATATTAATATTTTATAATACTTTAATATTAATATATTAACTGAGCTAAGATCCATGGTAACACGAAATTTATGGATGATAGGGATGTGGGGTTAAGATGGATGTATGTTTGTTATAATTATTTGAGTTTAATTTACTTAAATGTGTATGTTTTTAACATTGGTGAATTAAATTAAATCTTAGCCATTGATCTAAAATGTTGGTAACACTTAATATCAACCATTGATCACATTGGAGATCTAAGGTTTTGGTTTTAAGGTAAGATCAATATTATAAAAGGCATCTAAGATGAAAAGAGACAAAGATTGAAATAGTGAGATATCATTGTATTGTATTGTGTGGAAAGGAACAAGTGAAAGTGAAAAAGTAGCAGCTAGTAATATCCAAAAATTGAAGTACAATTGTCGAGGTGTGATAGGGTATGGAGACCAGATTTATAATAAAATCATCAAGGTACGGGTTTTTACCAGGGTGTTTATCCACCAAAGATGTATGCAAAGTTGTGGTTTCGCAGTTATTGTTTTTGCTGATTTGTTTATTTAGATAAATAAAATTGAGTCTTGTTTTTTATTCAGTAATTAATAAATTTATTACAACAAAGTATTTGCTATTAAATAACTTTACAGATGCTCGAATGTTAGGGTTTGAATTTTATTTAGTAAATTTGGATTAATAAATTTATTACAACAAAGTATTTGCTATTAAATAACTTTCCAGATGCTCGAATGTTAGGGTTTGAAAATTTAACTAGGTGTTAGGGTGTGGAAATTTATTTTATTCAGTAAATTTGGATTAATAAATTTATTACAACAAAGTATTTGCTATTAAATAACTTTCCAGATGCTCGAATGTTAGGGTTTGAAAATTTAACTCGGTGTTAGGGTGTGGAAATTTAACAGTAAACTTTAAGAGTTAGTAAATTTCACTTTATCTGGTTAACATCCAATATACCTAAAACCACCTTACCATCATGTCCTAATGGTCAATTCTAGAACCTTACCATCAATTCGGGGAATTAAACTATATTTTCATATTGACATTTGAATAGATTTGGTCCACTGGGAAATTATATAGTTCCGTTAAATTGTCCAATTTTGTGACAAATTAACTACTCAATTACCATTGACTAATGAATTCAAGTGCAGACTTCGTTCCGTGACATTGTTTGGTATCGTTTCAAATAACCAGGAAAAATTTACAGGGCCTTGCGTGAACATGACCTCCTTATCTGATTTCTGTGGAATTGTGGCTGGATGGAGGAAATCGGCAACGACTTGCAGAATATACAGGAGCAGCCATTCTACATTCCCAGGATCAACAACAATCTTCAGTATAAATACTAAAATATGAAACCCAAGGTGAATTAGGGTTTTTCAAGATGAGAAGTAGATCGAGCAAGGATTGGACAAGAAAAGTCAGATTAGGCTTTTTATTGCATGCAAGGATTGGACAAGAAAAGTCAGATTAGGCTTTAGGCTCTATAGAATTAGCTAACCTGCTAATTACGACAAGGAAGTCGACCAACATTTTGTTTGACAAAATTAGTATGAACACCTCAATTTAGGATTTTATTAGCTTGGTAAGATTAGCAATTCAAATTACAGGTAGTACTTGATAGGATGGTAAGGTGGCATCCATGATGAATTTCCATAAAGTCAAACGGTTGGAGACTGATTTCCTGGGATAACGAAACCAATCTTCCATAGAAAGTCCCCTCATATACTCAGAATGCATAACTCTGCCCCAAAGAATAAATTCAGCAAAAGCGTCCATAAACTTTTACCTGCCATTGCTCCTTTAAAAAGATTTAAATTTTGTATGCCCTGGCCGATACATTCAGGTTGAGCCAATCACATCCATTTAACTAAACGAATACCTTCTTTCTCATGATTTCCCTTCCACATAAAATAAAGAAATTAGTCTACCACATGTTATATTCACGCTCAAACATTTCATATATATATACTAAACATCCATTCCTACTATGCATGCTAGTGCATCTTTATTCTCACTTCTTGTGCTATATATGGTTTCCCATACATTCCTCTACATTCTGACAACCTATTTTCTATCCATTTGAATTTTTTGTGAATTTTGTTTCCTTTGCTTCTAACAAAGTTCCACTTGCCCACATTTCATATATATATATACTAAACATCCATTCCTACTATGCATGCTAGTGCATCTTTATTCTCACTTCTTGTGATATATATGGTTTCCCATATATTCTTCTACATTCTGACAACCTATTTTCTATCCGTTTGTTTTTTTTGTGAATTTTGATTCCTTTGCTTCTAACAAAGTTCCACTTGCTCATTTATATTTCCATCCAATATATTCTCGTAATGCTGCCACCTCATATTTTTGCTTGTCTTTTACATTTCCAGCCAATATATTTTAATAGTGATGCCACCTCATGTCTTTGCTTCCTTTATATAGACCTATCTCAACTTTATCTTGGTTGAACTTTTTAGTATTCAGATTGTTGTAACATGCATTGCTTCAATTGAATATTTGCATTGTTGTATAAGTAATCATTCTCTTCTATTATCAAAGTAGTGCTAAAATTAATTTTATTAGTTGGTATTTCACATATGAAAATGTTAGATTTTTGTCATATTTTTCAACCTTTTTTTCTATCCTTGTTGTCTGGTTAATCAATGTCAAATTTTTTTTTTTTGTTAGTTAGTCTGTGACATGTGGGACTAACTTGTGGCTAAGAAAATGCGACTTAGGTGCATCTAAGTTGTCAAAATCATCCGGGGGTCGCACCTAGCCTGAGGCACACCAACCCTTAACATGGTTGGATTTTTTGTCCCATAGGTTTCGAACCGGTGACTTTAACATCACAGAGTGCCTTAACAACACACTTTGTCACCGACTATCCTACACCTCGAGGACAATGTCACATTTTTTTAATCCTTGGTTGTCCTACTAATTAATGTCACATTTGTTGCTATTTCAAATGCATCAACATCTTTTATCCCTTCTCACTTGTTTGCAAATAATCTCCAACAAAGAAATGTTTTATATTCTAGTTGTATCATTCTCCATTAGGAATGCACTCAACATTGTCTATATATATCACCAATCCCCATTGCTTATTGTCATCATTACCTGATAGTTACAATATACTACAATGATCTTGGCATCCACCGTGTGGTATCCTTTTCAATTATCTCAAGCTATTGATGAATTTGTGTTATTCCTAGAATCCACTTCAATTTATGGAATGCCTCTTAGTGAATTATTCTTCTAGAAAAAAATATGCACATAATTCATTTCTTTATGTATCTAGTTACACTCTTTAGAGTGCACGGACCTTCATTATTTCACCCACTAAATTCTTTACACTTGTAGTATACTTCCATTTTTCCCTATAATAACAAAAGTTGATGTACCTGTAAAATACTCAGGGTTCCTAGGTTGGTACAAGGGAATTAGGTCAACCTAAAACAATTGAATTTTGTAGTACCAAATGGTTTTTCTACCAACAATAGGGAACATTTATAAATATCCAGTATATGAATAGATTTAATATCGAATCTAGTTATGTAGCATAGAAGTGCTAGTAGTAAAATGTTCCCCAAAACTAGAACCAAACAATATCAAAACCAACTATAAAACATGTCCAAAATCAATAACAAGTCTAGTTGTAGATAATTCTATGTTTAGCTTGATATTAAACCAACAACAAAAGCCTCTAAATACTATTGTCACAACACATGAGTCCAGTAACCAATAGCTACAGTAGACTAATCCCAACAAATAACATTCACTATTCCCAAATACATTAGTATCCTTTTAATGGATGTTGTTACAAAGACAAAATACCAATTTATGAGAGCTACTAGACCTTTTTTATTGCTACAAAAACACCTAAAAAAATAAGAAACCTAAACATTGGCTGAGAGTGATGGGTTAGTTATCCTTTCATGGTTTGGTCCTCCCCCAACCTCTTGACTTCTTGCTCTGAGGTCTACAATTCGTCCACCAAGAAGCATCCTAGACAGTCCAACCAACTCTTAGCCTCAAAGGAGGGTCATTTGTCCTCCTACCAGGTGCCATAGCTTATTAAACCAGGCTCGGTCCCAACTTGCAGCATTGATGGTACCTCCTTTTCTAGTCACATTATCCTGAACTTGTACCAATGAGACTGGTACTCCACCCAACACACTCGTTGGCTTAACAAAACTCTAATGCGGACCCTTCTCTAAGAGAATTGTGTCAGCAGGAAAGGTTTGACCTTCTTCTAGACCACAAAGTATAGGTGCAGTCTTCTGTAAAAGGGTTGGAACATCACTTAAATATCTCATTGTAGCCTTAGTTCCACTCAACCTCCACCAAGGTACCTTCCCCATCTTCCACAGATTACAAAAAAAACTCGACCTCTGTTGAATGATGCAACCATTGAAACTTCAATTCACTTCTAAATCATCAATGGTTATGTATATGAGGTAAGAGTAAACAAGGGTTGAGCTAGGATGAGAACTAGCCCACTAAAACTCAACAAAAATAAGGGTTTACGAACCTTATAAAGGAGTGAGGAAACTACCTCCAAAAGAAGAAGAGATAAATCAAAAATAATCCTTCTATGTGTTCAAGTAAGCCTCCTCCCCCTTATATAGATCTTGTATTTGGATTGCTACCTTTATTTTTAAAGAATTATCCCTCAAGTTAAGGTGTTTTTCCCTTTTCTTTTCTCAATGGTGGTTTA
Source organism: Picea glauca (assembly GCA_000966675.3). Taxonomy (NCBI): domain Eukaryota; kingdom Viridiplantae; phylum Streptophyta; class Pinopsida; order Pinales; family Pinaceae; genus Picea; species Picea glauca. Next base: position 305,085 of record JZKD02S0812154.1, on the reverse strand, counting down.
CCCCTTAGGTTGGGGGTCTTTTACCCCTTACTTTTCCCAATAGATACTTTTTAAAACAATCGTTACCCTCCTTCCACCCATTAAATCCACATGGCTCCCCTTTAGTTGGGGACTATGGCCTATATGGATCCCCCTAAACCACTACGTCCCTCCTCCAGTGGGGTCAAAGGGTAGGGGACATGACAATCCTCCCTTCCTGAGATTGCTTGTCCTCAAACAACCACAAACCAAGATGTTGAAAAATATTATCACTCTCCAACGTGGCATCCTCTACTGCCCCATCTCTCCACTTGAAATAATACTCTGTGATCACTCTTCTCCTCAGTCCCCTCTCTCAGAAATTCATAATCTTCTCCAGAGTCAAAAACATCCATCCCCTATCATCTAGTGGTGGTAATTCAATGGGATTAGTGGCCTCTGGTCCCCACGCCCTCTAGAGGCATAATACATGGTGAATACTGCAATCCTGGCTACCTGTCAACTCCATGTTGTAGGCTACCTTTCCATCTCTTTGTATCACTCTGAAGGGACCAAATAGGCATGGCATATTCCTCTCAACACCACCTGTCCTCCATGGAGACAGTCTAAATGACTGCACTATCAAATACACCACATCTTCGATCTCAAATGTATGTTCCACCCTTTTCCTATCTACACACATGCTTTGCTGACCCTGGGTGTTTTGTAATCTATCATGAGTAGTATCATTGTAATTATTTTTCAAATGTAACCACTCAATCCATGAAATCACGTAGTCATGAAAATACCTCTTAGTTCGTCAGTCCACTACCATTGCCTGACCAACCATTTGAAGGTAATCACTAATCTTGGGAGTCGATCTTGTGCATGTTGATATTATCAACCTCTTCCAAGGAGGTATCTATATCATCCATACTTCCCATCAGATCAATAAAAAGTGCATAAGATATGTTGGTCAGTCAATAAATATGATTTTCAACCTCAGTGAATTTATAATGCAATTTTTCCACACGCTTCCCCATCCTAGTTCTAGAATGCAAAAAAACTGTATCAACCCTACCTAAAGAATGTGACCTAACCTATTCGGCTACCAAATCATACACTCCCCCATATGTACTAACACAACATCCACAAGGTTCTCCCGTGAAAAAATATCGTGGACCTTCCCATAAGTGGTGAAGCCATTGAGGTCCCAAACTACCTTGGGTGACGCTAAACATCATTTACTCATAGGATTGATCATAAACTTTCTAGACTAGATCAATTCTACGAAGAACTTTCCAGACTATCCCTAACAAGCCAAGAAATCATAAATTGTCGAGGATTTGTCAACTCCTGAAAATACTACTCCGCCAAGCTACTAATTCTATGCACAAAAAGAATAAACTATGGACAATGAAAACTAGCAGTTCCATCGGTGTCGACTATCAACCTGTCAATAAATGCAATCCCAAGGTCCCATGCCAATTTCCATGAGGAATCATTGTTATGATGATACATCCCTACAATCACTATTCTCTCACCATCATCCTTAGAATGTTCCCTCCTCTCTCTGAAATCCTTATCATGGACCATCCTTGAGCAAGATATCTTAGCGAAGTCAATGCCTTTCAATCCATGGCTATCCTCGATCCTAGGTATTATGGGGGTAAAATAAAAATCCAAAAATCCTATCATCTTGTCTCCATCATGATGCATATACATCACTACCTCATTTATGTGGGTCATCAACCTCATCTAAAGAAAATTATTTCCCCAATGAATGCCTGAATCCTACCACCTCATTGGTAGTCTACCACTCCCAATGTATGCTACGAAAAAATATGCGCACAACTCCAATAGAATTTGAGGCTCCCACTACACAACCTATACCATGATCACCAATTCATAGAGGATGGACTCTTCGTCTATTATGAGGCTACATGCCTCACCCAATTGACTCTGGTAATCCTCCCATGTCATGTTGAGGGAATTTAACCACAATGAAATATTTCTCGATAACTAATTGCAATACTTGAGGGTGACTAATTTGTTGGTCAAGCAAAAGGGAATGACCAATATCCCCTGATGATATCTGGGAATAAACCTGTGAGTTTCTAGCTCTGTGATGCAAATCTACTGATATCATCCCCAAACCTCAACTATTGACATGTATGTTTCTCCCTGAGCCTCACCCATCCACTCTTTGATCCTAGCTAGCCTCAAATCAAGGGTGTTCTCAAGAAATCTGTTTGGAGGTCTCCCTGGTGGAAATGCTCCAAAAATCCATTGTCCACTATCATGTTCCAATGAAGACCCCTGCATATTGGTGTACACCACTATGTCCCCTTGTACAATATGGTACCCTGTGCATTGTACTGATCCCAACACTTTGTTGACGATGGATGTATTTGTATCCCACTGTGTGTCCATACCTGTCATGTACCTTTCCACCCAATCCATGGACATGTATACTTCCTTGTGGGTTGGTCCACAAGGAAGGTGCTCGACTATCTCCTCAACCTCTAATGTGCTCTCGAGAAGAAAGGGCTCATGATCCCTAAGAGGAGAATCCAACCTCTTGGAGTCATGGATCCTTTTGAGTACCAACAAATTGGAATGATCCTCATATGAACTCATCACAAGAGGCTCTTCCCTCATATCATGTGTGACTTATTTCTTCTAGGTCTAGAATTTTTCCACTAAGAGGCCTCCTAGACAGTCCAGCCAACTCGTGGCCTCAACCGAGGGTCATTTTACCTCCTACCAGGTGCCACAACTTACTCAAATGGGCTCAATCCATCCTTGTATCCTTATTGCTACCTCTTTTTCCAATTGGAGTCTCCTTAGTCTGTACCAATGAGACTGGTTCTCCACCCAACACAATCCTAGCTCCTTCTCAAAGAGAATTGTACCAATAGGCAAGGTTTGTCCTTATTCCCAAAATATACATGTGGTCTTCTATACAAGGGATGGAACATCACTTAAATAGCTAGTTGCATCGTAAGTTTCCCTCAACCTCCACCAAGGTACCTTCCCCAATATTCCACAAATCACAATAACAACTTGGCCTTTCTTGAAGAAGGTTTTGGTCCTCTAACGCAACCATTGAACCTTCAGTGCGCCTCTAGATCACCAGCAGTTATGTCTATGAGGTAAGCGTAAACAAGGGTTGTATCATGGCTGCCAAATCTGATGGAGTCTATGTCATAAGTGGTGAAGAGCATACAAAGCTTACTTGATAATGTATCTCCTCAACCTCCCTTTCCTTTTCCTTAACACACTTGAGAGCAAGGTCCTTATCCATAAAAAACTACAAGTAGTTTGACTTCATCTACTCTAGCACTTCTTTGTCGATGTGAAACTGAGAACTAGGGACTCCACCTCACACTCCAATGTGTCTCTCCTCTAACTAAGTTTTCAACATAATATCCTCAATGAATCTATGAGCTCCATCATTCCTAGTAAACACTTGAGTGATTTGATCATCGATCACCAACAAGTTATCCTCCATGTCACGTAGTGCCAACGATATTTGTCCACTTGTATCTAAATGATAAGAGTTTTCATCTATGAGAGAGATACCCTCATCATCATCACTTGAAACACTAGGTGATACTATTTTATGATGGGACTCATGTGTGATATCATCCTCCACACATGGATCCTATGAAGAAGGATCTATTTTCCTTGTTAATCTCTCAAACACCCCTCCTCTGTCATTTGTCAGTACTATCATTCCCTCATAATCATCATTGGTGTCATAGGTGGGATAGGAAGTTGAATTCTCTTCATAGTTGGGCTCTAGCACACCCTCATCACCAAGATAATCCTCAAAGTATGTTCCATTATCATGTCTACCATAGGTGTTGGTATCATGGACTTCGTAGGATAATGCTAATGGTGCAAGAGGTACCTATGTGTCATCATCCTCATAGTCATCATAACTGGAACAAGAAATTCCCCCCTCATCGTTAGTACCAAACCATGCCAACATGCTAGTGTCAACAATATCACCATAGACCACTTCTTGGTCCTCCTCCTCGTGGTGTGATTCATGCTCCTCCACATGGGAATGTGCATGTGCTACAAATGGATCCATCTTGTCTTCTTCCATATACTCCTTCAATCTTTGTCTTGTGCGATTTAAGCAATCCTCATCTAGGATTTTGGGACAACTTCCATACTTGATGGTGCAATAGTATCGAAAAGACATAGTTGCACAAAACTCTTTACCTATTTCCAAATACTCTTGATAGTAAGGCTTGTACTTGATTACCACTAGTTCCTAGTTTATTTTAGCCAAGATGTCCTTCTTGGTCTTCATCTTTCCAACCTCAGTATGTTTTCATTGACCTCAGTTGACAATTGCATATTTCTCTTCCACTGAATACCCCTCGGACTGGAAAAATCACCATCTCTCATACCACCGTAAAATACCTAGGGTTTCCTAGGTTGTTACAAGGGAATTAGGTCAACATAAAACAATTAAATTGTGGAGTACCATACATTTTTTTTACTAGCAACATGTCACATTTATAAATATCCAACATATGAATAAAATTAATAGCGAATTCATTTATGTAGCATAGAAGTAATAACAGTAAATAATGCCCCAAAACCAACAATAAATAATATCAAAACCAACAATTAAACATGTCTAAAATCAATAGTAAGTCTAGCTGTCTAGAAGTCTATTTTTAGCTTGCTATTAAACCACCAATAAAACCATCTAAAGAATATTGTCACAACACAATATTACAATAACCAACAATTAAAGTAGATTAAACCCATAAAAAAAATTCATCATTTCGAAATAAAATAGTAGCCTTTTAATGTTTGTTGTTACAAAGAAAATTACCAATTTCTTAGAGCTACTACACCTGTTTTATTTCTACAAAAACATATAACCATATTAAAACCTTGAGACTTTGTTGAGAGTGATGGGTTTTGTATCCTTTGTTGGTTCGGTCCTCCCCCAATATCCTGGCTTCTTTCTCTGAGGTCTACAATCCTTTCACCAAGAAGCCACCTAGACATTCTGACCAACTGTTGGCCTCAACCGGGGGTCATTTGGCCTCCTACCAGGTCCCACGACTTACTCAACTAGGCTCATTCCCTACTTGTATCCTTTTTGCTACCCCTTTTTCTAGTTGTAGTATCATTAGTCTCTACCAATGATGTTGGTACTCCACCAAACATGCTCCTTGGCTCAACAAAACTCCAACGCGACCCCTTTTCCAAGAGAATGGTGCTAGAAGAAAGGGTTCATCCTTCTGTCAGGACATAGAGTATAGGGGTGGCCATGTTTACAAGGGCTATAACATCACTTAAACAAATTGTTTCATCCTTAGTTTTCCTCGGCCTCTACCAAGGTACCTTCCCCAATATTCCACAGATCATAACAATAGCTCGACCTCTCTTGAAGATGATTTTGGTCCATGATGAATCCACTGAACCTTATGTTAGCACTAGAAATCACCTTCATATTTCATGGAAGGAAATCCCAATACCCATCAGGTTATATGTGAATGTAAGAGTGTTTTAAAGGGTCAAATGGAAAAAGACTCAAAATGATAATGTTCCAACTCAGAAAATAGGGCTAGCATGCAGAACCAATAAGGGTCTTATCTAACTTCAATCAGTAATTGGGAGTAAGTATGAATATAAGGAAGACTTGAATGAGAGAAATGTAGGGGCTGCTTTAAACATCAGGGCTACAAAATCCTAAGAAAGAAAGTTTCTTGACACAAGATCTTCTTGAACTCAAAAACTAAGGAAGATAAATAAACATCATGATAATATAATGATCAAACATCCACCATAACATCACCACAATCATTCATGTCAATCATTCAAAGCATGAAGATTTAGCATCATAAGGAAATAAGATGAAGGAGACACTGATTTCTATTAGTCAAAATGTCTTAAGTCCAGTACATAGCTAGATCATAGTCACTTCATTAAAATATTACAATCTAAGGGAGCCTTGCTCAACCATCTGAACCTACTAAAGAATTTCATCTATCTATTTATAACAAAAGGGAGGCAACAATTGGAGGTACGAGCTGGCCTCCTTCCCTTGAAAATATCTAAGAATTTATTTCATCTAACAACTTGGCTAACAACCTATGCTATAATATAGGAAAATGTTGGTGACTAATCCAACCAAACTTTAAACTGATTTGATTATCTTTTGTTGTGTAGCTCCTTGTTTGCCATGTGTCTTTCAGGAGCATGTGGTTCTCCTCAAGATGCCAGTTGTTGCTCCTTCAATCTTCTCCATCATCAGCTATCCAAAAAGTTGTTAGCTTGGCCCTCCTGAATCCCTAGTGTATGTTGGTAGATTATTTAGGTAGCAGTTTGAGTAGCACACTTCAAAACTAGACAAGTATAAAAAGTAGCGTCGAACCCTCATATTCTCTGTGAAAACTTTTCCCTCTATGAAATATTAGGTAGCGAAATTACCTAGCTCCATTGTACTGTGTATGTGTGAAAAATTTGTTCTCTTCCATATATTGGGTCACGAATTTACATAGCGCCACTGTGCATCTATGTGCAAAGTTTAGGTAGCACTGTAAAAAACACAACACCTCCAATCTTGAACATGTGCAGAGCAAGTAATGACCTCACATAGTATTTAAACCCATCATACTTAGGTAACTTGTCATCACTGTAGGTAGAATACCAGTATAATGCCAAAATAGTCTATTATGTAGCGCCAAGGCGCTATGGTAGGTCTGCATTTTACTGTTGAGGGAGTTAGCAGTTCACAAAAGGCCCAAAACTCTGAGAATCAACACTTAAAATCATGTATAGGTGGCAGAGATAATATTTGAATATCAGTTAACCCTCACAAAAAAGGAACCATTCTAAAAAATGGGGCTCACCTTTCACCAAATATTTTGTTACCTTGACACTTAACCTCACACTCTTTCTGGTAGAAGGAGGATCTTCATTTGGCACAACAAACTTCTTCTTCTTAGAAATGAGAGGATTTTTCAGTGGGGTTGTGATCTGCTCGACTGTTGGTGTCTCTTTCTCAATGGAAGATTCAACTAGTACCTACAAGCTTATTTGATCTACTTCATATTGAAAATGTTGCAACTCTACCTTGAGTTTTCTATTCTAAGATTGAAAACCTCTATTCTTCCTATAAAGGTTTTGGAGTTGTCTATGAAGTGTCTGGGCCTTTCTTGTTGCAAACCTTGCGAGGTCAAGGGTATGTTTGTAGCCATCCATGATTTCTTTCATATGAGCCCTGTGAATCATATCTTCTTATTTAAGATGAGATACCTCCTTCCTAGCATCCCTAAGCTTCATGATCAATATTTTGAATATCTAACTGCGAGGTAGAGTAGTGATATGCATAGTCTCAACAGTCTTTTACTCGTTCTCCTTTTCCACTTGCATGGGAATTTCCTTTTCTACTTCATTAGGATTTTTGATTTCTTTGTCTTTATCTTTCTTCTTTGAAACAACAGCTTCTTCCTTCCTTTCCATAGGATTTTTAATGTTGTTACCCTTCTTATTTTGTACAGGGATCTTTGATGGGGACTATTCTTCAAACAATTCTTTGGGAACTGATGATTTTTTGAAAGGTCTTCTACCCTTGGTATTTGTTGTTGGAGTAGAAGAGGGGAAGTGTAGCTTCTTCCCTTTCTTGGATTTAGTTTTGGTACGATAAGGAACCACTTCTAACCCTCGTTGAGGAGGTGGTGAAAAATCTCTCTATGGGAAGGACAAACTTCCTCCTCTGTTTCTGTGACTTTCTTGTTGACCTCTGAACTTTGAACAGAGGCTTTTCCCTTTCTCTTCCTACTGGCCCCTTCTTTAACATCACTGGTGGGTGATAAAGGACTTGCAATCTGTGATTGAGGAGAATATGCTACATCAAAATTAATGTCAGAAGCAACAACAAAATGTTCCCATGAAATCTCTTCCTTACCCAATTCCTCAGATACTAGAATTTTAATCAATCCAAAGTTGAAGATGCTAGTATCCACATCCTTATACTTGTATTGAATCATGTCTGAAATCTTACTTATGCTCCTTAACGAGTAGTAGGGAATATTCATTTCAACCTTACCAGTAAAATGTATCAAAAGCCTTACATGGTACTGGTACAATGTGCTAAATATCCCTTCACATGTAAAATATCTTTGGATTATATTCAATATCCTTTCAAACTACTCAATTAATTGAATCCTTTTCACACCTTTAGACAAATCACTAGCTTGATTTTTAGGCTTAAGGAGATCTTTGGCATAGGCTGAACTCAAAGCCATGGCTTTAAACCACTTTTCACCTGTAATAGGGATTCCTGTTGCAGACAAAATAAAGGCCTGTGTAGCCTCAAATTCTAAATCCCCAACCTTGGTTATCCTTCCATCAAAATGTAATGCAAATTGTCTTGTCACCTTTGGATGGCCTCTTTTTATATTCTGGTAGAAAGAGAGGCATCCCACTCTCTGAAAAACCTCTCTTTCCATGGGTTCTATATAAAAAATATGCATATCAATGCGTTCTATTCTAACCAGCTTTCCCCCTTTGTGCATATTCTTCATCTGAGGAGTCTCCATGGCTTAGAATGAGAGAATTTTAAATATTATAGGGTAGTAATAACCAGGAGGACTTAAAATCAGGCTTCAAATATACAAGGCTGACCCTTTAAAATAGACTAGTGCTAATAATCTAAGTTTTAACTATGGGAATCACACCCTTAGATTTGTACACGCATTGAGAGTTTAGAAAAACAAGGGGGTAATATGTAATTGACCTTTGTAGCTGGGTAAAAAATCTTAACTCGAAAATGAAAGGAAGTAGGTGAAAGCTAGAGGGGTTAAGTAGGGCCTCTGGGTAGCACGATGCACACGTAGAGCATAGGTTATTTAGGTGCTTGCAACCTCAGTAGTTGTGGTGGGAAGAAGTAATCATACCTAGATACAAGAAATGGAGTTCACAGGTTTGAAAAGAGAGGATACAAGGCTATGATGCAAAGATGAGTACCTTACAACTGTACAAGCCCGATACACCAAAACCTGAGTGCTAATTCTTTGTGAAAATTAATGTGCAGAGGAGGCAACACGAGAAAAATGTGGAGTAAAGACCTGTTTTAATCTTTAACGTAATCTCATGATGAATTCACAAACATTTCATCCCTCGAATCTACCTCAACATCAGATTTGGTCACACCATTATTGCCTGGTCAGAACTATGAGTTTGAGTAGCGCATCATTCTTGAATTTTCAAATCATAAATCGTTATTAGGGCTCGTAAATATGAGATCTTGGAGGTATCTTTAACCAACTCCTGGAACTGAAAATAAGGAACATCACATCAGTTGTGGTAATCATGACTCATGCTGGAAACATGATGAACAGGAAAGGTGCTACGAAATTGTTGGATGAGTGGACAATGCTCCAATTTAAAAAATGATTGGATAGGTAAGCAAGGACAGCAAGGTGTCCCTACAGGTTCATGACTGAAGAGAAAGGTGTTTCACATAATTCTAGTCATGGGAGGGATCGATCCTAGTGAAAAATCATGAAGGGGACCAAAAATTTAAATCATGAACTAAAATGGTTCTAAGTCCAAAAATCAATTTGAGGATCAAACATGAGTTTTGACTCAAATTTTCTTTATCTAAGGGGTCCTAACAAACCTAAAATTTAAAGGGATGAAACTTAAAAGATTAAAATCTAAGGCTTAACAAAGGATAAAAGAAAACTAAAAACCCAAGGCAATTTAGTGTGATAACATTGGCTCCACAGGGGATGGCATTCCCCCTATAGGCTATGAAGAATGAGTAGATTCAATGCATTATCCTAGGGTTATGGGGTTAGTTATTGAAAAAAAAAATGATATTGACAATGACATGAAGAGACACTCAAGGCTCAAGCAAAGTAATTTTTTAGGAAATGCCCATTGATAGGGCCACCAAAAACCTCTTCATTCTTCATATTCTGCAACTTGGAAGTGTTATTATAGAACACCTCAGATATTTTGAAAGGACCGATCCATAAAGATTCAAATTTACCATGCTTTATCTTGCTTCGGTGCATCCCACTTGAGCACCATATCTCCCAGTTGAAAATCCTCTTTCTTCACTTTCTTGTCGAATGCCTACTTGATGTTCAATTGAGGATAACAATATTTGTCTACAAGCTGCTCCCGAGTATGTTGCACTTTAGCTAGCTATTGAATCTTTCTTATCATATGATCAGGCTCCCCTTGGTAATCTTGGAAGAATTTTTCCACAGGTAAGAAAAGATGAGAAGCAAAAATTTCCTCAACTCCATATACCAGCTAGAAAGGGGAAAGTCCCAGGGACCTTTTTACCGTCACTCTGTCATCCCATAAATAAAATTTGAGTTTTGAGTCCCATGCCTTTTTGTTATCCTCCAACATCTTTTTAATAATGTTTATAATGCTTTTGTTTGAGGATTCTACAAGCTGGTTTCCTTTAGGGTAGTAAGGGGTAGAATGAATCAAAGTGATCCCAAACTGTTCACAGAACTAAATCAATGGTTCAACCTTGAAAGATGCAACATTATCAGTGACGATTCTGTCAGGACACCCAAACCTTGCTATAATGTCTTCAAGGAAATCAATGATCACTTTGTGGGAAGAATTCCCTGTAGGAGTAGCTTCCATCCATTTAGTAAATTAATCTGTAGAAGTCAAGATCCATCTATGTTGACCACTAGAAGTAGGATGAATATCTCGAATAAAATCTAGGCCCCACTGCTGGAAAGGTCTTGAAGCTTCCACAAGATTTAATGGCAAATACTTAAGATGCTTCTTTCCAAAGATCTTTTGACATTTAGCATAGGCTCTGATCTTAGCACAAACATCAGTCAATAAACTATGCCAAAAGTACCCAACCTTGAGGATCTTGTATGCCATGGTTCTCCAATAATGATGCCCCCCACATAGACTATCATGAAAATCAAACATAATCATTTGGGCTTCTTGAGGGTCTAGACATCTTAAAAGAACTCCTAATGGATCCTTCCAATACAAAATTTGATCAACAAGGCAATGCTTTATTGATTTTATTTTTAAGGCTCTCACCTTGTTCTTTTCCATACCACTTGGAGGTTGTAAATTTTCGAGAAAAAATATAATGTCCTTGTACAAGCTGAATTTTGCCAATGCAGAGATGATTTGATAACCTCTATCAGTTATTTTATCCTGCTAATTTTTTGAAAATGAGTTTATGAAATTCAGCCCCAATGCTGAGCAATTTGATTCAACCAAGATCTTGGATAAACCCTGGCTTTTATCCAATTTGGTAGGCTTAATTTCCAAATCAAATTCAAGTAATTTAGCAGTCCAATTACTCCTCTTTTCCGTCTATATCAGGCTAAATAAAAATTTCATTTACAACAACTGATGGGACATAAGCAATAATTCTTGAATGTAGGACATAAACACTGAAGTACTTAAGAGATTTAACCAATGCATAGGCTTTCTTATCCATCATGTCATATTTTAATTCAACATCTCTCAATGCCCTACTGAAAAAGGCAATGGGATGCTCTAAGCCTTCAACGTTCTTCTAAAATAGGACTGTGGCTACTTTATCAAAAGAGGCAAAATAAAAAATAAGAAATTCCTTGGAGTAGTCTGGGCTGAAAAGAACAGGGGCTTCAATCAAGTCTTTCTTTATCTGATCAAAATAATCACAAGACTCAACAATACATTTGATTTCACTACCCTTCCTCACCATGGCTGTGATATACTTAACCAACTCAGCAAAATTTGACACAAATCTTCTCAAAAAAAATATTTTTCCTAGATAATATTGAACCTTTTTTTTTATCTAGGGAGTGACAATGTTCGTATAGCTTCAACCCTGCTAGAATCAATCCTTACCCCTTCAATTGACACAATATGGCCCAATAAGTTTCCTTCCTTCATGGTGAACAACGATTTTTTCAGATTCAAAGAGAGGCCAAATTTTCTGCATTTCAAGAAAACCTTTCTTAAGTGATCACAGTGTTCTTTATCATCTTGAGAGTACATTGTTATGTCATCTAAATAGATAACATAAAACTTATCCTTCTCTCCAATAAATACTATGTCCATAGCACATTGAAAATTTGCCCCTGCATTCATGAGACCAAAGGTCATCTTGACGTACATAAATGTACCCCATGGAGTGGTAAAGGTCATCTTCTCTCTATCTTCTGGAAAAAAAGAAACCTGATTGTACCCGGAAAAACCATCAACCATGGACATCCTGGCTGCTCCAGTCACCTTCTATAATATGTTCTCCATCTTGGGCAAAGGGTAATTATCCTTTTTTGAGATTTTGTTCAAATTTCAGAAATCAATGCAAAGTCTGATTTGTCCATTCTTTTTTCTTACTGGGACCAAATTGGCCACCCATTCAGAATACCTCAAAGGAATGATAATTTTTGCATCTAAAATATTTTTTACCTATTTCTCCATGACAGGGAGCAACATAGGATTAATTTTCCTCAAATTTTTCCTGAAGGGTTTGGTGTCTTATTTTAATGGAATCCTATGTTGTATAACGCTTGTGTCATTAGTTCTGAGATCTTCATAAGTCCAAGTGAATACATCAGCAAATTCCTTCAACAACTTGGTATATTGTTCCCTCTCCTTTTTCGATAGGTTGCTTTACAATTTGACATATTTCAGATTTTTTTCAGTGCCCAAATTGCACTCAGTTATATCAACATCATCAGTGGATGCCTTCCCTTTCACTACCACATCATTCCCATCAAATAATCTTTCCAAAGGAACTAGTCCTTTTGGAATATGATTGCTAGGTAGTTGCACAATATGATGATTATAAATTTTATTGAGGAAAACATTAGCATGAGGAGTAACTTCTGAATCATGATCCTGATCAATGTGTAATGGAGAAAACTCATCAACAGTCTCGAGGAAATTTTTAAGTTCTAAATCATCTTCGAACACCTTCCAATATTTTACATTATCCGGTATAGAAGGGTTGTATTTGACTTCTACATCATACTTGATTTTGGGTGGTATAGGAATTCTGAAGTTTCTTGTTGATATAGCCAAATAATTAGCCATGGTATTCTCTTCTCTAGGAATGAATGATATGTTAAAAGAAGAGAAAAAAATGTACACCAAATCCCACACTTCATTTCTGTAAGATGTAAGCCTAGGGTGCTTTGTTTGATAATTTTTTTTAATATGATTGAATATTAATTCAACATCGCCAAATACTAATAGCCCTTCTATCCCCATGCCTTTAGTATCGCTCAACCCCAATACAATAGCTTCATACTCTGCCACATTATTAGTAGTCTCAAATTCTAGTTTATATGACAAAGATATAGTTTCTTGAGTTTGTGATACAAAGACCACTCCAGCACCAACACCTTCCTTGGAAGAGGCTCCATCAACGCACATCTTCCAGACATAAGTGGTTATAAGAGGATCCTCAGAAAAGGTAATGGACTGTTTTCTGATTTCTAAAGGGGCTAGATCCCAGATTTGTATCGAAAGCAAAAACAAGGTGATTTATGGGGTTTGATTCATCACTAATGATGTAAGCCAATTGAGATTCCCTGTAAAGTCTTCTATGCTCTCCCCCCAAAAAGGGAATGGTAGCATAAGAGAGATCCATCTGTAAGGCCCCCACAAGTCTTTTTATCAAAGACCTTGACAAAATCATGCCAAACTTGGGGGGAACATCAACAACTATGATATCCATAAGTATACTTTTCATGGGAAACTGAAATAAAGTCACCACCATATCCTTAATGACTCCAAGACACTTCACTTTTGTGGAGTCAAAATAATATAATTCATGATAAGTCTTTGTGATTTCTAACCCAAGTTCATCCATAACAGATTTTGGCATGATATTGTGGGATGCCCCTGAATCCATCAAACAATTATGCAACACTTTATCATGAATATTTAGTGATGTATAGAAAGGACGGGATGAATCATCTCTGTCTTCTATCAATGGACCCAAGATCACTGTTGTCTTTTCATCTTGCATATTTATTGAATCAGTGGCATTTGGAGAGGCTTCAGGCTATAACATTTTGGATAGATATTTTTTAAATTCTTCATTTTTTATCAGTTCCAAAAAAGGTATATGGATCTTTATTTCTTGGTTATCATTCTCAAAACTGAAGGAAGAATAAGGCTTCAATATCTCTTTGGTTTTAGGAGAAGGATTTATGATCAAAACTTGTGGACTTTGAGAGTATTTCTTCTCTCTATTCACTGGCACAGCCTTGGCAAAATCTTCTTTTTGGGCAGGTTGATTAGGGGCATCAGTTTTTTCTTCATTCTTTTTAGATCTCAGATTATATCTACTAGTATTTTGCTTTTCTTTCTCTCCCCTACTTAACTCATTAATTTTAATATCCATCAAGGATTTCTCATAAGAGGATTGATTCAAGTATGGGGATGGGGATGTGTCACCTAATAAGTGAATCTCAAGATTAACCTCTACCTCCTCTTCTTCTTCATCAACAACCAAATTGTTTTGTAAAGGAGCTTGTACCCTTTGATCATTTCTTTCTTTGTTTATGAAATATTTGGGAAGGATTTGGGGAGCATTATTTGGTCTCCTAAAGTTTCCTCTATTGTTAGTGTTTTGAGCATTTCTATAGGTATGTTTTCCTTCTCATTTTAACTTTTCAATCTTAGTAGAAAGATATTTTACTAATTTGGTCAGCTCATCTACTTGAGAATGGACAACTGAAGAATCAAAACTTGAAGATTTAGCTCTGTTATTTCTCCTATCCCTATCAAATTTCCCCCTCATCTTATCTGATGCCACTATATTAGATTCTACCTCCAAGGAAACATATTGCATATGAACTAAGGAAGGTGATCTTCTTTCTCTCAATAGGAGGTAGAACTCGGGGTCAAATTCACTGGCATACGTGATTTTTGTAGAGGTTGCAGTGGGTTTTATCTCATAAGCGATCTTTTTGTACATTTTGTTAAATCTTTTAGAAAAGTAAGAGACATACTCTCCTTCTTTAGTTTTTAGGGACCTGAATTCGGTGATGTAGTATACAAATTCATTTTTGTCCCCCTAGTGCCTTAAGAAGGATTCATCCAATGCTTCAATACCAATAATGGATCCACGACCAGACCCCTAGACCACTTCCTAGCCTCACCAAAAAGGATTTGGACGAAAACCCTCATCAACACATCCTCATTTTCAATATTTTGGTTATCTACATAGCTGTAGAAAGCAACAAGATGTTCCTCAGCTGTTATATCTTTTTCTCCCATAAACTTGGGCATGCATTTCAAATATTCTCCAGGAGGGAGAGCATTCACTGGATGAGGTAAGATTAGAGGAGTGTATCTTGCAACCACTATGGCATCCATCCTATTTGCATGGGGTTAACAACAACAATTTGATTTTGAACTCTTGGTGAACAAGAAGGAGAAGGAGACCTGATTGTGTGAAGACTAGGAGAAGAATGAAAGTATGAAGGGGGGGTTTCAGTTTTCAAAGCAGAGGGATGAGTCTTGGAAGAAGATGGTAAGGTCTAAAAAGGGGATGAAATTTACACTTCTTTGGCAGATTTTTTTTAACAGAAAGAGGTGTAGAAAAACCTAATGTAGGGAAATATTCAAAAGTATCAAGACTGAAACACTTTTCAATGTCAGGGGAAGATAAAATGTCAATGTTTTCTTCTTTCAATTCAGTTTGAAAGGAAGAGTGTTTAACATGAAACTCTTCAAAATAAACTTTCTTAGATACTTCAATAGAAGGTAAAGAAATCTTACTTGATAAAACATCTGGAGTATCAAGAGTGGAATCAGGCAACTAACAAGAACCACTTGTAGCATGAGCATAGTTTTTTTTTAGAGAAGCTTTTCCCTTCTTGATTATTTTCTCTAGGTCAGACTCAGATGGAACCAAAGGTAGTTGTGGTTTGATCTCATATGTCTACCTTTAGGTGCCAGAGATGAAATAATGGAGTCGCTAGGTGCAAGTTGCAATCTTCAAGATACTGATTTATAATGCACCTTTAGGACTATTATGTTGTGTTGTTCAATCCCAGGGAAAAGTCTTCAAATCATTCCTCGAAAATGATGCCAAGAATGTTAGCACTAGGAATCTCCTTCAGATTGAATGGAAGGAAAGCCCAGTACCCATCAGGTTATATGTGAATGTAAGAGTGTTTTAAGGGGTCAAATGGAAAAGGACTCAAAATGATAATGTTCCAACTTAGAAAACAGGGCTAGCATGCACCAACAATCAAGGCCTTGGCTAACTTCAATCAGTAATTAAGAGTAAGTATGAATAGAGGGAAGACTTGAATGAGAGAAATGTAGGGGTTGTTGTAAACATCAGGTCTACAAAAGCCTAAGGAAGAAAGTTTCTTAACACAAAATCTTCTTGAACTTAGAAAATAAGGAAGCTAAATAAACATCATGATAATATAATGATAAAAAATCCGCCATAAAGTCACCACAATCATTCATGCGAATCAATCAAAGCATGAAAATTTGGCATTAGAAGAAAATAAGCTGAAAGAGAAGTTGATTTCTATTAATCAAAATGTATTAATTCCAATACATAGCCAAATCACAGTCACTTCATCAAAATATTACAGTCCTAGGGAGCCTTGCTCAACCATCCGAATGTACTAAACCATTTCATATATCTATTTATAACAAAATGGAGTTAACAACTAGAGGTACGAGATGACTTCCTTCCCTTGAAAATCTATAAGAATTTATTTCATCTAACAACTTGGCTAACGACCTATGCTATAAAATGGGAAAATGTTGGTGACTAATCCAACCAAAATTTAAACTGATTTGATTCCCTTTTGGTTCACAACTCCTTGTTTTCCATGTGTCTTTCAGGAGCATGTGGTTTTCCTCATGATGCCAATTGTTGTTCCTAAAATATTATCCATCGTCAGCTATCCAAAAAGTTGTTAGCTTGACCCTCCTGAATCCCTGGTGTCTGTTGGTAGCTTCTTTAGGTAGCAGTCTGAGTAGCACACTTCAAAACATGACAAGTAGAAAAGGTAGTGCCAAAACCCTCATATTCTCTATGCAATCTTTGCCCTCTGTGAAATCTTAGGTAGCAAAATTACGTAGCACCACTGTGCTGCGTATGTGTGCAAACTTTGTTCTCTACCAAATATTGGGTTGCGAATTAACGTAGCGCCATTGTGCGTCTACGTGAAAAGTTTAGGTAGCACTCTCAAAAATGCAGCACCTCTAATCTTGAACATGTGTAGAGCATGTAATGATATTGCATAGTATTTAAACCCATCATCATTCGGTAACTTGTCAGCACTGTAGGTAGCATACCAGTATAATACCAAAATAGACTATTCTGTAGTGCCAAGGCACTACATAAGTTCTTCATTTTACGGCTGAGGGAGTTAGAACTTCAAAAGAAGCCCAAAAATCTGAGAATCAATGCTTAAGAGCATGTATAGGTGGTAGAGATAATATTTGAATATCAATTAACCCTAAAAAAAAAGGAACCATCCTAAAAAATGGGGCTCACCTTTCACCAGCTATTTTGTTACCTTAACACTTAACCTCACACTCTTTCTGGTAGAAGGAGGATCTTCATTTGGAATAGCAGACTTTTTCTTCTTAGCAATGACAAGATTTTTCAGTGGGGTTGTGCTCTCCTTCATTGTTGGTGTCTCTTTCTCAATGACAGCTTCAACCAACACCTGCAAGTTTCTTTGAGATACTTCATCTTGAAAATGTTGCAACTTTGCCTTGAGTTTTTTGTTTTGAGATTCAAAAACTCTATTCTTCCTATAAAGGTTTTGGAGCTGCCTATGAAGGGGATAGGCCTTTCTTGCTGCAAACCTTGCCAGGTCAAGGGTATGTTTGTATCCATCCATGATTTCTTTCATCTGATCCTTGTGAATCATATCTTCTGCTTTAAGATGAGATACCTCCTTCCTAGCATCCCTAATCTACCTGATAAATCTTTTGAATGTCTGACTGTCAGATGGAGTAGTGACATGCACAGTATCAGAAGGCTTTTCCTCGGTCTCCTTTTCCACCTGCATGAGAATTTCCTTGTCTGCTTCATTAGTCTTCTTGATGTGTTTGTATTTATCTTTCTTCTTTGACACAAGGGTTTCTTCCTTCCTTTCCATATTGTTTTTAATGCCTTTACCCTTATTATCTTGTACAGAGATCTCTGATGGGGATTGTTCTTCAAAAAATTCTTTAGGAACTGATGATATTGTGAAAGGTCTTCTTCCATTGGTATTGGCTCCTAGAGGAGAAGAGGGGAAGTGTAGCTTATTTCCTTTCTTTAATGTAGTTTTGGTATAAGAAGGAGCCTCTTCTAACCCTCGTGGAGGAGGTGGTGAAAAATCTCTCTGTGGGGAAGGAGAAACTTCCTCCTCCGTTTTTGTGACTTTCTTGATGACCTCTAAAACTTGAACAAGGGATCTACCCTTTCTCTTCCTACTGTTCCCTTCTTTAAGAACACTGGTGGGTGATAAACGACTTGCAATATATGATTGAGGAGAAGATGCTACATCCAACTTAAAGTGAGAAGCAACAACAAAATGTTCCCATGAAATCTCTTTCTTACCCAATTCCTTAGAGACTAGCATTCTAATCAATTCAGAGTGGAAGATGCTAGTATCCACATCCTTAAACTTGGATTGAATCTTGTTTGACATCTTACCTATGCTTCTTAACAAGTAGTAGGGAATATTCATTTCAACCTTACCAGTAAAATGTAGCAAAATTCTTACATGGTACTGGTACAATGTGTTAAATCTCCCTTCACATGTAAAATATCTCTGGATGATCTTCAATATCCTATCAAATTTCTCAATCAATTGACTCCTTGGAACGCCTTTAGAAAAATCACTGGCTTCTTGTTCGGGCTTAATGATATCTTTGGCATAGGATGAACTCAAAGCCATGGATTTAAACCATTTTTCACCTATAATAGGGATTCAGGTTGCAGACGAAATAGAGGCCTCTGTCACCCCAAATTCTAAATCTACAACCTTGGTTTTCCTACCATAAAATTTAATGAAAACTGTCTTGTCACCTCTGGATGGCCTCTTTCCATATTCTGGCAGAAAGAGAGGCATCCCACTCTCTGAAAAACCTCTCTTACCATGGGTTTTGTACCAAAAGGATGCATATCCATAGGTTCTGTTCTAACAACCTTGCCCCCTTTGTGCCTCTTCTTCATATGAGGAGTCTCTATGGATTAGAATGAGAGATTTTTAAGTCTTATAGGGTAGTAATAACCAGGAGGACTTAAAATCAAGCTTCAAATATACAAGGTTGGCCCTTTAAAACAGATTGGTGCTAATAAGTCGAGTTTTGATTGTGGGAGTCACACCCTTACATTTGTATAGGCATTGAGAGTTTAGACAAAAGAGGGGGTAATCTGTAATTGACCTTTGTAACTGGGTAAAAATGATTAACTCTAAAATTAAAGGAAGCAACAGACACACAAAAGGGTTAAGCAACACCTCTGGGTAGCGCGATGTGTATGCAAAGGATAGGATATTTAGGTGCTTGCAACCTCAATAGCTATGGTGGGAAGAAGTAATCAGACCTAGATACAAGCAATAGAGTTCACAGGTTTTAAGAGAGAGGAGACAAGGCTATGATGCAAAGATGAGTCCCTTATAACTATGCAAGCCCGATACACCAAAACCTGAGCGCCAATTCTTTGTGAAAATTAATGTGTAGAGGAGGCAACATGGGATATGTGTGGAGTAAACACCTATTTGAATCTTCAGCGAAATCTCAGGATGAAGTCATGAACATTTTGACCCTCAAATATACCTCAGCATGAGATTTGGTCGCACCACTGTCGCTTGGTCAGAACAATGATTTTGAGCAGCACAACATTCTTGAATTTTCAAATCATAAACCGTTATCAGGGCTCGTAAATAGGAGATCTTGGAGGTATCTTTAACCAACTCCTAGCATTGAAAACAAGGAACATGACATCAGTCGTGGTAATCATGACTCGTTGTGGAAACATGATGAATGGGAAAGGCGCTACAGAACTGCCTGATGAGTGGGCAACGTTTCAATTTAAAAAATGATTGGATAGGTAATAAAGGACAACAAGACATGCCTACGAGGTCGTGAGGGAGGAGAAAGGTGTGTCACATCAATCTAGTCATCGGAGGGATCGATCCTAGTTACAAATCATGAAGGGGACCAAAAATTTAAATCATGAACTAAAATGGTTCTAAGTCCAAAAATCAATTTGAGGATCAAACATGAGTTATGACTCAAAAATTTATTTATCTAAGGGGTCCTAACAAATATAAACTTTAAAGGGATGAAACTAAAAAAAATAAAATCTAAGGCTTAACAAAGGATAAAAGCAAGCTAAAAACCCAAGGCAATTTAGTGTGATAACACCTTCAATTCACCTCTATATCACTAGAGGTTATGTCTCTAAGGTAAGAGTAAACAGGGCTTGAGCTAGGGTGATAACTATCCCAGTGCAACTAAAAAAAATTGAGGGTTTACCAACCCTCCAAAGGATTGAGGAAACCACCTCCAAAACAAAAAGAGAGAACTCCAAAATAATCCTTGTGTGTGTTCAAATAAGCCTACCCCCTTATATAGATCTAGCCTTTTTCTTGATTTCTCATTTTTGGGTGAAAAGTCCAAAATAATCCTTGTGTGTGTTCAAATAAGCCTACCACCTTATATAGATCTGGCCTTTTGCTTGATTTATCGTTTTTGGGTGACTTCTGCCTCAAGTTAGGGTATTTTTCCCTTCAATTTTCCCAATGGTCATTTACCCCTTAGGTTAGGGGTCTTTTACCCCTTAATTTTCCCAATGGACACCTTTTAAACCAATCGTTTCACTCCATGTTCCCATTAAAGCCCCATGGATCCCCTTTAGTTGGGGACTATGGATTATGGGGAGCCCCCTAAGACACTATGTCCCTCATCCGGTGGGGTCAAAGGGAAGGGGACATGAAAGTACTTATCTAATTCTTCGTAGACTAATCCTTGCAGACAATGCACCTTACCTTCATGTAGGCATTATTCCCCTCTTTATTAGAATGCTAGCTTTTTTGATTCTCAATCCAACATGGTTGAACTTATATTAATATCTTAAAATTATTCGTTCGTCGACTTTCATCATATTGTGAATAATCCTTAACACAACAATATTGATTTCCTCAATCCAAGGTTCAAACCCTTTTACCTTCTATTTAAAACAACTTTCATGTTTCCATGATTTCACCTACTTGTCATGAATTGTAGATGGTATTCCTTAATCAACATGCAAATTTGATATGAAAATTCTCTACACTAATTATGACCTTACTCTTTAGAAACTTTTAATTTACATTTTCTAGAAAATTAGTGCATAATTGGCCATTGACCCTCTATGAAACTTTTGTAGCTCAGCAATAAACAAAACCCAATAAAATTTATCTAAATCTAATTCATAGCTATCTTCTTTGTGATATGACCCAAAAAAATATGATTTTGGCTCTAGACATTCAACATTCAATGATTCCTCATTTTACAATGCTCATGAGTTAAATTCCATTCTCATAGAATAGAGATTAATCCCTCGACCAAACGGTTAGTTATACAATGTATGAATTTCAGGAATTTTCATTCTACATTATTTACGAGGAGGGAAAGTGTGCTTGTAGATACTTTAACAATACCATAGTAATTCAATGGTCACTTCATAAAGAAGTGAAACATACTCATGTAATATACGATGCATTTGGATAAAAAAGGAAAATATATAATGTATTAATGTGATCAAGTGACGATAAGAGAAAACCAAAATAAGTTATGCAATAACTAGTCGAGGAGTGTAACATCCCGCTCTGGCACACTTACAAAACTTATTCTTTGAGTACACTTGCTCGCAAGTGATCTGGATTTTTATGATGATAAAACTTTATCCTTCATTATGATGCGTTAAGTTATATGACATGATGTTTTTACTACTTTGATGTAGACAAGTGCTACTGACTCAGTTTCATTGAGTGTGCAGGGTTTCGGACCTTGAGGATGCAAAGGCATCGATGGAATTCCCTTGGACTCCGGATTGAGTCAGGGAGTGGGCTATTTGGGTTGTTTCATTTATGGTTATATTGCTTTGTTTTGATGATATGATATTGATTTTATGGTATGTTGTTGACATGATCTGACATGATGGTTGATGATGCAGGCTGACGATAGCTTGCCGAACAAGACTCACATATGGAATAAAGGGGCCACACATGATTTCCAAAGAGGTTGAGGGAGAGGTGTGGACAAAAACCCTGCCACAACCTACTAGCACTCCTGCCGTGGATCGAACTATAGGTTAACGATTACCTAGTTCGAGAGGATCCACGATGCCATGAGGGCCGACTGCAACAGTCGCTCACGATGATTCTGAGGGGCGCGCAATAAGGGGGGGGCCTTATTCCTTAGAGCCCTTAGTCTCCCACAAGTTCACCTGGCGGAGTGTTGACTCGAGGGGTTATAGATGTCTACCAATCCGTCAAGTCGGCGAGTGGCACCCTTGGATCACGTGGTGCATCCTGAAGGGCACGTCGCGCAATAGAAAGAAACAAGGTGAGTGGCACCCTTGGAGAACGTGGTGCATCCTGAAGGGCACATCGCGCAACAAAAAGAAACAAGGCGAGTGGCACCCTTGGAGCACGTAGTGAGTCCTAAAGGGCACATCGCATTGATGATGATGTTGAGACAAACCTAGATGACCCTAAGACCTTAACGCCTGACGAATTCCTAAGACGGCTCCCCTAATTAATTGTCGCCCAGTTCAAATCTGAACCTAAATTTAAAAAACCTCTAAGATAAAATTTTGACTAGCCTTAAGTGAAGACCCTCCAAAAATAAACTTAAAGACGTAAACCGAAACCTTCCTAAGTGTTAGTGAAAGTCTTCTTAAAATTAAAGGGGGTAAAGTAATGAGGGAGATAAATTAAGTGAAACCCATGGCTTTTAAATTATAAAGAAGAATTAAAATTATTAAAGTGTGGGAGTATAAAAG
>JZKD02S0812154.1:240073-263186 GCA_000966675.3 Picea glauca | reverse complement strand
TAGGATAGTTTCACCAACAATTTCCTTGATCTTCATCTCATTATTCCACATACAAGCATGGGTCCTCCAACCATTCTTCTAGGATAACTCAATCCACAAAGCATCTTCCTGTGAGAGCTTTCACCATAAGGGGACCTCTTTGGAGTTCATCTGTTTGTGCACCTTATCAATCATGATAAGACAATAATGAGAGCATGGGTCCTCCAACCATTCTTCTAGAATAATTCAATCCACAAAGCGTCTTCCCGTGAGGGATTTCACCATAAAGGGACCACTTTGGAATCCATCCATTTGTGGACCTTATCAATCATGATAAGACAATAATGAGTCATCTATACATTTTTCCAACAATGCATCATATACCAATAAAACCACATCGACCCATCTTCATCATGTATCAATTACAACTCATTGATCCATCTTCATCTATGCATTCTCATCAAGGACAATACATATTATATTACATCAATCATCAATCAATCAATACTTTGACATCAATCAATCACTTGACATCAATCAATCAAACCATTGGCATCAATGACGACATGATCCAACAATGAATTTCAAAACAAATTAATGTATAGTTTAAATGGTGAGAATTATTAATGGAATGTACTTCATGTTGTTTTTTTTGGCATATTATTTGGATTGAAATTGATGGATAATTTTATTATAGGCTTTGTTTTACAATGACATATAAATTAGATAATCATTGTTATGTTGCTTCAATTCAAATTGATGGATAATTTTATTAAATAAGCTTTTTATTTTGATTGAATTTTTTTTTGCTATGTTGCTTCAATTGAAATTGATGGATAATTTTATTAAATAAACTTCTTATTTTGATTGCATTTTTTTTAGTTTTTGGAATTTGTTGGAATGAAATGCTTTGAGCTTTCAAATTTGAGTGTGAGATTGGAAATTTTGGCAATGGTTGAATGTTTACAGATTTAAAAAAAAATTATTGTATTGTTTAAATGGTCACAAATATTAATGGAATGTACTTCATGTTGTCTTTTTGGGTATGATTTTAATGTTATGACCTTTGGTTGCCTGATTTGCAAGATTAAGTCATGTTTTTTTTCTTTTTCATTTCTATTGAGTGTGAGATTGCAATGGTTGAATGTTTATGGATTTTAAAACAAATTAATGTATCGTTTAAATGGTCAAAATTATTGATGAAATGTACTTCATGTTTTTTGGGGGTATGATTTTAATGTTTTGACCTTTGGTTGCCTAGACCAAAATCCTCAATTGATTCATGTTTTATGTTTGTGATTCACATATGTAATTTATGTAATTTACAAGTTACAATAATACATGTCTTTGAAAATATTTGATACCTTGAAAGTATAATAGAATGTTATTGTTTGTTCAAATGAAAAAACATTGTCATGAGCAAAAGAGATAGGTTATGCTTTGCCCTATGAAAAGAAAAGAAATACAGATTCCACTTCGTGAATAATTCTAAAAAGTGGAAACCAAGGAAGGGGAGCACTATTGCCTTGTCTTTGTAGAGAAAATGGTTTTCTAAAGTACCATTAAGTTGATTTCCATCACAATTTGGGTGTTGCTCCGATACACACCAAAGAAACTAAGACCCTATTAGGCCCGCAATTAGCTCGTAGCTCGTGAACTTTTTGAATGGCTGTTGGTCCGATACACACCAAAGAAACTAAGACCCTATTAGGCCCCCAATTAGCTCGTAGCTCGTAAACTTTTTGAATGAGTGGGATCGCATCACTCCGCCATTGACTGAGAGGGGTGATGCCACGCCAGAAAGAACCAACCACTTGAAAAGAAATTGTCGGACCCTAATATATGTTCCTTCACTAACCCATTAGTTCATGCTTGAGTATAAAGATCTTTAGGTGACATCCTTAGCACTCTGGAGTTGGTGCGCATGTGAAATCTAATCAAGATCTAACCATCCAATTTCTCTCCCTTTCTGTTTCCCTTAGGCCACCTATGGTGCATGGACTATCGTGAGTGCTGAAAAGCTAGATTTTACCAAGGCTGCCACATGGAGTACCAACCCTACTTTTCAATCTCTTTCATTGAATGCGCGATAATAGATCGCTGGAATAGCACCTACTGTGCGTGGTCAATTAGGTATTTTCAAATGAGTGGAGGAATTATAAAAACTTAAGGGATAGGGCATTTCTTTAGTCTGGTTCAGGAAACACATACATTATCTCTATATATATGCTGGATCGATAATTTTGCTCCAACGAAGAATAGAGTTAAAAACAATTGGTATTGGTATTATCAAGGGCTGGCAATCAATGACATTCATGAAATGGTATATTGTACTGTTCAAGGTAGTAATAAATATTAATCATAGTTACCAAGTTCCAATTTGGATATATTGTATTGTTAAAGGTATTAATAAATATTAATCATAGTTACCAAGTTTTAATTTGGATGTATTGTACTATTCAACCTAGTAATAAATATTAATCATAAATATTAATCATAGTTATTAAATTCGAATTTGGATTCAATGTATTAATAAATATCAATCATAGTTACCTAGATAGAATTTGGATTTCAATTTGATATGATAAAAATATAAATTTAAATTTAAAATTTTCAATTATGAAAAAATTTGCAAATAGACATCACAAATATTTCATTCATGATAACTTCGGAATATATCCTGCATTCTAATCATTTTCATACCCACCCACTTTTAAATATATTTAATTCCTGATAACTTCCAGATATATCCGTGCATTCTGATCATTTTCATACTCACCCACTTTCAAAATTATTCTAATCATTTTCATACTCACCCACTTTTAAATATACTTTCATTAACTTCCAGATATATCCGTGCATTTCGATCAGTTTCATACTCACCCACTTTCAAAATTAAATTACTGCAAGTAACAGTAACTATGAACAATACAATTATCCAACCACCGAGGAAGCCCGGAAGCCATGCCCCCTTGTCTGTGAGATCCTCCCTTCTCCGTACTTCATGCGAAGCAGACTCTGTCAAGTTCTTCCTGTGTCCCGGTGACACCCGCTTCACAAATAGGTATTGGAAACGGAGCAGAATTGGATCGCGACTTCCCTTCACAAATCCAGATCATTCCTCTTGAGAGTAAACCCCATTGTCGTTACAAGGACGCAGGGTCCCCCATTCCCCTGGCTACGCTGGCTGGGTATTCTTGTTCGCTTTCTTCGAATTATCCCTCCAAAACCCCTCTTTTTCATCATCCGGTGCCAAACTGTATCGAACCGTTCCAAACTGTATCGACTATCCTTTCCAAACAATAGGTTGGTGTCTGGTATTAACCTGAAGGAGCGACTATCCTTTCACGGACAGAGTACGGGGAAGAAATTTAATCATTTAGTTCTTAACTAGTAAATACCAGGGTCTTTTACTGAAATGATAACGAGAAAGAATTCAATCACTTTTCCCTTAAATAATAAATATATGGGTAAGATGTAGTTCCTAATTTCAAATGGCATGAGGCCTCAAAAGAAAAGGAAGCAAAAAACCCTTCTTCTCTAACCCTTCTCCATAGTCGACGCACTCCTCCTTAGGGAATACGAGGATGTCGTTCTGCTTTTCCCCAAGGATAGCAAGAGAGTATAGGGGAATTATTGCTCCTCCCTTCTATGTTCACTGTCGTTGCTTGTTGGATCTAATTGTAAGATTTAGGGATTCTTTTAGGGGTTAAATTTCGTTCATAGGCTAATTTTTCATGGTTTTTTCAAATATGAAATTCGTTATTTTAAAAATGATTCGCCCAAATTCTATAGGATAAAATTATTTTACCTTAAAAATAGCCAAAAATTTATAAAAACTATATAGAATACTTATAAATTTGAATATTTTTACAAAAATATGACCAAACATTTATAGTTGACATATGAAGGATTAGCAAGATTCGTCAAAGTTTCTACATTTTAAAATAAATTTCCATCCTTAAAATCATCCATGATAAAAATTATTATACCTCCTTGCAATATTTTGTTTTTATGTGCTCTATACCGCCTGAGTTAAAGCGGAGAGCACAAGAGACTGACTTTCGATGGAGACTGACTTTCGATGGTTATCTGTTGGACTGTATTAAGATTCTATTGCGATTATTCACAAGGACAGATTTTGAGGACCTGTCAAAGAGCATCTTTATGGTACGTATACTTCTCAAAAACATATATATGCCTGTATAAGCGTGTAACTGAATAGCCAGATTAATCAACACAAGTTTGGTTATTCTATGTTCTAATGCACAAATGTCCAAACTAAATTGGAAAACAAAATTGAAAGTATCTTTTGACGCAGGCCAGGATAAGTCTTTCTTATAATATTAAGATTCTTAGAAAAAGTCCAGGTCCATGGTTTGCCCAAAATTCATGCTGGTAGAACAAATATTTCCATAGAAATAAGAAATAATTCATTGTACTTTTATATATATATATATATATATATATATATATATATATAAATTAGTAGATTGCCAAATAGGTATGACAGACACCCACCTATCTCCATGCAAGATTTGCAGACCACCCACACCATCCTATATTATAAGGTTGATTCACCTGGGGTTCTAGTTCCCTACCAGACCAAGGATCAAAGCTATATTGGAACAGGGAGCATATAAATTGCATGCCATGACCTGAAAATGGTTTGCCCCAAAATGTATTCTAGCAGAAAAAAATATTTCTGTACTAATAAAAAAAAATTCATTGTGTCCGGGTATATATAGATAGATATTATTTCCTTCACTGTCATGAATAGGTAAAAAAGAATAAAAAAAGAATAATAGATTATCAAATAAAAATGATAAAAAACCAACCTATTTATCACTGTCAAGAATATGTAAAAAACAATCCAAAAAAAATACTAAATTACCAAATAAGACCGATCAATAACCCACCTATCTCATGCAAAACTTGCAAACGACCCACATCATCCTTGAGGTCCTAGTGGCCGACCAAAACCTAGGACCCAACCTAGATTGTGGCAGGCAACTTATAAATTGCATGCCATAACCTAAAAATGATTCCAAAAAATTTGTTTATGTATTGGAGCATTCGTTCACTATTAATATTATGTAAAGATGCCACAGATATCCTATGATTTGTTTCTTATTACTGCAGTACAAGAGTTTAAAAAGTTGTAAGACCAAATAGTTGCGATTTCAATTTGAACATGATGCAGGTAATTTTTGAAAGAATTTCATTCATGAAATATATGAAATTATTCCATATAATTTTTTAAAGAATTTTATTCATGAAATACATGAAATTAGTCCAGATTGTTTGGGGAATCATTCATGAAATATATGAAATTATTCCATACTGTTTACAGAATTTGTTTTTGCTTTTTGTATTTATAAGTATGCAATTTGTATTTTTTATTTTTTATTTAGAAATTAAAATTTAATTATATAAGTTAAAATTTCTTCCATTTTATTTCAGAATATTTATTTATTACTAAAAACTAACAACAAGAATTTGATTTTTAAGGTTGCATAAATTTAAGTGAAAACTGCAAGATTGACAACATTGTGGATTGGGATATTGAGCCTCTAGATTGTAATATTGAATATTTAAATATAATAAAATATCAAAAATAAGATCTTATAGAAAATTCCTTATAATAAGAAAGATGCAACTAGTTATATTAAAAACTAACTAGGATTATGTGTTAGGTTTAGTATTGAATCCTTGATATATTACTATTAATATAATTTTGTACTTTCAAATAATAAATATGAGGCAAAATGATATATCTTATTAATGACCTATAGTATAGTTATAGAATTTGCAAAGTTCTAGTAACAACTTTAAAAACCATTTATTGCACATTTATGGTTTTTGAAGTTAGAGTTTTAGCTAACCAATGATGTATTTTTATCTAACAAGTGACCATTGATGTATTATATATGTACTTTGTAGTTTAATTGCCAATATATAAGGGAAAACATAGAATGCAGAATGACAGCCCTAAAGCACCACCATAATTATAGTCTATGATTGTGGTGGTGGAGAAATGTAGTAGAGAATTATATCAAAAAACACCACATACAAAGATTGTAAAGGAAAAGAATATATCATTTTACTCATCATTAAAAATCAATGATTTGTCCTTTGACTACAAATATTTTTATTGTCTTTAATATTGTACATAAGTAAAACAAAATAATTAGGTTTTTATAATATTCAAATTACTTTGATAAAACATGCTATTTACTAACATGTTTTAAAATAACAGTTTTCTCAATATTATATAACTAAGATTTTGAGTTTTAATAATAAATTTAGTGAATCTCTTTCTTAAGTCTTTAAATAAACAAATACAAGTGAGATGCATTATATATATTTGACATTTATTCAATTATACCATTAAATTCTTGTCATTTTATTAAATACAAGTCAATTTTTATCATATATATTTGACATTTATTCAATTATACCATTAAATTCATGTCATTTTATTAAATACATGCCAATTTTTATCTTGTCATGTATTGGCTTAGACACTACTAGTTGAGTCCGAAATTGATAGGGAGGGAAAGTGATGCTCAAGTCTATGTGAGTATGTTTAAGAAGTAATGTTTTCTAGCATTATTAATAGCCTTTTTTCGTTTCCATTATAAACTATAGTTATGGGGTGCTTCAATGCTTCATTTTTACATTTTATGTTTTATATATATATATATATATATATTCTTAATTGAGTTTAAAAATACATAAAAAAAAAAAATACATTAGTGATTGGTTAAAGATACATCATTAATTCCTTGAAGCTGTTGTTTGAACTTTACAATAACTGATTGGCTGAAGCTATTGCTCAAAATTTACAAATCCTAATTGATTTCATTTATAAGATCCCACACTGATAATTGATTTAATCTATAAGATATGTCATTGTGGTTCATATTTATTGTTTGCAAGTACAGCATTGTCAAAGTATGTGTAATAATGTATCACCAATTGAAAGACTAAATATAATAATTGTAAAGCTTGAGGACATACATAACTCTCTATATTTTTTTACTAAAGTAATTGTATGTTTCTTACTATAAAGAATTGTGAAAAGTATTTTATTTTGATGTCTTAAATATTTAATATACAATCTTTGGTGTTATCCCTTTTGAAATTTTCATCAAAATTTATAAAAAATTTGAAAAATTAAATTTTTAACAATAAATAAATATTTTTATTAAAATTTAAAAAATATTACTTCTTATAAATATGTTTTAAAATATTCCATTACAGTAATAATAAGAAACAATTCATATGACATTTGTGATCCTTTTACATAATTTTAATACAAAATAGATGCTTCATTACGTAAACTATTTTTTGGGGGTTTGTGAAATCATATTTATATGCTACCTACCCCAATTAAGGTTTGGTCCTTTGTTTGGTATGACTCTCCCAGATTTGGGGCATCACCCTTCTCAAATAGTGTGGTGTAGGTGGTATGAAAGTCTTTCACGGGTATAGATGGGTTTCTATCACAATTATTTTACAATCTACTATTTTCTCTTAATTTTTTGAGATATTCTTGAGAATATATACATGAAAGAACATATATATATTTATATTATTTTTTTAATTTGTAATAGAATTATTTTGATTCTATCACAATTATTTTACAATCTACTATTTTCTCTTAATTTTTTGAGATATTTTTGAGAATATATACATGAAAGAACATATATATATATTTATATTATTTTTTTAATTTGTAATAGAATTATTTTGAAAAAATCATGGAACGTTTTTCTAAACATCAAGTATTATGAGAAAGATACTTTCTCTGCATTTAAATCTATTTTCAATTTTGTTTTCAAATTTAGTTAGAAACTTTGTGTAATAGAATTTGGAATAACCAAATTTGTGTTGATTAATTTGTCTATTCAATTATAGGTATATATATATTTTAGAAGTATGCATGTTATAAAGATGGTTTTTAATGGGTTATTTTGTTAGAGATAATGCTTCCATTAATGTATTGTGTTAAGTTTAAAGTTTGTTTGAGATATTTTAAAAAATTGTTGAGATATTATCTCAACCTCCATATCCATATTTAAAATAAATTGGATCTAAGAGTACCCTGTCTACTCATCCAAAATTTGATAGGGTATTAGAGAGTAGGCTAGCTTAAATCCCTCACCGGATGGCCAGGAAAAAGCGAGAGACGTGACGCTCCCTCACCGGATGGCCAGGATGGCCAGGAAGAAGCGAGAGACGTGAGGCTCATTCCTTGTACACAGATTAGATTAGCATAGATGTGTGAGGGAATTGTGTTTTTTTTTATTAGTTTTGTGTATAAAAATTATTTGATTTTGCTCATTTCTATAGATTTTGCGTGAAGAGTGTTGAACTGCTTGTCTAGAGAATATTTTGTTTGAGGACTTCCATATCTACGTGTGTTAAGAGAGAGTAGGAGCCACGTGAGGCGTCGTTGTGTATAGCTGGAGAGGAGGAAAAACGATGCCCGTCAGGTTAAACAACCATTGTCTTGTGTTAGAATAGATCCTCAGATAGACATACATTAGCATGCTTTGTGAATTGACCACAAGAGATTAAAAATTCTGTCAGATTGTTGAAAGATGTGCAGGTTCATGCCCGACACCGTTCTAGGAGATTAGAATATTCGAGCAGATTTTAAATTCTTTCACAATTTTCCCACCAATGCTGCATAGATTATTTCCTTCGTTGCATTCACACTTTATCCTGAAGCAGGGGATATATTTGATCTCCGAGAGTATTTCAGATTTACTGTCGGAGTGGTTGATGGACCAGTCACAACCCAGCATTAAGGATTTCAATTTCTCAAATCATAGCAGTTTAGGTTTTCAACGCAGCATTATAGGCACTAATCTGTGGATTCCTCTTAGTAAGATGAATCCACAGATAACGATTAAAATCTAGATGTGGTTTCCATAAAACTTCTTTCAGAGATTTCCAACAGGCATTGTTCTAATAGTAAAAGGGACGTAAGCTATCTTTTGCGTTTGTTTGTGTGTTTAGTTGTGAGTTTGCTATTTTAGAGTGTGGTGTAGTGTGATATTGTCATAGTGTTTATGTGTAAAAGGTCACTTGTATGATTAACTTCTGGATATGTTTAGTATCTAAAGTACTCTTCTATATAATTGTTGAATTCAACGAGCTATGTGTTCGATAGATGGAAGTACTTTTATAGAATGGTCTAGATACTTGGTTGCTTGTCTCGCAAACTCAGCGAGCTATGTACATTGTCACAGTAAAATATGTTAATATTGTTAATCAATACAATTTTGTCGTCATGGTCAGAAGATTTTTTTTTTTATCTTAAATGAATAGAGAGGGAAGCTAGAAGTTCTGGAGAAGAGGGAGATTTCAAAGTGGGTAGGAGGACTGATGAAGACCATATCAGAGAAAGACAATGTTCAGTTTTGTAATTTTTGTTTTTTGTTTGTAATGTAAAAGGGAGTGTTGGAGATAACGCTTCCATTAATACATTGTGTTGAGTTTAGAGCACGAGATTGTTGAGATATTCTCTCAAAATCTATATCCATGTTTAGAATAGATTGGATCTAAGACCAACTATATAAATACAATGTAATTGAATACTAATAAGTAATACAAATATTGTTTTATGTGTAACTCGTATACAATGTCTGCCCATCCAAAATTTAATATATCCAAACATGTGGCTGTGAATAAGAATAATAAAATCGTAATACAGTCTAGCAGATAAAGCTGGTCTCTTACGCTCTTCTCTTTAAATTTCTAAAATGCAAATATAGTGTTATAGAGATAAAAAATAAAATAATGCAAGAAGGTATAGTAATTTTTAAAATTAGATCTAGCAAGCAACGAGAACAAACGCTGAGGGAGAAAGAATGCCCCTCTTCTCTCTTGCGATCTTTGGGGAAAAGAAGAACGACATCCTCGTATTCCATAAGCAGGAGTGCAATCGACTATGTGGAAGAGGGATTAGATAAGAAGGACTTCTTTTTACATACAAGCGATGGACGTGAAGGTCTCATACCTTTTAAAATGAAGAACTACATCTTTCTGTTTTTTTATTTGGTTATGACCTCTATATTTACCGATTAAGGGATAAGAGATTGAATTGGTTCCTATCACTTTTCCGCAGTTTGTATTTTCAAATCTTGTAATCGTGCATTTTTTTTTAAGAAAATACAGTATCACTATGTTTTTTACTTGGTTGCTTGCAACACTAAGTGTACTTCATTCACACTACACTTCTTTACTTACAATATTATTATACTTAGTTCTAGGCTACTTATGAGTCACATTCTTATTCTAATGCAGTGCTCTTCTATACCTAGACAATTTTTTAGCTTGTATACTTAGACAATTTTTTAGCAATCCTAACACTTAGTCATTTAAACATATATCCATAAAACTAAAAACACACTAATGAAACAAACAAAAGACACACATATATAGTGCGGGGGACAAAAATTATTCCTAACACATGATGAGTCTTGAAATAGTTACAATATGAGCATTATCGACTCAATTTACAACTTCAATAAAGTCAAACGACTTGTCTCGCCTCACCAAGAGACTCATACATAGATTCATTATACCAAGACATCTGTGGAGTCTCTTCTCTATCACAAGACTTCACACAGACCTCCATTTCTTTCTCACAATTTCTTCACTCAAACCTGTGAAAATACTTCTCCAAAATCATCCCAAAAGAAGGTCGCCCCAACTCTATCAATGAAATCACCTCAAGGTAGGAAAAGTCCTCCGATGTGGAGTGACTTGAGGGAGCTCGCCCCTCTTTGCCTAAGTCTACCTCATAATTGTAGAGATGATCTTTCTATCCTTGTTCTGCAAGTCTTCCCTGCTTGGTTGTGTTCCCTTGTTCTTTTATATGGACTCCAAAGGTCAACGTGTGTCACATCCATTAGTAAACCAACATACCCAAATGAACCTTCATGCCCCATCGTGGACTTAGTGCACCCAAACAAACCCATGCATTTATGAGCAATCATGTTCCTTGGTACCAACACACCACAACCTTGATGCGTTCCTCATATAGATGTGCCCCAACCTTTTTGGACACCTTGCCATTTTTTTCGCTTTTCCAACTGCTGCAACAATTATGTTCCTTAAAAACCCAAGTTCCATTTCCTTGAAGACTTGAACAAGAGTGTTTGCACCGTACTAGTAGAAGACCTTACAGTGCCCATGTATTTTGTTGACAAAAGATCCCTATAAAGATCCCTATATTTACTAGTTAAGCACTAAGCGATTGGATTTCCTCCCCTGTATTCTATTGTAAAAGGATAGTTTCTCCTTGAGGTTGATTCCATACACCAAACTATTGTTCTTAGTAACCTCAAAACCACTCCAACATCCTCAAAACCACTCAGCGAATAACAGTTTCCTTAGTCACCGACTTCCAAGGGCTAGAAGCACATGAGTAGGTTTAATCAAGCACGGATTCAAAACCAAGTATTTGTTTGTCTAATTGAAAAATAGTCACTCATTGATACTTAGGACTTAGGTGGTAGCCATGGTAAAAATACGTTGGAGTGAAATTAAGGTTTTCAAAACAATGGTAATCCACGTGCCACGTGATATTTCATAAATTTTTCGGGTGACATGACTACAACAACAAGGGAGAGGAGTTGAATGCAAGGATGATTTTAAGGATGGAAATTTATTTTAAAATATAGAAACCTTGACGAATCTTACTAATCCTTCATATGCCAACTATAAATTTTTGGCGATATTTTTGTAAAAATATTGAAATTTCTAAGGATTTTATATAGTTTTTATAATTTTTTGGCGATTTTTAAGGTAAAATAATTTTATCCTATAGAATTTGGGCGAATCATTTTTAAAATAACAAATCTCGATTTTGGAAAAACCATGGAAAGTTAGCCCATGAGCGAAATTTAACCCCTAAAATCATTTATGGTTGAATGATCAAATCTCAATCAGAATAGACAATTGAATATATTTAAATAGTGGTTGCTTCCACTTGCAACAATAATAATTAATAACAAAAGAAGTACTTCACCAAAAAATCTACAATAATTGTACATCAAGCTTGACTACTTTGTCCTAGACCACCTCGTTAAGAGAAATATATTAAAAATGCATTAGTATACCATAAATATATTAAAACATGCATCAATCCACTAGCCCCCTCAATCACAAGACAATAGGAAAATGATTTGAAAATTTCAAATAAATATATTAAAACATGCATCAATCCAATAAGCACATGAATCAAAAGAAAACAAGAAAATGCTTTGAAAAATTGAAGATCCCTTTTAAACTCTTTATAACAGATTTTCGCAAACTAATGCAACACGATAAAACTATCCCTATTTGGGAACGACCCTTGGGCTTCATAGGAAAATCATTTCGAAATTTCAATTTAATCCTATAGTTCATTTGAATCAATGTCGATTCTCAATTACATTACGTTTTAAAAATCCCTTGGGTGATTCGAATTAAAAAAGGAACGAAATGGAATATAGATGTATAGAAAATAAATACATATCTTGTATCTTATTTCTGAGATGATATGAGATAGTTAAGCTCATTTGTGAGAACATAGTTACAATGAGGTTTCAATGGCCTTTTTAACATAAGCATAAATGAGAAAACCCTAAACATCCAAAAACCTAACCCTAGGAGAGGAAGAAACCAAATTCAGATGGGGTAATATTGTACATCAACTTTCGAGTGTTAAAATTTTCATATGAACTTCGTTTTAGGCGCACGATAGATTGTGCGAAAGAACTATCTAAGGACTACCCATGTTTTCATCACATTGTGGCTAAATCCTATAGTGTGACTATGTACCACCAAAAAAATGAAGTTGAGGGCCTCAAAACAATCACATTGTGGTTAAATCCTAAATTGTAATTGTTTCGCACCAAAACATTGATGCTTAGGGCCTCAAAACAAGCCCAATGTGATTGTTTCGCACCAAAAAATTGATGTTTAGGGCCTCAAAACAACCCCATAAGTTTACTACCTGAAAAACTAGGAAAAAACTACCAAAATGAAATTTGTTCATTGAGATAGTGGACTACGTGGGTGGACAATGATATAGACCTGGATAAATCCTCCCCCCTAGGAAAAAATGGTCTCCATTGCGTTGAGTACCCCCATCAGATGGAGAAAATTATAATGAATTTGCTCCTCAATGAACCACTTGCCTTGGTGCATGAGTTTCCCTGGTTTGACAACCAGATAAAGTTGGCTCATATGTTGTCAACTTACCTTAATCCAAGTGTCCCATATCTAATCAATGACTTCATGTTCCATGTAGTCAGGGTTGATCTCTATTGGTGTCAACTACCCTACGATCTCTCATGTGTCCAATGATTGTTAGAAGTATGGTCGAAGGAGGTCCACATTGAACACTGGGTGCGGGCCAAGGAAGGGGGGAATATTTATCTAAAAATCATTGTCACCCACAAAGTTGGTGATGTTGTAAGGTTCATATTGAAGTGGAATTTTTTTTCGATGGGGTCTTGTAAGACGATGTTTCTACAAATGAAACCATACGTTGTCTCCCACCTAAAAATTCTGTGACACCCAATGTTGATCATTGGGTTGTTTGTACTTAGCATTGGCTTTCTGTAAAATATCATGGACCTGTTTTCAGATGTGTTGAATTCATTCAATAAACTTAGTGGCTTTGTTGGCCTCAGATTGTGCATGGGACCTGATGGTTGAAAACCCAACCCGACATGAAAGGGATCGTGGTTGGTCGAGCTATGAAGGGATTTGTTGTAGTTGTATTGAACATAGGGGAGACTCTCATCCCATATGTGTGTATGTTAGGAGTTGTACATGGACACGATATTCATGATCATTCTTTTGATGACCTCTATCTCGACATAAATTTATGGGTAAAAGGCGGTGGATTTGGTGATCTTGGTTTCAAACATTAACCAGAGGTTGGACCAAAATATGTTGAGGAACCTGTTGTCTCGATATGATATGATAGTCTTTATTATATTGAAGTGTACACACACCCATTCGAGGAATATCTTGGCAGTGGTCTCCATTGTGATATTCTTCTTGTAGACTGTGAGGATGGCCATCTTAGAAAACTTATCAAACACCACAAAAACAAAGTCATTTCACTGCTTCGTTGAAGTAAGGGTTGACATGTACTCCATCGATATGGATTCTCATGGCTTATTGGGAGTAGGAAGAGGGGTGTAAAGGCCTTGATTCTTCGTGGCTAGTTTTGAAATGGAGCAGCAAATGCAGGACCTGATATATTTTCTGACATCCTATCGAACTTTCGACCAGTAGAAATTATTTTGTAGTACCGCCACAATATTTTCCATGCGAAAAATTATTTCCATCCGATTGTAGTGAGCTTCGAAATTTAGCTTCATAGGATTTCTTCAAGTAACACAGAGGTGGCCCAGATGGTATAAAAGTCCATCTTGAATATGAAAATTAGTGGCAATTGCACCTATGCATAGCATCTAGTACTTGCAAGCAAAATTAGGATCACTCTTGTAGAGTTGGGGCCACTCAAATTCCTCATGGCCATAAGAGTGGAACATCGTGGTTAAGGTTGCAACTAGTGGTTAATTGAGGCAGTCAACAACACGATTATTGCTCCCTATATTATATTTTATGTTGAGATGCAATTGTTGTTTCTATGTGGACCACTTTTGATTGTCGTCTTTGTTTAATATTCCTTGTGTTTGCATGAACTAAAAATCCATGTGACTAGTGTGGATGATTGTCTCATTCTCTAGAACGTAGTGTTTCCATTTTCGGAAAGCTTGTACAATAGAATAAATGTATTTTTCATAGGTGGGGTACTTATG
This sequence comes from Picea glauca, assembly GCA_000966675.3. NCBI lineage: Eukaryota > Viridiplantae > Streptophyta > Pinopsida > Pinales > Pinaceae > Picea > Picea glauca. Next base: position 248,364 of record JZKD02S0812154.1, on the reverse strand, counting down.
CATGTCATATGATAGTGTCTCACTATGATGTTCCACTGGATTTTCATGTTGGGTGAAGACTACACCCATGACATAGTTTGAAGCATCGGTCTCAATCAAGAAAGATTCCTGCATGTCGGGTAAGGAGAGTACTGAAGATGAGAACAAGAAAGATTTTAAATCGTCAAACACTTGTTTTTTTAACTTCCCACACACAAACGTTTCCTTTCCACCACCGTTAGTCAATTTGTTGAGGGTCGATGCAATATGGGAGAATCCCAACATGAACCTACAATAGAATTTAGCAAGTCCCAAGAAATATTGAAGCTTGGTTAGTGTGTTTAGGGATGGCCAATCACAAATGACTTGGATATTGGTTGGATCCACATGCACACCATGATCATCAATAATGTAGCCTAGGTATTGGACAATGTTCAGGCAGACTCAACATTTGTCCAAGTTAGCACATAGATTTTGTTGTCGCAGAGTGTTAAGGACATGCTAAATATGCTGCAAGTGTTCTTCCCAATTCTTGTTGAAGATGAGGATGTCACCCAAATATACCACCCCAAAAAAATTGGTGAGAGGACATGTTATATTGTCCATCAATCTAATGAAAGTTGCTATAGAATTTGTAAAACCAAATGACATGACTAGCCATTCCAAATTACCTTGTTTAGAATTGAAAGCAGTCTTCCATACATCAGTCTGTTCTATTGGAACCTGGTGGTAGCCAGACTTCAGGTTAATCTTGTTGAAAAAACATAGCTCCCTTGAGTTGGTTAAGAAGGTCATCAATTGAGGGAATTGGGTACCGGTTCTTGACTATGATCTTTTTAGAACGTTGCAATCAATGTAGAGTCACCAAGTCCCATCTTTCTTATATATGAGTAGAATTGGGATACCACAGGGTGAAGAGCTAGGTAGGATGTGATCCTTTCAAAGTAGCTCTTGGATATGTTGCTTAATTTCCTCATTTGTCATTCGAGAGAGACGTTAGACTATCCCATTGGGTAGAGATGCACTAAGGGATAGATCGACTGAATGCTTGAACTCATAGTTTCGTGTCACCCCAATGGGTGAGGAGAATATTTATTCGTATTCTTTCAAAATCTTGTCCACTTGAATCTACTATATGGAGAGGCCTTGTATAGAGGTGATGGATGTAGCTGCAACATTCTATTCACTTTGAGAGAGCATCACGAAGAAGACAAATTTACCGTTCTCGGAAATGACCTTCCTTCATTAGTTAGAAAAGATAAAAGAAATAGTGATAGGTGGAGCTACCTATGTGACCCTTTTGAAGAAGATCTTCGATTTGTCGCTTAATTTCCTCATTTTCCATTAGAGAGCGACAATAGACTGGCCAATTGGGTAGAAATGCACCGAGGATAGATCGATTGTATGCTTGAACTAAGAGTATCGCTACACCCTGCTGGGTGAGGAGAATATTTCTTTGTATTCTTCCATGATATTGTCCACTTGCTTCTACTACGTGGAGATGCCCTGTGCAGAGGCCATCGATGTGGCTACAACTTTCTATTCACTTTGATAGAAAATCATGAAGAAGACAAATTTATCGGTCTCATAAATTACCTACCTTCAATACCTATAAAAGATCAAAGAAATAGTAGTAGGTGGAGCTACCTATGGTATCTTGTACAATTTTCGACCCAAAGTAATAATAACCCTTCGAGGTCTAGAATCATATACAACATATCATTTCCACAAATATGGTTGGCCTAAAATAACATCACAAAACTCAAGTGGGGAAATATCATACAATGCATCATCCTTGAAGGGCTTGATGTTGTAGGGAAGATGAAAATGTTGGATGATGTGGAGGTCTCTTCACTGGTGGATCCACCCAATGGTGTAGGGTTGTGGGTGTAACTTCATCGGTGGGTTCAATCGCTTGATGAACTATGTTGAGATCGAGTTATTTTGACTTCCACTATCGACAATGAATTGTAGTGGAGCAACCTTCACCCACATCTATGAGTTAAAAAGGTATTCAACTTCCTCTGGTTCTTCTGGTTCACTTGGCTGAATCTTGGTAGTAACGACAGTGGTAGTGGTTTCTACGTCAATGATCCACTTCCCTTTGTATGGATATGATTCAGAGTCAGAACATACCTCTAACGTTGAGGATTTCCACTTAGCCACTAATGAATGCTTCAATCAACATTCATCAGAGTTATGCTAGGGGATTTTATGGAGTTCACACCACTTCCCAATGTCTTTCTTCATCTTCCCATTACCCTTCTTTTTTTGCGGATTGGATTCGTTGTCTTGAGGGGTTACCTCCTTGATTTTTCCTTTGTTCCATGGGTTGGGGATACATTTGACCTGCTTTTGTTGTGAGTAATTTTGCATATCTAAACTCTTGCTTCTTTTGTTTAAATTTCTACTCGATTTTGACAACATATCAATATGTCATGGCTAGTGATGAGATTTCGAGAAACTCCATTTCTATTTACATGTATCTATGAATACAATCACTTTACTTGATCAGTAGATGTCGTTCAGAGTATTTGATACCCAACTCAGTGTGCAAGGTATGGAATATATTTGTGAAATATTGTACTGTCTGGTCCCTTTCCTCTCGCAGTTTGGTCCATCTTGTATACTGGTCATTATAAATTCCAACAGGGTAGTATTGTTCCTTAATAACATCCCTTCAAGAATAACAAGTGGGGGAGACCGCATATATTATATATTCATCAGTGGCCCTATAGATTTTTAATGACTAAAATCAACAAACTGAAATTCTGTCAAACACTTAGCAACCTAGAGATAATTGTCTTCATAAACTTCATAAATGCAAAAGCCCACATTCATAAATTTCCATAAGAGAAAATACACATTTCTAAGAAAAAATATGCAGTAGAAAAATACAGTGGAAAACAACCCAATAACACTGAAAAATTAGGTAAATGTCAGGGAAAAACCCAATGAGAGAGAGATAGATATTATTATTACACTTCAGGAAAGTACATATTAGCAGCAAAACAACATTTCCAGCCAAGGAAAATACCTCACAACACCAAATCTATCCCACATAAATCTACCTCATTTTTCGATCCAAAATTGTACCGTTGTCCAACCTCTTCCATACCTCATTTTTCGTTCCCATAGTCACATGTACAGACTGTTTCATATGGCCCAAAAATAGCAAATAGAAAAGAGAAATACTCCTCGAATTTTTTTCCTAAAATGCCTCGATTTTCATGCCCAAATCTGTATGACTGTATAGACTCTACATATCCATACAGTACGACCTCCCACAACAGAAAAATATTTCGACCCAAAACTCAGAAAAATGTTTCTTGGGATTCATGCCATCCATCCTTGGAAAACATGCCCTCTTTATTGCTCACTTTTCTCTCTCAAGCATGCTTAGAAAATCTCTCTAACTCTCCTCCCGATGTGCTCTCAACATCCTCCCAATGTCTTCACAACATGTCTTGCACACTACCCAATGCATTCCTTTATAATCTAAAAATGACATTTTCCCCTCAAAAGTGTCTTTTCACCTTCCCCAACCCTAGATCCAAAGGCCAAGATTAGATCTTTCCTTTTTCAAGATCAAGGGTCATGATCCATTCTCTCCAAAATGTCTCACTTAAAATTAAAGTGAATTTCACTTTATTAAATAAGTGCTTTATAAAAATAAAATCACTTTAAAAATAGAAGGTACACTTTATTAAAAAGTCAGTTTCCTAAAAGAACCACTTAAAACAACTTTATAAAAACTATTAAAAAGTAAAGTGCTTGGTAGTGAAAATATTAATGTAACATCCGCATACAAGACAAAACATGCAGAGTACCTCTCGAGCTAAAACATCTAACACTCCCTCTTGGCGAGGGAGGTACTTCTGGTATCACCACCAAAATTTGTCTCCATGTCATCAACTACCATAGTTTCTCCCTCTGTACTAGAAGTCTCTGCTCCCTCTGAACTTGAAGCCACTACTCCCACTGCACTGTAAGCCTCTGTTGCTACCTCTGTTGTACCACGAACTAAAGACATGCTCCTAGGAGACTTCACACTCTCTTGAGTATCCAACTGTGTTGACTCATGCTTGTTGAGTCCCTTGAGAGTCCTGGAAGAAGACTAAGTGCCATGTATCAACTCTCTCTCCCGTGCTACTCACCAATTCTCTGACATAGAATCTGAGTCAAAAAATCCACTCGACCAGGGGTGATTTTAAGAACCCCCCCTAAATTTATATGTATAATAATTGGGTGAATCCCCGTGATACATAGGAAAAATTGAAGGCTATTTTATCAATAATATAATATGTATATATAGTTTTTTGGCGAATCTTTTAGTCCATTATATAATCTTGTAAAATCTTGGCGAATCTTTCATGGAATTATAAAATCTTGTAAAAACTTGGCAAATCTTTCACTGAATTATAAAATCTTGTAAAATCTTGGCGAATCTTTCACTTAATTATTAAACCTTTAAAGTCTTGGTGAATCTTTCACTTAATCAGAGCCAAAGTGGACACACTAGCTCTCCTTACTTATGTAGGGAGGATGAACCTAGTATGTGACTGTATTTTGGCATCATGATGTATCATTCTTGATCTTCATTTTTATCATTTAGTAGTGAAATATCAAATGCATTTTTCCCAAAATAAGGGATAGAAGGCTAGGGAGTGTTGCCATACCTAATTGGCTTTCCCTTAAGATTGATATTTTCTGCATGGATAGCAAGCTCTCCAGGTATAATGACATTACAGTCTTTAGGTCACTTGTCAACGGTCAGCATGGCCTGTATGCACCAAAACAAGCATAGACTAAGGCAATTGAACAATGCATAGCAACAAATATTAGTTCTAGAAAATTTTGAAGGAGGGAAGCCTATTTCGGGACTATGCTAACAAAGAATAGTATATATAAAAGGAAAGATTAATGTGTCTAATATGAAAGATAGTGTGACATACATTGAATGGAACTGCCCCACACCTCCACTTGGAAACTGGCTGACTCAGGTTTGTGAATGTATCCATGTAACCATTCAGCGAATGCATGACAAGAAAGAATGATAATTGACATAGAGTCTGCAAGAAAAGATCACCAACTTGTTCAAGGTACGCATTACTCTGATACTCCTGATTAGATTCCCGGTTTATTAGATCACTATATTATAAACACATTTGAATGGCCTGTGTAATTACAATGGTAAACTGCACTTACAAATGCATAGTTACAATCAAAATTTGATGGTAAAGAGACACAAGATCGATAAACCAAAAAATGACACACACTGTCCAATTTCTTAGTTGTGTAAGTCACAACCTCCTGCAAAATAGAACAGTCATTAAGGTCAGGATACTTTTGATAGAATATCATACAAGAATCTAGCATTGTCATATTATATATGGACTTATTTGGTTCAATAAAAAAAACTCTAAAATTTGAATCGTTGTAAGCTCAAGCTCCTGAAAATATTAGAGGCCTAGATGCATGGACTGTTGGTTTGTATAGGACATATGTTGTTCCAACTCTTAACTCATCACAATATGCCACTTTGTCAAGTATTGTACAAGGTGAGAGAGAACATCAATCACACTTAAATCCCACTTAAATCATCACAGTATGCCACTTTGTCAAGTATTGTACAAGGTAAGAGAGAACATCAAACCTTTCGCTTCCCTAGCTCCTCCTCAACTAGTTTTTCCAGAAGTTTCTCCATTTCTATCTGAGTATCCAACAAAAAGGACAATTTTCAATCTATCTACGTAACAAAATGACTATGACACCTCTTAATTTGATATAGAATTTTGAGGAGGCAATTGAAATCTATTGATGAATTTCTTCTCCTATACCCATACAAACTTTGAAATCATATCATGTAATATATTAATATCAACTACATATAACCATCTATGACACTTTAAGAAACATCAAATCTTTGAGATCAATCCCCCATTACGGAGATACACCTTCTAACTTGCATTGAAGTTTCTTATGAAAAGTTGTATATCTCTGACTTACAAAATATGTAGAAGGGTGTAGTGCCATACAAATTTTTTTTAACACTGTACAAAATATCAATCATTTATTTTTAATTGAAACTCTCTCCAATAACATTAAACGTATAAAATATGTCGCTCCCCTTTCAAATGATTGAATTTAAACATGATAATGAGCAATCAGAATGTCTCAAAATGTTAAAATACATGATGGAATATACATAGGTTTGATTCTTTGAATCCTTTTAGGGAAATTTACTAAAATGGATTATCTCTATAAGCATTCTGGCTAGTGTTGTTTATTATCATACTACCAAAACTAAAAATCAAATCACAATATTAGGGATCTCTGAAGTAACAAAAAGTTTATAAAAAAATGGTACATACATTTGACAAGTGATTCAATCCCTCTTTCTCCATTTCCTCAAGAAGTTTCATTTACAAATGTCATCATCACCTCTATAAAGCATTTTCGAATGGTAGAAACTGACAGAAATGGAAAATTCGGAAAAATTCCAGTTACCTGCTTTTGGATCAAAAGTGGAAGAGATTTCAATAGAGCAGCTGCCCATGGTGAAAGTAATGATGGACATTTTTGAGTATTTATGCCTTCTTTTAGTAGGCCCTTTATTTCCTATACAAATAAATAAATTTTCACAATCACTACAGTACATAAGTTGTAAAGTAATTCTATGGAAACTATAAAGACAATTAAATGTGTTGAAACAAGTAAATTGAAAGACGCTTACATACCTATATGAGAAGTTGACTATCCACAATATTCTCAATGAGGCCTTCCGATAGTACAATGACACCATGATTATACCTTCAATATGCCAAGATAACAAGGCATGTTAAAATATTAATGTCAAATTTGACAATGGTGTTGGCTAGTTGTTTTGCAGTACTCACATTTTGGTTTATGGTTTTTCGATATGCCTCTCTTATACATAAAAATCCATACTTTGTGATGTTGTATGATGAATTTATGGGAACAAGACAACCCATAGATCTACTATTAAACAAGGAAAATAACATGTTGAATACTTAATCACTAAGTTTCATTTATTTTTGTTTAGGATGGACATATGCTCTCTTTTGTATAATGCCCACTAGAGGCAACCTGAAATACCTAGGTATCTACTATTGTAATTTTGTTATCTTTAATAAAATTACTAGATTTTTTTTTCTTTGGAAAAAAGAAAGGTATAGCACCAAATTCCCCTGGTATCATTGGTTTATATATTTGCATAACACTTAATGCCTCTAATCAAAACAATATGCTGAAAGAAACAAGTTATTACCTTGGTGGAATTAAGCTTGGATTTTTCCTGTAGAGTCTGTCATCCATCACTGATCGCTTCCAGGATACAAAGAGTCAAAGATATCTTATCTAGATTAAAAGAAGATTCTCAATATAAACAGTTCTATCTCCCTCAAAATATCATAACATATGGGACTTGTAAAGATGGAGTGCCCCACTATCTCAAATCTATTGTAGATGGCACAATTGACATCCTATCCAAGCACATGATATCGTGATCAATATCCATACATCAAAGTTAAGAACAGATCCTCCATTGCGTGTGTAGGTCTTGAGGCAGTGTGACCAATGACATCAAATATAGAATGAGGCCATCTCCAAACTATTGAAATCTAGAGAAAAGTCCTAATCTAAACTAACATTGTCTCTGGAAAAACACATTGGTATTTTAAGGATGAAATTGGTGCAGTTATATTTATTTATCAATCCACGTAAGTCCCAATTGTTGTATTAGATAACAAATTTTTTTTCTATAACAATGTGATATATGCATACCAATCAAACTAGTGAAAATACACTAATAGGAAAAGTTACAAAGTGAATAGTTCCATCTAAAAACCGAGAGATTATGGTAAAGGAGGAAAGATTTAGCGAGCTTTGCAAAATTAATGGTTGTATCTAAAAAAACAAGAGAATATGGTAATGGTAAGAAATTTGGTTTGCTTTGACCAATAATATCAACTATTGGATTTTTTATAATTCCATGCCTAAAGGAGAATGCGCTAAGTTTTCATCATATGCACATATAGTTCTTACCAACAAGGTCATCCACGCCACTTGTAATATGCAATAATAGTCATCATTCAAGATAAGGGCAAGCATATCAATCAAGACAATGCAAAAGCCAAACATTTAAACAAGCATTTGAAATGTAATTATCAAAGATAATCATCTAGTCATATCAAGGCGATGAATGGAAAGTTTAAATCACTGTGACCAATAACTATGTGGAAACTTTACATAAAGAAGTGCCTATCAAGCATGTTGTTCATTTTATGTAA
>JZKD02S0812154.1:200619-225465 GCA_000966675.3 Picea glauca | reverse complement strand
TCTTCATTTTAATTTAATTTTATGTTTGTTCTGCCTCTCCTTTAAATAGGCTCCTCATTTTAATTTAACCTATAAATATTTGATATGTATTTTGTTGTGTGTATATTCGCTCATCTCGGTTCTTAGAGTTTGCGTTTTATTGTTTTATTTTAACAATATTGAAGTTGGGATGAAAATCGCGCAACGCCATTTGAGATATATTACCGAACTCTCTCAAACCTTCTACCCACCCTAATGGTGGATTGGTGATTATTTATAAAATTTTAGTTTATAGTTTATTATTCTAAGAAACAAATAGAAGAATCCCATTTTTTTTAATGTCTCTTCTGGGTTTGGCTGCTAAAAAAAACTGTCGATTAATATCGGAGGCTAAATTGCGTACTCGATGGCAATTTTATCTCATGTATTGCGTACTTCCTTGTCAGGGCCTAAATTGTCACCTAGCTACAGAGCTAAGTATAATTTCTATTTATAATCGACTGTCCTTCTCCACCTAAAGTTGTTGTAAAAGTATTCTGGTACAGATTTAGGTTTGACTAGTTTAGTTTACAAAAAGTATTTTGTGGGTGTGATCGCTTTTAGTGGAATCTTTTATAAAAAATTTGGTAACAAGTTCCTATTTAAAAAAAAAAGAATATTGAATTCTATTTAACCTTTTCGTTAAAAACAAATTGATGCAAGTTTGAATTCTATTTAAAAACATAAACAGACACATTTATTTGTTTATATATATATATATATATATAATTTAATACTAACCATTCTTAAATTTACGGCTATGTCAATCACTTTGGAGTTTTTTCACCTTAGTATCCATCCTTGAATTTACGGATACATCGAACAATCGGGAATTTTTCCTGTATTTATTCGAAGACACACACCCATTAGAAACCCCCACAAGCATGAACATGAGTACATCTAATCTGGCAAGCACATGAGTACATCTAATCTAGCAAGCACCATTTGGACGTTGCGATTTGAAACCTTCTCAGTAATTTCAACCTAGCTGGCACAAGCATAAGTACATTCAGAATAATTCTATTATGAGTATAGATTCATATACATAACTTATTGACAGAAAATGAAACAAGCACCCTTTTCCATTAAAAATGTATTTACTGTACTTATTGAGTTAGAGATCTACTGTATTTACTGTACTTATTGAATTAGATATTTACTCTACTTATTTATATAAATCCGTGATAATAATGAGTTAGAGATTCAAACAAAGAGATAAAGATAAAAAATGAAACAAGTAAACTTTTCCATTAAAATGTACTTACTGTACTCATTGAGTTAGAGATGTACGTATTGAGTTAGAGATTTACTATATTTAATGTACTTATTTATATAAATCCATGTTAATACTTATTGAGTTAGAGATTCAAACAAAGAGATAAAGTCAGAAAATGAAACAAGCAGCCTTTTTCCATTAAAAATGTATTTTTGAGTTAAAGATTTACTGTACTTATTTATATAAATCCACGTTAATACTTATTGAATTAGAGATTCAAACAAAGATATAAACTCAGAAAATGAAACAAGCAACCTTTTCCATTAAAAGTGTATTTATTGTACTTATTGAGTTAGAGATTTACTGTATTTACTATATTATTTATATAAATCCGGGTTAATACTTATTGAGGTAGAGATTCAAACTAAGAGATAAAGTAACAAAATGAAACAAACAACCTTTTCCATTAAAAATTATTCAATGTAATTATTGAGTTAGAGATTTACTCTTGTTAATATTTATCGAGTTATAGATTCAAGCAAAGAGATAAAGTCAGAAAATGAAACAAGCAACCTTTTCTATTAAAAATGTATTTAATGTACTTATTGAGTTAGAGATTTATTATTGTTAATACTTATCGAGTTAGAGATTCAAACAAAGAGTTAAAGTCAGGAAATGAAACAAGCAACTTTTTCTATTAAAAATGTATTTAATGTACTTATTGAGTTAAGCGATTTACTGTATTTCTTGTATTTATTTATATAAATCCGTATTAATACTTATTTAGTTAGAGATTCTTAGAGATTCAAACAAAGAGATAAAGTAAATTTTTAAGTATTTAAAAAATCACAAATGGATTTCAATCGTCGTGTATTATATACATGGACTTATTTTGAATTCAGGAATGGAATTTGATCGTCACGGGCCTATTTGTCCATCAAATAAAATGAATAATTTCGTTTAACTTTAACATTCTTCGTAAAAACTGGTTACTGTCATTGCTAACGTTTTTTTAAATGTTCCATGATATTATGTTTAAGAAAGTAAACGTCGCCCTCTGCCTTCCTAAACAAGTATAATAATGAGATATATGTTTCATAAATCCGTGTTCAAAATCATGAAGAACTTTCATTCAACAAGTAAAATATTTACATAAGTATTGCTATATATTTGCCATAAAAATTATTGTTAATAATTTTAAAATTTATTATTTATAAAATTTTAGTTTATAGTTTATTAAAACAAATGAAAGGATCTCATTTCTTTTTTAATGTCTCAATGTTGAATGGCATTATACAATAACCAATTTATATGTTTCATCAATAATGGTTTCACCTCCATTTGGTTTATTGAAGAATTGGATAATTTTCATTTCGGTCATCCATGTATTGAACAAAGTTTGGAATATTTCAAGGATGAATGGGGATTCAAATGGAATTTGTTGCAATAACTTTCAGAAAATATAAATAAAAAATGTGTTGGGCATCTTCCATTTTGAACAGTTGGTACGATAGTACTGATGTGCAATAACACTGAAAGTCATTTTATATGATTTAATGACTGACTTATGTGTCTCAATAAATATCACTCATGTTTCCATGTTACAAAAAATTGGGTTGAGATTTTCATTTCAAGTCCATTTCAATGATCTCATTGAAAATGGAAATGTTTTTCCACTTCTTCTAAATATGTATTTTGTTGATGACATTCCACCATTGGGAAGAGATGTCATGGGTTAGGCTACTTGGACTCATAATAAGTAATATCAAACATTATCAAACATTTTGTACTTGTTTCAAAAATGTTCTTATTTCATTATAAATTTTCAATTATGAATTTGTTTAATTTTTAAGTGCTTTTATTATGGTTATATGGTTATTGAAAGTTTAGTTCTGAATTTTAGTCCATTATGAATTGGTTTAATTTTTAAGTTCACATGTTATGGTTATTGTAATTTTCCTTTTATATTTTATTTCAGGTCTTATTTATTATCATGTTCATGCCACTTAATATACATTGAAATGTATCTAAATATGTTTTTTTATTTTTATTTTTTTTTAATTCCATAATTTCTTCTTCTCTATACCAATGGAATTTATATTTCTTTGGTGATGTTAAAAACCTGTTATTATTTCTATGTAGTTGTAGAAATGTCCACTATGGAACAAGTAAGCGTCATACCAAATGAAATAGATCACCAACATGACTTGAGAGGGATAATGAACGTCAACATTTATGGTATCAACGAAACAAAGATGCCATAAATCAACGTAGAAGACTTCTATATCATTGACAAACCACAAAAAGTACTACGAATATTGATTTTCCCCAGTCATAAGTATCACAGTTTGGTTGATATCATGCAAAGAACATTTCCTATGAATGTTTCATTCAATGAATCTGTTCATAATCCTAATGTTTCTACTATTCCATAATCTTCTAACAACATTCATTTTATTGGGGAAACTTCTCTTTTTCCAGAAGATCTTCATGTACATAGGATACCTACAAATGGAAACATCCATACTTCAACCAATGGAAGTGAAAGTTTAGAGAATGAAGCAAAGCGCAAAACATGCAAGATAGAGTCACTGATGTCATTGAGGAACAAATGCCATCTACTGAAGTGCATGTTCTTCATGTGATTTCCCATTTGTTACAAAATTTGCAAACTCCTCCTGCTAACATTACTCCTTCCTTTCACAACCATCATTATGTAGAAAGTGTCATACCACCAATAGAATCAATCATCATGGATACTATTTCACTTGGAACAACAAAGGTATTTCAATCCTCATTCATGATGACTATACTCACAATTATTTCCTTCTATTCATGACTTCAACCATGTTTTTTTTTTTTTTTCGCTCATGACATTATTCATCGAATAGACATATAGAAATGAAATTTGTACATTTTGCAGCGGATCATGTTACAATTCAACAAGAACCATCTTATAACCTCCCATCAAATATTCCAAGACTATCTAATTGGCAAGCAAATGTTGATTTTGTATGTATTTGATTTTCTGTTCTTTTTTACATTTACACTCATTTTTCAAACTTAGCTGGACATTAAATTTTTTAGTATTTTATGACCAAGACACCATTCAATGAAATCAAGATAGAGAAATGCAATCCATGAATTTAAGGGAAAAAACTGTTGGAAGTAACATGCCCAATCCGACTGCTGCAAATTTTGGTGGGCCGTCTAACATTGTTGAAGATGAAGTAGATTTTAGAGGTAATTATACTCTTCCCATTAGTGGTCAACATGATCCCATGCGTAGAGGACATATACAATTTCATCTGAACATGATTGCAGTACATAAAAAAATTCAAGCGAAGATAGATAATCTCTCCATTGCTCAATTGTGACATGTTTGCCAAGAATCATATCCTGGTATCCAAGTTGTGAGGGGGTCTGAAGGACCTATTTGTAAAAGGTGTAAGTAGGAGAGAGGTTCCCATAGTTTTTCATGATGGAATAACATGGATCCTCGTGAGCAACCTCATGTTCTAAGAGTACTTATCCAAGTTGAAGAGATGTTCATAGAACGTGTAAATCCTATATTGAAAGTGACCCATGCTTGTGGTGGGCAATATAAATATAGTGGCCAAAAAATCATCTTTCTGCAAGATATTTTTGTGATTGCTAGAAACCTTTCACGATGTGTTGAAGACCTTTACTTCCTGATTGTGAGAAGACATGGTGCCCAATCCAAATATTATGAATGTTATGTGAAGAGATCGTGGGTGATGAATGCATTATCTTACAAAATTCAAATGGACAAATTTTATCAAGATGTTCATATTGACCTTGACTCAATTGTTTCTCTTCCTCAAAACCCAACAAATGTGTCAACTAAGCTTAAATTTGTTGATTGTGATATTGAAGAAACAGATAACAATGTTGTTGACATTCAAGGGTTTCCCATTGACCATTTGCACACTCATCCTTCATCTTTTTTTGCTCGCCTGCCTAATGAATGCAAAGAAGTGGAAGAAATAAGAACATTTATTGAAAATGTTGAGTCTTCACCTATTCAACCAATTGACTGGCGAGCTATTGGTTCATCTCCCATCAATGAATATAATACTGAAGGGTTATTAGACATGGAATTCCCCACATTATTTCCCACCGGTGAGGCTGATTGATTGCATCCTCTTATTTGTAACATTCAACTTCATGAATATGCATTGCATCTTTTCAGATACTTTGATCAACAATTTGGAATCCATCCTCGCTTTTGATACTTTTTACTGAACATGATAGTGAGACATCGAACCGAGGCATATGTTGTAGTTTTTGTAAAGAAAAATATACATGATAACTCCCCAACAACAATTGAAGCCTTGCATCAACAACTAGTAGATTTACCTGATAATAAGTTTGTTTATCATTTTATGCATTTTGGTTCTTCACTCAGAGGTACAAGGGCCTATTGGAGAAAATGTCTTACTGAAATTGCTGACATGATTACTCAGTTGGGTTGTCCAACTTTGTTTTTTACTTTGAGTGCAGCTGAAACAAAATGGCGTGACTTGCATAATGTTTTTCCAACAAATGAAAATTCTCATGGTTTTAATTAGCATCGTATAAAAATTGAGAATGTTATCAAGTACCCCCATATTGTTTCCATGTTTATGCATCACAGATTGAATATATTTCAAGAAGAAGTCATCGAAAAATATCTTGGAGCTAAAGACTTTTGGTACAGGTTCGTGTTGTGATATTTATGTTTAGTAATTTATTTCTTCATTGTTATTGTTCTTTTCTTCTATATATATTACTATATCTTATTTTTTTAGATATGAGTGGAAACATAGAGGATCGGCTCACGTCCATGGCTTCTTATGGTTTCAAGGTGCTCCAAACATGGAAATAGTAGATTGGTCTAATCCTTCTTATGTGCACTGTGCAAAGAAATATTTGTATAGATATGTAACAACATGGAATCCACATGACATTCATCGTTGAAACATTATGGTTCCTTGAAGCATCAATGATGATCCATGCCTATTGAATACAACTCAGATATTTTCTTCCAATCCTCATGATGATTATGAACATTTGTTGAATTGTTTTCAAAGACATACAAAGTGCAGTGTAGATTCTTGTTTGAGCAAGAAAGGTGTCGTTCTCAATTGTCATTATAATTCTCCATGGGATGTTTGAGAAAAATCATTATTGTTCATAGATGAGAAAGGAAGAAAGAAATATGAACCAACACGAAATGATTATAGGATAAATATCCATAATGTTGATCTTCTTACAATGTGGCGTTCAAATGTTGATTTTCAACCAATGGTTTATCCTCATGTTGTCTTGAAATATATTTATAAGTATGCCTCAAAAGCATAAAAAAGGTCTGAAAATTATCAAGATATGCGAACTAGAATTTCAAATTCAGGTGCCTCAGAAGATATTGCTTTGTCTGTATACAAAATATTCCTTGATGAAACACTTGTTGATCATAACATTGGATCCCAAGAAACATTTCATATGTTACTAAAGATACATGTGATTTGCAACTGTAAATTCATTTTCTTAAATGTTGGGAGAAAGGTTTTTTTAAAAATGCCAAAGAACCCCCCATCAATTTTCATCTCCCAATAGTTTTGTTGAAATGTATCAAGAAATACCCACTTTTATTGAACAATTGTGTTTGATAGAAACAACAAGATCATGGACATTTGATGCCAAACGTAAGAAAGAGAAATTAAAACCTAGACATGTCCATGCCATTGTTAGAGTGTGTCCATGATTGTATTCCATTCCCGAAGAGTCATCAGAAAACTTCCATATTTTTTGTTGGACTGAATTTCTTTTGTAAAAACCATTTAGGAACATTCCATTAGATATTGGCTTTTCAGATGATATAGTGATTGAAAATTGGAAAAAAATTTGATATCAAGCATGGCATGTTGATTGTGCTCCTCTCTCTTCGGAAAATGTTGAATAAGATGTCAATTCCGAAGAACAACCAACACATGTGGAAGAATATTTTGAAGAATGGAAACTTTTTTCTCGCTTGGTTCCTCCTAATAATGTCAATGTTTGTGACCTTCACACTCTCGGTCAAAGACACTTTAATATATGTTTTTATTGAAGGCAAAAAACAGATTCAAATGATGTTGTAGAAGAGGCTATTTATTTTATAAGAAATACCCAATCAAGGGGTCATATTGTTGAAAATATTCATCCATCATTTGTATCTCCATCTTCCTTGGCAGATAAACAACGAGTTTCATTTGATATAATTTTACAACATTCCATTGAATATCCAAGTCGTGAACCTCTTCTCATGATTATAAAGGGCACTGCGGGAACATGAAATTCGTCCCTTATTCATTTTATTTCTCATGCTCTTTCTACTTCATTGGTTGATGGGAATATTCTTTTTCTTTTGCTCGCTCCAACAGGAATAGATTATTTTAAACAAGAATAGATAATTTGGTCTTCAGGTTGAATTTATGTGTCCAAAACAAGGTAAACTTGAAACATATCCCCATTAGAAAAATTTTGAAGTCTAAAATGGACGTTCTAAGGAAAATAATAAAATAAGAGTTAAAATAATAGAATAAGAGTTTTGAATTTTCAAAGGGAAAGAAATAAGACTAGACTTTTTTATTGTATTTTTTACTTATCTACCTATTAGTTTAGTTGAATTTCAATTAAAATCACTTATTGGGTGTGGAATTAAATTCTACCTCCAATGAATATCCACTCCTCATACTTTTATAGGGCAGTGAGATAAACTATCAATATAGGGAAAGAAGTGTTTGTCTTTTCAAGAAACACATTTTTTCATGTATTTCTATAGCAAAAGTACATAGAGTGGTAACTTGTTGGGAGAAAATTTTAATTTCACAGCAAATCAATTCCTACACATGGAATTTGAGTAAATTTATAAGCAAATAAGTTGAAAATACTTTTTTTTTAAAAGTACATAGAGTGGTAACTTGTTGGGAGAAAATTTTAATTTCACAACAAATCAATTCCTACACTTGGAATTTGAGTAAATTTATAAGCAAATAAGTTGAAAATACAATATCTTTTTTTAAATAGTTTTTTTTTTTCTTTTCTTCCAAAACAATTTATATTTATGGTCGTCATCATCATATTGAATCCTATTGGTTATTTTAAAGTTGATATTGAAACCACATGTTATGTTTTCACCCATTTTTTACCTCAAAATTTCTATAGTATTCCTCTTCTACCCATTTACCTGAAGTTAACTTTGGAGGTCATTTTCACAACTTTTTATCTTAAATCAATTTGTCTATGATCTCTCTCTTAGTCTTGTATATAGATTTCAGTCTTTGTAAGGATTCGTCCTTGGGTGTAACCTACACACATCAAACTGCTAACAACACACTAGCAATTAGGCCAATAAAACTCAATACTCTATTGTTACTGTGTCACTGACAACTTTCTATTACATGTTGTCTTGTATTTCAATCATGTCTCTAAGTTTTATCTTTTCTGCTCAATCCTTCTCTACAATTACTTATTTTCTCACAATTATTCTAATGACATGTGAAGTTTGTTTTGTTTGTATGGTTGTAAATCTCAAGTAATATGCTCTTGATGGATTCACCTCTCTATTTTTGGATAGTTAGGATCTACGTTATCCATCAATGCGAGTGCACTTCCTCTACTAATAAGTGCACTTCCTCTACTAATAGTAAGAGTGACTTTCTAGGATCCACCTTACATATCCAGCTCTAGAATCCATCTTTCTAGGGTAAGTGAGATGTTGTTCGAATATAAGCCAAGGATATTACATACCCTTGAATCAAGTGCATGATATTTATTTGAACTTAGCATTGGCCCTCAAGGATGTTAGAGAATTACCACAAATTTCTCACATGGTAGTTCATTTTTTTTCTCCACTCAAATAACAATAAGATGACAATACATGTCCATAAAACCTATCTAAACAAGGAATCAGTTTTTTTGAAAATATATTGTAATGGAAAGTAAAATACTAGATCCAGCTATCTTAAATGAATTTTATTATGAAAAATGAAAGAAAATTCTTGTAGATACCTTTTCTTATTTAGAAAAACTCATCTGAAATAGGATTTTACAATGAAAATAAAACTTTTGACATCATATTACTCTTGACTAAAGTCTCTATCCCAACCCAAATTCTTAATAGTTAAGTTTCTTTCTGCAACTGTCAATCAACATCCATCAGAAGGGGAAATAAGCTTAAAGAATCAGATCTTCAACTCTTACAACTATTAAGAGGAAGATTCTAGAGGTAAACCTTCCATAGGAAATTAAACTATTTTTTGGCATACCATGAAACTATGGATCGTGTTCATGAAAATATCTAAATAGATTTAGTTAATGTAAGAGTCAAAATAAGAATTGAATTCTATAGTTACTTAAATTTTGGATCGGTAATTTATTCAAGAGTACAACATTGAGTTGTTATTTTGTATATAAACTAATCAGTAATTCAAAATCACATTTTGAAGAATTAATTCATAAACTATTAAAAACTGGCATGATGTATTTAAATTCAATTGTGAATTAGACTAGATCATATGTTAATTGAACATGAAGGAGTAGGTAACTAGTTCAACACCTTAATTCACCTATGGCAACTAATATATAATTCCCAATCAGATAGAATTGATGTGTATGATGCATACAACTATCATACAACTGCGTACGACCATCTACTTAACCAATTACATGCGTATGGACATGGGGTAATAGCCAATATTCCAAATAGGTAATAAATCAACCTTTCGAATGTCAAATCGACCAGCTGAGTGAAAGTCGACATAGATAGGTAGGAAATCCAATCGACCAAAGAGAAAATCAACCTAGTAAAGAAGGAATCAACCCAAGGAAATGTGAATTCTCTCAAGTAATGAGAAATAACTTAGAGATAGAGATAAATTGTGGATTATGGGGATGATATGAACCTTAGGAAAGATAAATTCACTTAACATCTGGAATTTAAAGAAATTAGAAACTCCTAGAGAGGTGCAATGGATCTTATATGACAAACTTCTATATCTATGTATGTAAATTGATCCTATGGTGGTAGTAATAGAGCTATTATACTCTCTATTAAACAAAACAAAAAAAAACAATGCAATAAATCCACAACTATGGTTATTATCTATCCTTGTCATTTTCACTCTTACTATTCACAAGCAGCCATTAAAACCAGAACTAACACATGAATACATAGTGTATTATCACATATAAATCTCAAATAAAATCAAGAAAAAATGGACTCCATGTTACCCTAGGAACCATAATGGGAAAAATAGCTTTGAATGCTCAATCTATTTCAACAATATCTAGTATAATGCATTGTATGCTTAGTATATCCTCATCTCCTTATTCAAAAAACCCTTTGAGAGTGAAAATACAAGATAAAATAGGGATAGATAGATTAATGGGAAGGTAGGTTGACATTTTGTTTTCCATTCTTGAACCTATTCTCTTCTCTTCTATTTTTTTTTCATTAATTTCTTTTTTTTCTCTCTTTTGTCTCAATCACTCTTGAATTTGCATTATTTTCCATAGTTTGTATAACCTTCATAAAATGTTGAATTGGTTTACATGTATTAATTCCTAAAACCATTCAGAACTGAAAATTTGTTTTGTATCAAACCTCCCCATTAAGAGGACTTTTGGTCTCCAAAACATCAAAGGAGACCAATCTAGATTAGTTTACATTTTTCCGTTCTCTAAAACATGACTCTCACTCTATCTCCTAGTTATAGCTTTTAATCTAGATCTAGATTTAGATCATAGTTATAGATTTTAATCTAGATCTAGATTTAGATCATAGCTCTCGATACTACATCTAATCCTAGTTATGTCTCTATCTTTGGTTCCTGGCTCACTTTTTTCCATAATGTGGAAGTATCCCAATTAACTCTCATCTTTGATAAATCTCAAGATCCAAACTCTACAATCAACACTCATTCCCATTTCTCTTGTAGAATTGGAGAAATTATGTATTAGTTGTCACTGAATTCAACGTGAATGTTGGTCTGTGTTTGTTCAATGAGACCCCATCATGATATCCCATCACATAAAAATTTCATAAGGGAAGTGTGGTTTTATTTCTCTCGCTAGGATTAGTTGCTTCTTTGCATGGAAATAAACCTCCAATGCAAGCACCTACTTTCACTCATGTCACTGAGTTCTCAAGAACCCCTCTCCAAGGTAATTTACCTTCATGCATCGGTCTTTGTCACATATCCAACAATGGAATATTATGAGATATTATAGGTAGCAAATGGAATGGAATTTCTTTCGTGATTATCATCAACAATATATCCTCTTCAATGGTGATACATATTTTCCTATGTTACTATTACTCCTTGGACAACTTCTTCTCCTTGGGTTAGAGATGCATTGAGGTATTTATCTCTCTTAGGATTCATTTTCTATGCTCTCCTCTTGGTTGCGTAATTTATGGGGTGAGTCCTTAGATGGAGTTTTCAACACTTAGCTTCCAGTTTTCAACCAACTTGAAGTGGTGGAAAAATTTCTTGTCGCTACTACATGGATTGCTTTACATCCTCCACCTCTCCTTGCATGTCTGAGTTAGTTTTTGGATTAGGGAAGCCTTCTTGACGTTCCTTCTCTAAGATCAATGTTGGTTATGTCATGTCTCTTGCTTCTCCCAACAATATTCCTCCTAAAGGCCTATCTTACCACATAATGAACAAGTGTTTGAGTACCAACAATTGGCATTATGGCATTTTCCTCTTACAATAGTGGCACGAAAGGGACATCATTTTTTATGAACAATTTTTGGTTTACTTCTCCTTCTTATGGAAGGGATGTAATTTTTTTTGAACATTTTTTTATGTAATTGGCTCGCCACTTCTTCGAAGTGACGGTGTAAGTGATGGTGTAGGTTGAGTCTTCAAGCTCTTCTCATCATTAATATTTTTCAATCTGCCATAAGAAGGATAAGGTGGTAGTGGGATGTCACGTGCATCTATTTTTTCTCTTCCTTCTAATGATCAATTCAACTCTATCATGTCCTTTTCTTTCTCAAATGCAGTCTTTTATTCAT
Source organism: Picea glauca (assembly GCA_000966675.3). Classification (NCBI taxonomy): domain Eukaryota; kingdom Viridiplantae; phylum Streptophyta; class Pinopsida; order Pinales; family Pinaceae; genus Picea; species Picea glauca. The sequence goes on along the minus strand of JZKD02S0812154.1, from coordinate 213,160 downwards.
GGCCTTTTCATTTCTTAAACTGAAACCTAGGCCTTAGTGATTGACACTGAATGTTGCTACAATGGGGCTTAAGATGCCTTGTCTTCTTTTTCATATCCCTTGACTATCGTATCCCATCTATATTATTGTTTTCTTTTGCAACGGAAATGGAAAGTGGCCTTACTTATGGGTGCTCTTGGATAGTTTCTTGGATATTTTCCAAGGTCTCCTCCTTCTCTACCAACTGTTTTTTCAGATAATCCATCATCAGCATGATATTGTCACCTTGTGATCTATCAAATTAAATTACCTCCTCTCCCAAGTCTACTATTTGAAATTTGTGCTTGTCCCAATCTACCATGACCGCAATGAGGGAGTCTTGGAATTCAAAAAACTACCTCTTTATAAATGGAAATAGTTTGAAAATGATCCAAATTTTCTTCTCCATCTCTACCATCCTATGGTCATACATCTATACCTTCTCTTTAAGGTGGTATATCTCTTCTTGTACTTGAGAACTATTGGCCCTTAAGTCTTCCAACCTCTGTCTACTCTCTTTACCCATGCTAAGGTATACAATGTTCCTCGGTCAAGGATTCAAGTACTATAATACCAATATGATCCATAAATGAGGGAATTATATCCCACTCACATCACCAACATGGATACTATGTGGAAATTTGTTTATGATCTCTCTCTCAATCTTGTAAAATTATGTCAGTCTCTATAGTGGTTTTCCCTTGGGTGTAACATGTGCAAAACAAATTTATAAAAACACACTAGCAAAAAAACCAATAAAACTCAAGATTCTTCCCTCACTATGTCACTCATAAATATGTATAACTTCTCTACAATCACTTCTCTACTCACCATTATTTTGAAGGCATGTGAGGTTATTTTTGTTTGTAGGGTTGAAAATGCCAATGCCTCTTTTATATATTCGTTCACTACTCTATTTGTGGATAGGTAGGAACAATGTTATCCACCATTGCCACAACACTCCCTCTACTAGTCACAAGGGTTCCTTCGTAGGATCAACCTTGTAAATCCAACTCTCTTGGGGTATCTTTCATGTTGTTACAATATAAGAAAAGGATATTACTTTCCCTTGATCCAATTCCATGAGAGTGATGTGAACTTAGAATCACCCTTCAAAAAAAAACCTTGAATGATGTTAGAACATTACCACAAATTTCTCACATAGTAGTTAATTTTTTTTCTACACTCAAAGCACCACAAGATGAAAATATAAATCCATGAAACCTATCTAAACAAGGGAAATAGTTGCAAAGCAACTAATCCTCGCCTCTAGGTAATTCTAGAAGCATGAGCATCAAGTTGACTATTGCATTAAATTATTTATTTTTTATTTTTATTAGATACATTATTTTATTTTTATTTTTATTTGAGGTATTATTTAATTTTAATTTTAATTTTTATTAGAGACATTATTTTCAAATTTCATAGAGTCGAAGGTTCCAGTTCGAAAGTTAGAATTTGTATGAGTGAGTTTTTCTATTACGATGAATTTCAGATAGTCGACGATTCCAGTTCGAACGTTCAATTGTGTATGAGTGAGTTTTTCTATTACACACATATGAGCATGAACTTATTTTTTATTTCCTATCGTTTCTCTTTTAACCTATATTTCGTTTATGAAGGAATGGTCCTACTCGTTGAACACTAAGAACTTATTCTTTAACAATCCCGGGGATTTTACAGTAATACTTGAATCCAAAGCAATAACAACACCATGCTTGTTGTTAATTGATTTGATTTATGAACTGCATCCTACATATTTAAAACCGGTGATGCAACTTTCAGTTTAGTTATGCTTGGGAGGGTGGGTTTTGGGCTCATGGTAGTCAACATTCAAGGTCTTCTAATCAACAACATTGATCATCTTTCGAACGAAACTAGTCCATTCATGACTTTTGGAGGTTGAAGGATCTATGGACTAGATAATCATTCAATGAAATAGCATAACAATATACTAAATACTAAATGATTAAATCACAATATCATAGAAAGAAGAAAGAATTGTAATTGCAAAAAAATGTTGTGTTCACTCTGATCAACCTTGATATTTATAACAATACATAGCCTCATAGAACAAACAATTAGTTTCTCCTGATTGAACGCTTACAACAATTGATTTTAGAAAACTACTCATGCATTTTGCATGCATTATTTAGTTAGAGAATCTATATTTGAATACTAACAGACAGAAAAATAAAACTGCATATGGATTGATGGAGTGCATCATGTAGATTATTGACAAGATTGCATCAATTACTAGCATACTCCACCTTGATACTAGCATACTCCACCTTGATGCTGAGAGGGCTCACAATCTGATCTTGAAGTTTCAAAAACTGGACTTTAGCAACTCCCTAAGTGAAAATGTCTGCAATTTGTTCTTGGGTCTTTATATAACATAGTTCTACTTCCTTCTTTTTCACCAAATCTCTAATGAAATGATACTTTAAATCAAAAATTTTTGTCCTGCTATGATGGACTATGATGGGGTCCTTGGCCAATTTGATGGCACTATTTTTATCACAAAATATCATTGTAAGATGAATTTGCTTCTCTCCAATTTCTTCTAGAACTTTTCTAAGCCACAATGCTTGTGTATCTGTTGAGGTGACTGCAACATACTCTGCTTTGGATGAAAGTGCAACTATAATTTGCTTCTTTGAGCTCCAACTAATCAACCCCGAACCAAAAGAGAAACAGTTACCAGATGTAGACTTCCTATCATCCAAACTACCTCCCTAATTAGAATCACTAAATCCAACAAGATTAAACCTTTTAGAAGTGTATTAATGAATACCAAAATTTAGAGTTCCTCTCACATACCTCAAAATCCTCTTGGGTGCCTTCATATATATTTCAGATAGCTCTGTCATGTATCTTGAAACAAGAGAAACTGATATCAGGTCTTGTGTGGGTTAGAAACATCAAACTTCCAACAATACTTCTGTATGTTGCCTCATCAACTATATCATCACCATCATCTCTACACAACACAATTCCATGAGGAGGTGGAGTGGAGGTTGGTTTACTATCTACCATATCAAATTTTTTTCAACATATCTTTTTCATACTTTGTTTGACAAATGAAAATTTCATCCTCATTTTGATAAACCTCCATACCCATAAAATATTGCATGAGACCCAAATCTTTCATCTCAAATTCATTCATCATAGAAATTTTGAATTCATCATTCATCTTAGAACTACTACCCATATATAATAAGTCATCAACATATAGACTTACAATAATAATATCATTACCTTCTTGTTTGTAGTAAAGTGTAGGTTCACTTTTACTTCGATTGAAGCCTCTCTCCTTAAAATATCCATCAATCCTAGCATACCTTGTTCTTGGTGCTTGCTTGAGGCCATACAAAGCCTTCTTCAACTTGTATACTTGATGTTCTTTTCCTTGCACTTCAAAACCTTGTGGTTGTTCCACAAACACTTCTTCTTCTAAGTACCCATTCAAAAAGGCACTTTTCACATCCATGTGATGAATGCTCCATTTCTTTTGAGCTACTAATGAAATCATCATTATAACAATCTCTTGTCTTGATACTGGTGAAAATGTTTCTTCATAATCAATTCCATACCTTTGTGTGAATCCTTTAGCAACTAATCTTGCCTTGTGTCTTTCAACACTCACATCACTATTGTACTTAGTCTTGTAGACCCATTTAGTACCAATCTTTTTCTTGTCATGTGGAAGTTCTGTAAGCTCCCAAGTATCATTCATGTGAATAGAATCTATGTCTTCTTGCATTGCTTGCACCTAAACCTCATAAGTACATGCATCTTCAAAACATGATGGTTCAAAATCAGCCTTGGAAAGTAAAGAAAAATTTATTGTCTCACCTATTGGATTTTCTTCATGTGCTAGACTTTTACTCCTTTGATAAATGTCACTTAATATTCTTACCTTCCTTGCATAATTTGAATTTGATGTTGGGCTTGCACTTGGAGCTGAAGAATCAGATGAGGGGATACTTGGTGGATTTGTAGAACTTAGAGATGAAATATTAGTGGGCTTCTCATTATCAATATCATCAATAATATCCTTATCTAAAACAGATTTAGACATATCATCATGGAATTTTTGATGACCATAAACTCCCCCTTCATCAAAAATTAAATCTCTTGACACAACAATGTTATTAGTGAGGGGATTATACAACATGTAAGCCATACTTTGTTCACTATATCCAACAAGAATGCATGACTCACTTTTTTGATATAACTTTTGTCTCTTTTGATCAATTACATGGACATAGGCTACACAACCAAAGACTCTGAAATGATTAACATTAAGTTTTTTTTCATACCATTCTTCATATGGAGTCATCATATCAAGTGCACTTGTGGGATATCTATGGAGAATATATACAGATGTAGCAACTGCATCACTCCAAAAAGAATTTCTTAATCCCTTGGTTTGTAACATACTTCTTGCCATTTGCACCACTGTACGATTTTTCTTCTCTGCTACTTCATTTTGTTGAGGTGTGTAAGAAGTGGTGAGTTGTTTTTTGATGCTAGTCATATCACAAAAATTCTGAAAATCTTTTGAACAAAATTCTCCTCCACAATCAGTGCTTAAGCACTTGATTTTGCAACCTCTTTCATTTTCCACAAGGGATTTAAACCTCTTGAATGTATCAAAGGCTTCATCCTTAGTCTTCAAAAAATAAACCCAACACTTTGAGTAATCATCAATAAAAATAATAAAATATGATGACTTACCCAAACACTTTGTTTACATAGGACCACAAATGTCTGAGTGAACTAAGTGAAGTGGATAATGGGCCCTCCATGCATTTCCTTTTGAAAATTTCTTTTTTGCATGCTTTCTTTTAGCACATCCTTTACAAATATCCTTATGTTCTTGAACCTCAGGAAAACCATAAACTAATTCTTTTGATGTTAGAAGCTTGAGACTATGAAAATTCAAATGTCCATACCTGAGATGCCACAACCAACTTTTTTCTTCATATGCCATATTGGCAAGATGGTTGTTATATTCTCCAAACATCAATGGGAACATCCCATTATTTTACATAGGCACAATTGTAACCACCCCATTTCCTCTATTCTTATCATAAATTGTACATTGTTGATTTTCAAACACCACCTTATAATTTTTCTCACAGAATTGGCCAACACTCAATAAATTATGCTTTAATTATGGAGTGTAATAAATGTCTTTAACACTTTTCATACCTTCTTTAGTATGGACTTCCATAGCTCCTTTTTCAACAACCTCCAATGCTTTATCATCACCCATCTTGATCTTGTATTTGAAACTCTCATCCATTGTAGAGAATAGCTTCTTATTTCCTAACATGTGGTTAGAACACCCTGGATCTAAATACCAAATATCTTTAGTTCCATTTTCAACTTTGTCATAAGATAAAAATAAATTGTTTGAAGAGGCTTCATCACCTCCGTGAACATAATTAAAACCTTTGTTATTATTGTCTTCTTTTAATCTACAATCCCTTTCAAAGTGACCATACATTTTACAATAATAGCACTCGATATTTCTTTTATCAAATCTGCCTCTACCTCTTCCTCTTGAACTGCCTCTTCCTCTTGGATAATTATGATTTTGACCTGTACCTTGGCTTTGGTTTCTTTTGCTGCTAGTGTTGGCATCTTCATTCTTTGTAATTTTCAATTTTGAAAAAAAAAAAATCTGGCCAGTTTCTCTAAATGAATCTATCAATCTTTCTTCATGAGACATTAGAGATCCAACTCAGTGATCATACTGAAGAGTAGATAAATCCTTGATTTCTTCAATGATTATTGCAACATGGTTCCACGTTGGTGTTAGAGACCTCAACACCTTTTTAATAAAAAAAAAATTGTCCACAATTTCTCCAAGAGTAGCCATCTTATTGACTACATCTTTTACTCTCACACAATAATCACTTACATTTTCAGCTTCTTGCATCAAATTCTCATTACTTTGACTTGGTCACTGCCTTGGTAATCTTTTTGTAGAGTCTTCAAGGCACAACTAGCTCTGATACCAAATGAATGCTCTATGCAGACCTATCTATGGACTAGATAATCATTCAATGAAATGGCATAACAATATACTAAATACTAAATGATTAAATCACAATATCATAGAAAGAATAAAGAATTGTAATTGCACAAAAAGGTTGTGTTCACTGTGATTAACCTTGATCTTTATAACAATACATAGCCTCATAGAACAAATAGTTAGTTCCTCCTAATTGAACGCTTACAATGTAATTGATGTTAGAAAACTACTCATGCATTTTGCATGCATTATTTAGTGAGACAATCTATATCTGAATACTAAGAGACAGAAAAAGAAAAACTGCAAATGAATTGATGGATTGCATCATGTCAACTGATTGACAAGACTACATCAATTACCAAGAGAGGTTTCTTCATGTGTATGCATTGAACTGGCACTGACTTTGATAATCGTATAGTAGTGGCCACTTGAGGCCAAACTAGAGAGTGAAGCGCCTTTTACAGCCCCATGCTTGCGATGTACATTCCCTTAAACACCTCCTTTCTACGAGTTTCTTCTACGTTCTTCACTTCTCGTTTGTTAATTTACCGTCTGCTGATGTCCATTCCATTCCACTCAGGATTCTTGGTAGTGAGCGATAGCTTGCAAGCTTCATTCCCTGCCATATCAGATTTATTCAATATCATCTCATATCAAATTTATTAAATTCCATGAACAAGTATCTCCTCATATCAAATTTATTCAGAATCTATGGTGAATTCTAATGGCTCGGAACATATCAACATTAAAGGAAAATGGAAAACTTAAATGCAATAATCCTATAGGCATAGAAATCTAGGATAAAAAATGGAAAACTTAAATGCAATAACCCTATAGGCATAGAAATCTAGGATCAAAACTACAAGGTAATTAATGATCCTAATATTTCAGTGGCACTTGACACTTCATCCTGTTGGCTTAAGTCTTACTGCAGCTGGACTTGGCCTATTGTAGATGGATTCTTCCCTCAACTAGCATAATTGCGCATAGCACTTGTTGGGTCATAAAAGAAAAATATTACAACATACTTACAGTATTGTTTTCAACAAAATTGTTTGATTTCTATTGGTACTGATACAACATACTTACATTATTTTTTTCAACAGAACTCTCTGATTGGTATTGGTACCGAGTGCGGGAGGCTAACTACTCCATAGGTAGGAAGTTGGTTTTCACGACAACCAGTCTGGTACATGCTAAATATCATACTCATTAGTTGGATGCAATTAAAACTGATTAAACATATTACATATCAATATGGATAGGTGTTCTTCCCAGACACAAATCAACAAAACCAAAAATACATGGATTGTAAACATGCATAAGATTAGCCCACGGGTGGGTGGTCTGGGTGTAAGCAAGTAGGTTCTTGGAATTGTATTAATCCTAAATAGCTCAGGTGCTCTGGCTTGTATTATGGTATGGTATTGCAACAAGCAGATAGGCGCTTAGGATTGTATTAATCCTAAGATGATGGATACTCTGGCTTGTATTACTTTTGGCAGCAAGAAGCTAGGTGCTAAGGATTGTATTAATCTCAGCATCAACTCTGATTAAAGTCTCCTAAAAAGTGATATAAAAATGCTTCATAATATCCATCCATTTAGCTAAGCACAACTGCAAGTTATTATAAGTAATATTATAAGTAATATTTGAATAAAAACACACAAAAGAAACATTCCCTCACAATGACACACATACTAACACGAAGATGAAGATATCCATTAATTACCAATAATTAACCAAAGTTTGTGAAGCTTGCCAACTCTATAACAGGTGATGATGCTGTTACCTTCATGGTGGTCTTGTGCCCATGGAGAAGTGCTTGCAAGGGCAGTGTATGTGATTCCTCAACATTGAAATCATTAAAATCAATCCATCCAATCCTCTTGCCTTTTTCTAAATCCTACAAAACTTTTGAAATCATTGAAATCAATCCATCCAATCCTCTTCCCTTTATCCAAATCAAAGAAAAAAGTAAATAATGATTTTAAAAGTTAAAATCCTTCATGGTAGTCTTGTGCTCATGGAGAAGTGCTTGCAAGGGAAGTGTATGTGATTCCTCAACATTGAAATCATTAAAATCAATCCATCCAATCCTCTTGCCTTTTTCTAAATCCTACAAAACTTGAAATCATTGAAATCAATCCCTCCAATCCTCTTCCCTTTATCCAAATCCTTAAAAAAAAATTAAAAAAAAAAAAATAATGATTTTAAAAGTTAAAATCGATATTGCATAGTGAAGTACCTGGTCACAAAAACAAGCATTACATAATAAATTACCATACTTTTAAAAATGAATGTCTGCCTACATAATAAATTACCATACTTTTAAAGGTAACATGAAAGTAAAGAAAAACCAACAAAGAAGTAAAAGAGGGCAGCAACAAACACATTGCTGCCAAAATAAAATGTTAAAAGTCAAGACAACAAAAAAACCATTGTGGTAAAGTTTAAAAAGGTACATTATTTTGACCACCTAATGAAGGAAACAACAATATATCTATATTTTAATGTAAAGCAACCCATTATACACTAGGGGCCTGTTATTATAGTATACACCTGTTTTATTTATCTAATAAAAAAACCTAGAAGACATCATGATCCAGATCTGGAATTGAACTTGGAGAATTGATCCAAAAAAACCTAGAAGACATCATGATCCAGATCTGGAATTGAACTTGGAGAATTGATCCATTATATCAGGAAAATTCATTTTGGTAAGTTTTTTAATAGAAATAATAGGTGTCATTAAAAATAAGTCAAGTGTCCCTAAAAAAAATACATGTCACTCAAAAAGGCAGACCGTGTCACTAAAAAGGCATTTATGAATGGTCTTTCTAAAAGGACAACTGAGCATCATTACCAGCCAGCCTGATGACAGTTGCGGCCTCACCAGTACAACAAAGATCAACATCCTAGAGCTGGGAAGCAGATGGTCTTCCTGGGGGAGTTGTGTAAGCAAATCTTCTCAGAAGAACAACCAAGAGAAGATAAGTTCGGCATAATCTTGATGCGGTTGAAGCAAAACAACAGAGAGAAAAGTAGTTTCTTACAGTCATGAGGAAGACAGGCCACCTATCCATGATATCGATTTGATTCCCGTTTCGGATAGCGGCAGTTCCGCTCATTTCCGTCGTGATTGTGTTCCATAGTGGGTGGATGTCTATTGTGAAAAACTCAGCCGACGATTTGAAAGTATATCCTTAGCTTCAGTTGAACGCAGATCTCGAACGGAGGTTTTTCTTAGTGCGCAGGTCCTCCAGATTCCGGGAAATATTCAGGCTCCACATGAAAACTGCCAATGTGCCCCTTCTCTCAATACAGGTAAGAAAAACGTCACCTAGTTCTCGTTTTTTCAACCACTAACTTATGTTTCTACTAGATATTAACAAACATTAATACAATAAAAAACAACAACGTACCAGTATTGTTGAAGAAGCCGAGAGCATTGGCTATTGAAGAAGTCGATTGTTGAAGAAGCCGTGAGCATTGAGGCAAATGTATGCACTAATGTATGCATTGATGACACAAGAATTTGGTCAGATGCATGCAGGTTGTCTCGTTGCAACCAGAGGAGGCGTCGATTGTAGCATTTTTAGTCTGCGTTGCAAAGAGCAGGATCAGCGGCTTGAGGTGAGGACCTCTAATCAATATAATTGCTTACAACGCCCCTGCGTACCTTGGAATACATGTTTGTCCCTGCTCTCGCTTCTGCCTTTTCATCCCCTAGCTCTGGATCCGGAAATGGAGTTCCACCATGAGAGGTCAGGTGGGAAAAACATCAAAGGAGAGAAGAAAAAAGTAAAGGTGGGTGCACGGGGTTTGTGTTGGTACTCCACATCTTTACTGGCACTGGAGGAGTCATGGAATGTTTGAGTGCTAAGGATTTAGAAAATACTCGTCCGCTTGAAGGATTCACATGTCACTGAGAAGATGGAAGCGCAGGGCTTCCGCATGATGTCACCGTCCATTAGGTGTGCATGGGAGGAGGAGTGGGATTCGCTCCATCTGTTGGATCGAACCAAAAGGATTGCCAGGGCATGTTACGTCTCTTTGTAGGAATTAGATGTGACGAAGGCTTCTGGGTGCATCTCTATTTACAAGGGAAGCAGACCGGCTGGAGGTAAGTAGCAAAAGTATGATAAATGAGAATCGTGGAGTTTGAGACTCAACAAGTTCATGCGCGTATAAACTGAGGCTTCCAGGGCGTTGAACACAGTGATATGCAATGTGCAGTGGTAGCCATGGCGGAGGCGGTGAGGAGGCCGCAAGGCGAGGTGAGGACGTGGCTATGTGGCACTTTGGAGTTTGGGACCGGCATCAAATGTAGAACATTGATGTGCAGTGTGCCATCCAGACAGACTTCAACCATAGTCAAAGAGTCAGTGTCAAAGTGAGAACTTACAATTTAACCACTATAAAAAAATTTTTTTTTTTAAATCATTTCTTAGTTGGAGAAAAAGAAATCTCATACACCAGGAAATAAAGTCAAGTCATGTGCTTTTGAACCAATAAAAAATTTGAATTAATAAATCTTTTAAATAACAAAATGAATTTCTTTTTGAAAATAAATAGAGATAAAACATAATATACAGAAATTTTTTGTAAACTCCAAAAAAACACCAACTAATATCACAAATTGCACCCTTTAATAAACAAATTGTTGCACCCATTAATAGAGAGGGTCTAGGGAAAGCTAGAGTCCCTCGCTAGGCAGGGCGTGTCACCATAATCAGAGTGCAGTGTCAGAGTCATAACCTACTAATCCTGACTGACTTGCAACCATAGTCAGAGAGTGCGAACCTACAAATTAACCACTGTAAAAATTATTATTTTTAAATCATTTCTTATTTAGAGAAGAAGAAATCCCATACACTATGGAAATAAAGTCAAGTCATGTGCTTTTGAACCAATCAAAAATTTGTTAAAAAGTCAAGTCATGTGCTTTTGAACCAATCAAAAATTTGTTAAAAAGAAATCTTTTAAATAATAATTTGTTAAAAAGAAATCTTTTAAATAATAAAATGAATTTGTTTTTGAAAATAAATAAAGATAAAACACAATATCTAAAAATCTTTTATAAACTGCAAAAAGCACCAACTAATATCACAAATTGCAACAATAGTTAAACAAATTGCACCCATTAATAGAGGTTCAACGATAGTTTACTGCTAGCAAAAGCTAGAGTCCCTCGTCCAGGCAGGGACTAACCAGGAATCATATTTTTGGAAAATATATTGTAATGGAAATTGAAATTCTAGATCCAACTATCATTACCTAAATGATTATAAATATATTTTCTTATTCATATCAACCCATCTGCAATAGGATTTCATCGTGAAAATAAACATTTTGACATCATATTTCTATTGGGAGAGTATTGGGAGAGTGTGTGTCCAATTCTCAATAATCAAGATGTTTTCTGCAAATGTCAATCACCATCAATTGGAAGAGGAAATAACCTTGAAGAATCATCTTACTACTATCTAGAGGAAGCTTCTAGAGGCATCCCTTCTAGTGGTAATTTAATTATTTTCTTTTAATCTTAGAATACTATGGAACTTGTTTATGACAATATCTATGTAGATTCATGCAATGCTCGAGTCAAAATAAGCACCCAATTCTCTAGTTAATGAAATTTTGGATTTGAAATTAAGTTGTTATTTTCAATGAATCTTAACCAAATGTATTACTCAACATGTTGTTAGCTACTTTCCACTGGCTCATTGAGAAAATGTTTGGTTTCTTTCATCTATATAGAATCAAAATCCACATGACTAGGGCTAAAAACATATTTCTTAAGTAATAATACATGTTCAAGACATTATAAATATTTACATATAGTGGTAACGCTAGTTTGTGAACTACAACACCCATTTACACCACGATCTTGAAAGGTCCACAATATCTAAGTGTCAACCTCTTAGATTTTCTGAAGTTTAATGAACTTTTCTTAGGCTTAACTTTAAGGAACATTTTCCCCACCTTGAAAATTTTCTATATCCTTATCTTGTCTACAAAATTGTTTTTGTTAATATTACATAGTTTTCAAATTCTACTAGATTTGGTTTACTATCATTTCCATTCGTTCCAAAGTCACTTGTTATTGTGTAAAATTACTTAAATTGATATAAATTAAAATGTAAAATACAATTACCTTTTTCAATAAAATTATTTAAAAATTCATTTTAAACACATTTCATTTCAATAGAATTATTCAAAAATTGAAGTGTAAAATACACTACCTAGTTTTCAATGGAATTAATTTAAAAATACAACTAGCAACAACCACATTTATGTAAAAAGTGGTTGATATACGCCGATCGGCGCCATTTTCCACTTTTTTAAAATTAATGGCGCCGATCGGCGTATATCAACCACTTTTTACATAAATGTGGTTGGTGCTAGTTGACGACCGACATGCATGGCCACAACCATGAACAAATTCATACATTTTAAATGTAATAATTA
>JZKD02S0812154.1:182093-193539 GCA_000966675.3 Picea glauca | reverse complement strand
TTGAAACGCTTCATTTCACATTCACGCGGCCATAAACATCTGCACACTGCGCATAAAACTTTTTAATTGGCATCCAAAGCCCACGCGGCCATACCTATCCGCCGCCCAGTAACAATAATTTAGTAAATCGTGGACAGCTTAATAGATTATCTCTTAATCACTGAACGTGTCAATCTGGTAGTGAGCAAGTAATTTTTTAATCTTGTTTTGTAAATGTGAAAAAGGTAAACACATAAACATACGCCTTTATAGATGAGTGGAAGTTAATTTATCAAAATCTCATCCATTGATTAGAGAAGACGACGAAGAATATGCCAGCATCTTCAATTGCCAACCCTAAGATTGAAATTTATGATTAAAAGGTTGATTAATCCACCGATTCCAATAGGGGGGACGCCTATCGGCGTAATTATCTTTTTCAATAAAATTACTAAAAAAATCAATTTAAAGAATTACTCAGAATTTGAAGTCTAAAATACACCACCTCGTTTTCAATAGAATTACTTTAAAAATCAATCTAAATAGATGCCATGTTCGAGATTCAATTCAGAACCTTCCATGAACATTTTTAAATTTTAAAAACATATCAACATCTTTAGTCACAAAGCCTGTTCTTTTAGTGTTTTAGTGAAGACCCCATTAATTTAATTCATATTAATGAATTTTAGGGTTTCAACATAAAAGTAATTTGAAAATGGGAACTACTGAAACATTGTACCCATTTTCTCTCACTAAATGGCGTAAGTATAAACTAGCGACGATATATACTCAACGTATAAATAAAATGATAATCTGTAGTGACTTACAGCGTCATTGAATTAAAAAAAAACACATTCTGCAAGCCTTTCCGAGTGGACAAATTAAACTGCAATCGACAAATTCCTCTACAATCATTCAATTCAATGCTGAAGGCGTATTGAACAATATCAATCCGTATCAGCCCTTAATGCGTCCTTTCTTTCTATCCATTGTACAATCTACTCTTAGAATTCAAAACTTGAAAATAAAAACACTAACATACAACAGTAGCTTACAGAACAGAATAAATATACATTCTTAGCATTCAAAATTTGAAAATAAAAACACAAACATACAACAGTACTCTACAGAACAGAATAAATATACATTCTTCGGCTCTATATCATTATTACAATGACTCCATAACCGTGACCTCGGCTCTCTATCATTATTAGAATGACTCCATAACCGTGACCTCCCTCTTTATGAGCTGTTCTCCTGCTGCTGGTCCTGTTTTCTGAAAAATCAGATATTAGGCCCCGCCTTCTCATTAAATAATACAGAGATTTGGTTTGACGAGTCCCTTTCGGGGTCGCTTTCGCTTTCTTGGTTTATCTTGGGAGTTGGATTGGAGACAAAACCGTTATGGAGCCGCTTTCGCTTTCTTTGTTTATCTTGGGAATTGGATTGGAGACAGAACAGTTATAGAGGTTTCAACCAATCACGTGAACTTTCTCTCGTTGTTATTCCAATTCATTCATTGCCCTCCCACCCTCCACGAGGAGGAGAAGGGAGATTTTTGGAAGCATTATTAGTCTATCTGTTGTATATTTTTGTCCTTTTTTTAACTGTTTTATATTTTGTTTTTTTGGATATTTTTTATTTAATTTTATTTAAATTTGATAAGAAATTGTTGGATCTGTAGATTTGATTGATTAATTTTGTATAATTTTAGTGTTTCTAGATTTTTCAGCACACTCAATCTATTTCTGTATTCAGAAATGCAATTTAAATAACAAAAAAGTGTAATTTTGTACAAATTTATCTTATCCCTAAAAAACCAAAACCTAGAACAATTAGACAACTAGACAAGCTTGCATTCTTCTCCCTAAATTGTTAAATTGTTTTTCTAATTTTCTATAGAAATATATTTTTATTTTTAAATTTATTATGATGTTGATGATGATTAATGTCCACTAGAATTGGTCTATCCAACCTTAAGAGGGTAAGTAATTACTTGTGATTCTTTAGAACTTTGTTTTTGTGGTCGAAAAACATTAAGAGAAACTTTCCAAGATACCCATAATTTTGTTGAGTTAAGAGGCTAGAAAGGTTGGTAGTGTGACAAATATTTTGAAAATGAGATCTAATATGGGTATAGGCTAGAGAATCTAAGAGAAAGTGATTTTCATCATCAACCTTCTTAGTGTCACAAATGTGACACTCTCTTTCATCCCATGGGGTCTTAGGAATTGACCAACTCTCAGTTTCACTATGGAGCTCGTGAGAATTTGTTCTTATCTTAGCAATGTTTATTTTTTTCTTTACACTTGGAAAAACAGATAGATAATTTTGATCTTCTAGATTATGGTTGATTACATCCTTATAATACCTTAATTTTCTTTTTTCCTCTAAGTCTTTATCACACTATATTTTCTCCTTAAATTTTGATTTGTCTTTTTTTTTCATAGTATCTTTATTCTGCAAAATGGTGTCTTCAACGATTCCCCAATAGTTTAGTCAAGACCGAGCATCTTTATGCCATCCTATTTTGAGTGGATGGTGGTTATGACTTGATTTTGAAGCAATTTTAGGAAGCCTCTTGTCTTTCATGTTGTTTAACTTATTATTATACATTAGGTATCTAGTCATAACCATGCTCTCAATGGGGGAGAGGCTTGTTTCTAAGAGGAGGATGGGATAGGGTGCATTTCCTTTAATTTTGAGATTATAGGTTATAATTTTTTTTTGCATTTGCTCTATCTTTCTTTAGGATTCACGAAAAATACTACAACCCGAGACTTCAAATCCATAAAGAATAACAGGTGTAACAAGAGTCTCAAAGAGGAGTTTCTTCTTATCCCAACTCCAAAGATCAGTTGTTTTACAATTGTTTTCAAGCACATAATAAGATTTCCATCCCCCAATAATCATTTTCTCAATTCTATAATTCCAATTCAGCTTGTGGTAAATATAAATTCCAAGATATTTGTATGAAGTCACTTCCTCCAAGTTGTTGTTGGCATATACGAAGGTATCATAAGGGATATTATTGGATTTAATAACCACGACCTTAGTCCTATCAATATTAACAGTTATACCCATATTGGAGCAAAAATCCTTGAGGATTCTTAGTTGGTTTTCAAGATCATGGGGACTCCTTTCCATAAGGACGATATCATCGGCATAAAGAAGAAGATTGATGACTATATTAGTGAGAGTAGGGCCAACACAACCTGATTTTTCCAAGCAATCTTCTAACTTCTTAATGTATATGCCAAAAATGGTAGGGGACAAGGGACAACCTTGTTTGACTCTAATATTGCAGTTAATCTCTTTTGACCATCCCTTAGTTTTTTTAAACTTAGCAATAACATTCTCTTCCATCCTTATTGCAACATCCCTTAACTCGAGAGGCACTTTTATCTCTTCTAACCTATTCCAAAGGTTTTTCCTAGGAACCATGTCAAAAGCTTTTGTAAAGTCAACAAAACAACAAAAAAGATTGGTTTTAGTATTGCATAATTTCTATACAATGATCCTAAAGGTAACAAGATGGTCCACGGTTGAATGATATCTTCTAAAATAGGCCTAGCCTTTATCTCTTTTACTGTAACTTTCTAACCAAATGATAAGATTCTTTTCCAAAATAATTCTCTAAAACTTGACTAAAATCGAGCTAATCATAATGGTCCTATAATTAAAGCGAATGTTTCTATCCCCATTTTTAAAAATAGGAACAATGAGGCTTTGTGTCGAGGGTTTAGGGAATCCCTTCTTGATTGCTAAATTGAAGAGCTTGTGTATGTGATGGATAAGGATTGACCCTTCAATTTTAAAAACTTGAGCTTGTTAACCTTCAATGTCCTTATCTTTCCCATTTGTAAGTTGTTTAACCCCGAACTCTATGTCACCTAAATAAAAAACTTATTCCTTTGTAGGGACAATATGAATGGTGTCCATAGCATTAGTGAACTTGTAAATACTTTTAAGGTAGGAATTCGGGTCCCTTAAGGAAATCCTATTATTTTCTTTAGTATTGCATTTTAGAATTTTGCTCCAGAACTTCTTAGGATCGAACTTATATAGTTGCTAAAGTTGTTCTTGCCTTTTATTGATATAGTACCCTTGTTTCCTTTTAATTAGGGCTTTGTACGTATTGATCTTATCGACTTTTAAGGAATCATTAGAAGAATTTCTAATGGATTTCCTAGCAATTTTACATTCTTTATCATACCAAGTGTTGGTAGTTCTATTATTCCTTTTATAGGACACCTCGAAAGGGAACTTGTTAATAGAAGTGGAAAGGGTAGTTGTAAAATTACGATAGAGTTCTTCAATGTTGTCCTTATAAGTTAGGAGATTTAATTTACTATTTAAATCCTTTAAGAAAATGCCAACTTTACTTTTGTCAAAGTGCAAATTCCTTTGATTATCATAATTCTCTTCAATGAAGCTCCTATGCATGGAAAATTTTAGAGTTAGGGTTAAAGATTTATGATGAAATTCATGCTCATGGTCATTTAAAAAGTCAAAATTTGCTATTTGGTTGGAAACGGGGATATTAGATATCACATAATCTACAACACTACTACCTAGCCCATGAATACAAGACATGTGGTTGGAGTTTTGTGACTTCATTACTCCATTGCAAATTATTAGGTCTTGAGAGTTGTAGAGCTTGAGCAACTTATTACCAAACAAATTCTCAATTAGGTCTTGAGATATTCTCTTGTGGCTATTATATAAAATAATGTCCTCATATAGCCATAAAGGATTATGGTTGGAGTCATTATTTAAAAGAGTAATTTTTTTAGTTGCAGTCCTAGCATTTAAGTCTCCTAGCATTAGGATATTACCTTCATTTTTCAAACTATAAATATGTTGTTCTAAATTATTATAGGGACAATTGTTATTTACATTGTTTTTCTTATAAAAGGTAGAATTAATAGGTGAAAAATATCAAATCTCTATATACATATTCTTACCATTGGTGTCTGAAATTTCTATCCAAATGTACTGATTGAGAGGGTCAATCTTATGAAGTTGAATGTGAGGAGAAATGTTCTTTCTAATATAACAAGCTATGCCTCATATCCCTCTACGGTGGGTTTTTTTGTTCCATGCTGACCATAATACAAATCCTTCTATGTTAGGGACCTTAGACTCCTCATGCTCCCAACTTTAAACTAGACATATAATATCAATATCACTCGAGATCCAACTTATCATAGGACCTTTGCGCCATGGAAAGCCATGACAGTTCCAAAAAAGTATTTGGAGTGTCTCAAATTCCTATTTATTATTATCTTTCTTGTCTCTATCTCTAACAATAGCTTTTTGATTTCTAATTATTGCTCGTTTTCCTTCTTTCCTAGCTTCTTTTACCTTTTGACTTTCCTTCCTTAATTCAGTTTGGTCTTTAGGACTAAGGTATTCATTTATAAATATCTGTCACCCTTTTAAGCTCAAAGATTTACTAAGTATGCTATATTTATGTTCATTACAACTTATTTTGACACAGATCAACCTATCTTTGTGATCAATTATTTTTCCTAGCCTCTTTGCTTCTATGAGGTAAGTTGTATCAATTAGTGATTTATTATTTAATTCTTCTTTTACTATTTCTAGCGTATCCTCTTCTTGTTTTTTATGCTCATGGTCTAGTTCGATTAGCTTATTCATTTTCTCTTGTATGCGCTTGATATCCAATTTGTTTTCCATATTATTGAGGGTCAAATTGTTGATTAGTTTTTCTTCTAGCTCTTTAATCATGTCTCTCAAGTTGTGATATTCTTTAACCCCTCCTCCTTGGTTTGATTGTTTATATTTTTCCATTTTTAAATTCATATCCTTCGTTGTACCTTTAATTTTTTTATCAATCATTGTCTCTAGATCTATTTGGAGTTTTAAGTCTCTTTCTTCTCTCCTTTTTTCTAATGTTTCTAATTCCATTTGGATTTTGGCATCTCTCTCCTCTTCGTTTTTCTATTGATTCCATGTAATCCTAAAGGACCTCTATGGTGAGTTTTTGGAATAGGTGGTCGAGTGCTCATATTGAAAAAAAGGGAAAAGAAAAAATGTAACAATTATTATTTTGGATTGACTTTATCTCTCAAACCAACTTTTACTTATGAAACTTAAAATATAAAATATTTAAATCTCTTTACCTTAATACATAATAAATATATTTTAAATTAAAATTAAATCAAAGTAAAAAGTTACTCACTTCATTTTACAAAGACAAAAATAAATTCCAAAAACCGCATTTCTGTAGAAACAAAGATTATTCTATGTAAAAAAGATAAAAACCAAAGAGAAATATATATATATATATATATATATAATATTTTTTTATATTTAGTTTTTCACATTTTTAAATTAATTTTTTAAAATATATATTAATTATATTTTATAATATTTATAATACTTAGTTTTTTCTTAAATTATGTTATATGATTTTTTTAATTATAATATAATTTTTTTAATTATACTATTTAATAGTTAATTTTTTTTTGTTTATTTTTAAAATTTATATTTTTTTATATTTTTACATTTAATTCTTTTCTTTAATTTTTATTTTGTAGGTTTGTACATATCATTTTTTATGTTTATTTATATATAGATTTTTTTTTTTTTTTTAAAGGATTTAGAGAAGCAAATGTGCTACTTATAGCACCATGTTTCAATTAAGTTATGGATTTTGTGGTTTTGTCTCACAATTGTACTAGTTGTTGAGGCCATATTTCCAACAAGTTGTAATGTTAACCTCGAAGAAAAGGTAATGTTACTGCTAGTACCACTTTTAGCTTTAGGGTTGATTTTAAGGTTTTTATTAAGATTAGTACTAGTTGTCAAGACCACGATTTCAACCAAGTTGTAATTTTAACCCCCCAAAAAAGGGTGATGTTGTGAGCACCAATTTTTGTTTCAGAGGTCGATTTTAATGTTTTTGATTGTAACTTTAGAGATGATGATTGAAAAAATTTGTAATTTTAACACTGGAAAAAAAAAGTGCTACTAGTAGCACCATTTTTAAAACATGCGTAAAAATAACCACTAAGTGAGACGTCTAAAAAAGGAAAACTCTAGAGAAATTTAGAGAGTTCTCGTTAAATTGGTAACATTGTTTCATCAACTTCATGAATACTAATAGGGAATTTGTGAGTGCCAAGGGTCTGACAAGAAACTCATAATGTTTGTACTGAGTTCTAAAGGTAGTGTTGGGTATATTAGCTTCATAAACACTAATATAGTTGTAGCATGATCTTAAATCCAACTTAGAAAAGACCTTGGCATCTTTAATCCTATCAAACATATCATCCATCCATGATAGAGGATACTTATTCTTGATAGTCACTTTATTCAACATTTTGTAGACGATGCACATCTTGAATGTTTGATCCTTGCTCTTAATGACCAACATGGGTCCTCCCCAAGGTGAGGCGCTTGGTCTTAACAATTCCTACAACTACATTTCAGTTCTCTCAATTGATTTGTTCCCAATTTGTACGATTATTTTGATATAGGGGTGGCTCTAGGCATTAGGTCTATCTTATAATTTCCTTCTCTTGTTGGTGATAGTCTTGGTATCTCTCCTAAAATATATCCAAAAATGCCTCATCTATGGGCATCTATCATGCTTTCATCCTTTCTTGTTTTGTTCCTTCAATAATGTGAATGAGATAACCTACACATCTCTTACACACATTGTTCTTATATTGCATGGCTATGATTTTTCGCACTATCACGACAAGTCTTCTCTCCCTAAATGATTTTTCTCAACCTCTTAGCATCCACACATTTGACATTATCTTTGTGAAGCTCCAACCAATATTTTCCTATTATTCAAGAATAACATCCCAATGATAATTCATTAAATCATACTCCATTGCTCCAAACCCCTAGGTCTACTACACATTCATGAATTGCTTGATTGATCCATTTCTTTGTATCGTTTTCCACATGTACCTTCCAAAGTTCCTAAAGATTTTTTGAGATTAGCTTACACTTGGTTTCCATAGGAAGGGATATGAAATTGTGGGTAGTTCATCGATCAATCAAGAAACTGAAAGGTAGGTTGGAAATGGTACCTGTTTCTTGAGTGAGGGGTGCTTAGTATTCTTATTACTAATTATCCACAATTGAAAAGACTATGCATATCATTTCATCTCCCATTGTTTTCTTGGGCCCCAAATAGTTCATTGATCCCCTAGTTTGATTCTTCCTTTCTAGGAACTCACAGGGTTTGTGTCCCAATCCTCCACACTAATAACATTTAATCTTCAGTGTTGCATGCTTTACACCATATCAAGTCTTATCCTCCTTTATAAATTTGGTTGATAGGAATGATGCTTTATTGATCATACCTTATTCACCAAGTTATCTTAGTATTTATTCTTTGATTCAATTTTCCACTTAGTTCCTTCTTCCATTAGTAATTATCTCTATATGGTCTATTCCTCTTCTTTATTACTAAAACCATATATATTATAAAAGTTTTTACTTTATCTTTGGCATGGTCCCAAGCACTCCAAGGAATGTACCCATATGGTTATTTTCATTGAGTTCCAAGAACATACTTAAATCCAATTCAACAAACCTGCACTCACACTCTTCTTCTATGATATTACCCTACTTGAGTGAGAAACATTCATCCTCCTTTTTCTAAGTAATTCCATTGAAAGTATGACCATTATGCTTCCATGATTAATAACCCAATTTGTGACACTTGAAAGGATCTTGCTAGTCAAGATCAAATTCTTGTTCTTATGGCCTCTTACGTGGGTTTTTTTTTTTTTTCATGGATCCCAAGAATTATACCATGAATTTGATTTCTCAAAGTTAAGAAGACGAATCATTCACCAAAATTTTCATTGTATTTACTTCTTAGGATAACTCCTCTTAACTATGAAGATCATTATGGTGAAAATGACCATGTTGGTTCCTCTACTCATACTCTCCATTTTTTAACTTAAAGTGGTCATCCAAACTTTTACAATAATATAATATGACAAATATCATATAAGTCATAAGAGAAAGATAAAGATCCCATGACATAAGTGCATGCATTTAAACCATCCTACCACTCTGACTTATAAATGCACTCCACCTAAATTTTTGTACTTTGTAATGATGTTGATTTAATTTATGTACTATCTTATTTATATTGCATCCAAAGTACAATGAAATAAAACTAAAATCCTCCAATATATCACAAGAGTACAACCACATGAAAATGTATTTAAATATTGAAAAGATTTTTCTAGAAAATTATTCCTCCCAAGTGACTTATCCACTAGGGCATGGTATGCTCACCACATAATTATCATCCCATCCTTCGATGTATTGATTCCCTACGATAACATTCCACTCACTAGAGTTTCTCTACACTTACACTCAAATGATTACAAAAATATATTCTTGAGAATGTTGTGTTCTTCTCCCTACCATGGATACTTTGTGTATGTTAATGCCAATTCTTTTTATCTATCTCAAAGTCTACCAATTTTATTACTATACACTCATTATAATTTTTAGGGAAATAAAATAAATATGGAGAAAATTTAATTACTACTTTTATGAATCAATTTTTAATTAAAATTCAAAATGAAAATCTGACATCTAATTATTTCTTTAAATGGAATTTGCAACCATAAATGAAATCAACAAACAAAATCCAATGCACCTCTAAATCAAAGGAATCATACACATAAATTTCAAGAAAAAATAATGATGCTATTCATGTTAAGAGAAGCTATAAAAAAAAAATAGTATAGTATTTACTACTATTCAAATCCATAATTATTTTGAATTAAGGTGTCACATCGATACAACTTTGAACTCGTGAGATTTTAATAATAGCATATTACATTTCATTTACATTTACATGCCTACATAACTTGCTATTGTGCAACGTCTTTGATCTATAATGATCATGAAAAAGAATTGTATAGGGCTTAAGTTAGGTCTCTTGCTAATTACACATAAATATAATATTATAAATATAGATATAACATAATAAATAACTTCATAATATGATACATGTTTATTGTAAAATATGTTTTGTATAGATAATAATATGTTATCAATATTATTTATTATTATTATTATTATTATTATTATTATTATTATTATTATTTTGTGGGGTTCATGTGGTGAGTGGTTCGAGTATAGGGGAAGTTGACTTGTCACATCTTAGTCATGGAAAGATTATTTCAATCATCATCCTCGAGATTTCTCTTTGGTTGGTCTTCACAAGTTTTATAGTTGACAAAACCCAACACCATTATTGAATTGAATGTGTTTGTGTTCGCCATGAAACTCCAGGCTATTGACAAAAGGGAGAAGGAAATCGTTCTATTTATCAGTTTAGTGTTCTCGTTAATGTGATACTAATGTGGATGAATGCTCCACTACAAGATATGATTTCAAGTATCATCATGATTGATTGTCTATGCCTTGATGAATTCATATCCATGGGAGCACCCATCAAAATCCTCCTTGAGGGTGACACAACTCTTGGTAAGTTTATTAGGAACATACAGGAGCCTTTGATATTCAATTGTATCTCCCATATTATTATGGCCCTTCTACTGATATTTCCCCTTGTTCATATTCCCTTTTCATGTGGGCCTATAACTCCCTCTGCTATGTCCTTCATTCTAATGGTTCCTCGTGGTTGTAAGCCTCGCAATTTGAATTTTGGAACTTCCACGGTAGGACCATCTCGTGTAACAAGATAAACAATAGATGTTGTCTATTACTATGAAACCCATGTGCTTAAGGATGAAAAAATGGCAATGTGAGCCGTGGATGATGAGGTTTTCCTTGTTTGTGAATTTAACTAAGTGTTAGAGGTTGACTTATAAGTGGAAAGGGTGATCCTAGATTTTGGGCGAACTAGGTCTTGAAACTCCAAATTATTTCACACCCTTGAGATTTCCTACGATGATAGCACTTGGCATGAAGCCAAAATACAAAGATTTTCATCATCTCAAAAGTCGAATGGTGATTCTAGAGAGGCAGATGGAATACATGTCCAAAGTCATCACTTGGTTGGATCACAGACACAAAAACGTCTTACAACCACCCAATCCTCGTGCTTGGGATACAAATGTTGGTTTTGGAGATGCGACTACTAGTCCTCATGGTGGTATTTCTAAACATGGAATTGGTCCTAGCAAGTCCTTTGTTATGGAACCTCACATTCCAAAGACGTTCTAGAATATTTTCTTATGATTAATTAAGTTTTTACCTGTATTTTTATTAGTTTCCATATATGGCCATAACCATACTAGACATTTTGGTTTTATATTTTAGTTTCTAAGAATTACCGTGACAAACATTGTATACCCGGTTTCCCCTCTCGACAAGTATTTTTTCCCAATGAACCTTGAATATTGTCATGGACTTTCACGTCCAAGAACTTGATTGTTTCT
This sequence comes from Picea glauca, assembly GCA_000966675.3. Classification (NCBI taxonomy): domain Eukaryota; kingdom Viridiplantae; phylum Streptophyta; class Pinopsida; order Pinales; family Pinaceae; genus Picea; species Picea glauca. The sequence goes on along the minus strand of JZKD02S0812154.1, from coordinate 182,140 downwards.
AAACTGTAGAGACTCTAAAAACTAACACAGTATTTTACTTGGTATAT
>JZKD02S0812154.1:171866-182038 GCA_000966675.3 Picea glauca | reverse complement strand
ATATAACATATAATATTTATTAATATATATAACCTATAATATTGTATCTCCTAGAGACTAAAATCCAAAATCGATGGTGAGTTTATTTAGAATGAACAATTTTGGTTCCTAGAGAATAGACAAATTCATGACATTTTTGTAGTAGTGCAAGAAGTTATGATTTCTATTTAAAAATGAAATCTTTGAGTAGCTATCCTCAAAATCAACTTGTCTAAATCCTATGACCGAGTGATCTAGACCTTCCTTCATCTGTTCTTAATCCAAATGGGAGTGAAGCTTCCCCTGGTCAATTGGATTCTATGGTTGTTCCCAGTATGTCTCCTTTATCATCCTAATAAATGGAGATCCCTCTTGATTCTTCATGGATTCCTGGGGGTTGAGACAAGGGTGCTCCCTCTCCCCATTACTTTTCTGTATTATGGTGGAGGCTCTAAATAATATTATCGAAGAATTCAAGAGGACCTATTCCATTAAATGTATAATTTTTTCCCCTCGTGAAGTAATATTCCACCTTTTGTTCATTGACGACATCATGTGCCTAGTTAAAGGCATGCAATCAGACCTATTGGCATTAACGAAGGTTCTTGATCTTTTTCCATAAATTGACATGTATGTGTATTAGCCCTAAAAAATCTTGTCTTTATTTCAACTCTCTTCCTGATTCAGTCTCAAGGGCCATAAGATATTTACCTCCCTTCCGAGAAATATTTTGGACTCTAGCTTCAATGATGAAAGAGCATAATAAGCAAGCCAGAAAAGCAAGCGCAAAAGACCAGGACAACTAGATATGCACCAATGCACATTTTGAAGGCATTTTGAATTTGAAAAGATGAAACATTAATGTAATAGCTGGAGGGATGTAATTGCCCTTAAATGTTTTGAGTTGTAATTTAGATCAAGAGCGGTTTCTCTCATTTGTTTGTTGGAGGCATTTATTGTATTAAATGTAAAGTAGTTGTAGACTTTAATTCGATTAGATAGCTTAGAGTGTAGGAGGGAAAACTCTAGAAATCTCCCTCGCATGTATTGTATTGTATCATTATTCTCATTGCAAGAATTAGAGAGATGTAGAGCCAAGTAGAAGAACAAAGATTGTAGAATTGGTATGAGGAGATAGCTTTTTCTATTGAACATATGTCTATATACACTTTGAGTAATTTAAAGAAGCTTTGATCCAAATTTCATGGTCTTCTTATGAATTCGGTTTACATCTATTAAATGGTATGTTTATAGTTAATATTTAGTCTTTGTTGTGCATTTGTTTCAATGTTGTGTGTATGTATGATTTCATGTTGAATGTATGAATTCCTTGAGAGGGAGAGAGTGAGTTTCAATTGTTTCTCATCTTGAGAATTCCTGCAAGGAGTGTAGTGAAAGTCCGCAAAGAGTGCATTAAGAGGTTCTAAGTTTTACCTCAGGAAATCTTAGGGGATATACTGTTGTTCTCATACCAGCAAAAGTGTGAGTATAGCATAGAGTTGTGCAAGGAGTGCATAGGAAGGTTGAAGTATTATACTTTTCCAACCCAATTTAGGGGTTGAAGGATTTCTATTGCAAGGAGTGCATAGAAGAGGAATACATCAGATAACCAGAGGTTATTGTGAGTGCCACAAGGAGTGCATGCAAACAACCCTTGGAACTGTTGAGTTTGCAATAGAAGCCAAGCTTAGAAGGGATAGAGACTTCGAGGGATTCAAAGAAAAGAAGAAGGTTTAAGTCACCTCGTAGAGGTTGACCCTAGAAGAATTGATGCCAAGTACTTTGGCTTGGATCCATTGAAAAGTTGAATGGATGGTAGAAATTTCTTAGAGGAATGAATACCAAAATTTAGTGAGTCATTGGATCTAGTAGATCAGTGAGAAGGATAAGGCTCATAACCTTTCATCATTCATAATCCCAAAAGAAATAGTATCCATTGGATCTGGATCAATGGGGGGTCATTGATCTCTTGAATTGGGATCTCGTCATTTCAGGAGTCAGAAGGTGGAGCATTGGGATTGTGTTACACAAACAGTCTTGACATCACGAAATGCAAAATCAAGGCACAATCGTGGTATTCGATCGAGGAGAAGACACAAAACCATCGGATCTGGTCCTGGGGAGAGGTCCCACTTCAGGTTTTGGAATTTCATGGAGGAGGAGTGTTGGATTTGTATCACACCAACACACCTGAAATCACAATTCACGAAATAATTTTTGGGTAAAGGTTGTGGCTGCACTGGTTGGTCATGCGGTTAAGATTTCATGCCTAGTGCTTGTTTGCATAGGCGTAGCTCCTAAGAAGGAATTGTGGTTACAAGTGTGAAGATTTCAGCTAGTAATCAAAGAGCCATTTTAGCTAAAGGGGATATTAAGAATGATCCTTAGACCAAGAGGTCAAGAAGAACCTACTGAGGTAGGGGTGTTGCGTCAGGTGGTATCAAAGAACAGATTTTGAATCTCTATAGTAAAGAGTAGATTTGAACAATGCTTCCCAGAAGACGTCAAGACTGACCAATTATCGATTTAGTTGTGGAAAGGGAAATGAGAGAACTCTGTGCTTGTTTAAATGCTATGGAGAAAACACAGAGACGAGCTACTGATACATGAGATTTCAGTGAAGAAAAAAGTGAAAATGAGGCTAGAGTCGAAGAAGAAGTTGTAGGCAGAGGCAGAGGAGGTAAGATAAACTATTTTTTCTATGGAAAGATTAGACATAAGTCTTATGAATGTCCTAATAGAAACAGAGATGGAGGAGGAGAATCTCACATTTCATAACTGCAAAGGAGAAATTTTGAGTCAGAAGATGCAGAAGGAGGAAGATCCTTAGTGATGAGGAAAATTCTCTTGAAGCCATAGAAAGAGGTGGAGAATCGAGTCCAAAGAAACAGTTTGTTTAGAACTTCTTGCAAGACAAGGATAGGGTATGCAAGCTGATTGTGGACAGTGGAAGTACAAATAATCTAGTATCCACGGAGATGGTGGAGAAGCTGGAATTGGAGACAGTTGCACATCCAAGCGCATACAAAGTCTCGTGGTTGCAAAAAGGACATCAGGTAACTGTCACTAAACAATGTTTAATTGAATTTAAGATAGGGGGTTACAGGGATGAGATTTTCTGTGATGTTATTCCCATGGATGTCTATCATATTTTGTTGTGGAGACCATGGAAATATGACATAAATGTTTTTCATGATGGGAGAAAGAACACATACACCTTAGAGAAGAATGGTAGGATGCATATATTGTTGCCAATTGAATACGAGAAGATGAAATCAGAAAAAATCAACACTATACTTCTTATGAGTGGGAAAGAGCTTATGGATGAAGTCAAGAAAGAAGAAGACATGCAGTTCACTATGGTAATAAAATCGAGAATCGTTTTGACTAGTACCTCAATAGATGATCTACCCAAAGAAATTCAGGAACTGTTGGAGAATTTCGCTGATATAGTTGTGGACAAATTACCTTGTTTGTTTCCACCCATTAGGAGCATAATCCATCACATCGACCTTATACCAGGGGTGAGTTTACCAAACAAAGTAGCGTACAGATTGACTTCGCAAGAGAATCAAGAAGTTAAGAAGCAAGTCCAGGATTTGATGGACAAAGGGATGATTAGAGAAATCTTGATTCCATGCGTTGTACCAACAATGTTAAGTCAAAAAAAATATGGTGGATGTAGGATGTGTACAGACTTGAGAGATATAAATAAAATCACCATCTGGTATAGATTTCCTTTACCAAGGATGGATGAGTTAATGGATTGCTTGAGTGGGGATTTTTTTTTTCAAAGATTGATTTGAAAAGCGAATATCATCAAATTAGGATGAGGGAAGGTGATGAATGGAAGACGAATGAAGGATTATACAAATGGCTTGTCATGTCATTTGTTTTGATGAATGCGCCAAGTACTTTCATGAGATTGATGAATGAAGTCTTGAAATATTTCATTGGAAAGTTTGTAATTGTGTATCTTGATGATATACTGATCTTTAGTAAGACTTAGGAAGAGCACTTGAGACACCTAACTCTAGTGATGAGAAGGTTGCAGCAACAGAAGTTGTTGATAAATCTGAAGAAGTCATCTTTCATGAAGAAATAAATCATTTATTTGGGGTTTGTGATCTCTTCGAATGAGTTGAAGATGGATCCTGAAGAGGTAAAAGAAATCAAAGAATGGCCATCACCAAGGAATATCTTTGAAGTCAGAAGCTTTCGTGGACTAGCTAGTTTTTACAAGAATTTCATTAGAAAGTTTAGTGGGATGTGTGCACAAATGATGGACATAGTCAAGAAAAGACATAAATATTATCATTGGATAGAGGAAGCAAAGAAAAGTTTCAATCTGTTGGAAGAGAATATAACAAAATATGTAGTTCTGATTTTGGCAGAATTTAGTAAGACATTTCAAGTGAGATGTGACGCAAGTGGGTTTGCGGTTGGAGCAGTCTTAAGTCAAGACAATAGACCGATTGCATACTTCAGTGAGAAGCTGAACGATGCCAAGATGAAATATACCATGTATGATAAAGAGTGATATGAAGTCATACATGTGCTGAAGAAATGGAGACATTATTTGGCTCTGAAGGTGTTTGTTTTATATAGAGACAATCATGTTTTACAATTCATAACTCGGCAGGAGAAATTGAACCAGAAAAATGCAAAATGGTTTGAGTTTATGTAGAACTTTACTTTTGTTATAAAAAACATTTTTGGAACTTCTAACAAGGTTGTTGATGCGTTGAGACGGAAATGTTTGATTCTGCAAGAGTTTCATGTGAAGAACTTAGGTTTTGATAACCTTAAGGATATGTACAGGGATGATTCAAATTTCAGGGACACTTGTTAAGCATGTGAAAATCCTATTCTAAGAGACATAAGTCAATGGATTGAATATTTAATCTAGGATGGATTATTATTCAAAGGAAATGAGTTGTGTATTCCGAAGAGTTCTATGAGAGAGAATTTTCTGAAGGAAAAACAAAGTGGGGGATTGGTTGGACATTTCGGCCATGAAGAAACATTCGTGTAGATGAACAATTGATATTATTGGTGAGTGACGAGGACAGATGTGCATAAGTTTGTCAACAAATGTATAATTTTCCATTACACAAAGGGGAAGGATGGAATACACGATTATATCAGCCATTGTCAGTACCAGAGAGGTCGTGGGATGCGGTAAGAATGGATTTTGTGTTAGTACTACCAAGGACACAGAGGGGTTGTGATTCCATATTAATGGTAGTTGATTGATTTTCAAAAATGGAACATTTCATTCCATGTCAAAAAACCAATGATGCAACTCATATTGCAAACATGTTTTACAAAGAAGTTCAACTTCATGGCTTACCTAAGAGTATTGTTTCATATCGAGATACCAAATTTGTTGGTCATTTTTGGAGGACATTATGGAAGAAGTTGGTGACTAATTTATATTTTAGCTCAACATATCACCCTCAGATAGATGGACAGACTGAGGTATGAATCAAAGCTTAGGGGATTTGTTGAGGAGCTTAGTAGTTGAACATCACAGTGAGTGGGATCAGATTCTGCCACAAGCAGACTTTTCATATAACAATTCACCGAATAGGAGCATCAAACAGAGCCCATTCGAGATAATGTATGGAATGCAGCCCACCAAAGTATCTGAGTTGAGGGACTTAGAGCAGAGTAAATTTAAAAGTGCTAGAGTGGAAGAATTTTTTGTAGAGATGCAAGAGCTCCACATTGAGATCAAAGAGTGGTTGAAAAATTCCAACCAGGAATATAAGCATAGAGCAGATCATCATAGAAGAGAACTTCAATTTGAAGTTGGACATTTAGTCTTAGCTCACCTGAGGAAAGAAATATTCCAAAGGGGAATGTATAATAAGATGAAGATTAAAAGGATAGGACCATGTAAAATCATAAGGAAATTCGAAGCAAATGATTATGAGCTAGAATTGTGAGATGGAGTTGGAATATCGCCCATATTCAACATAGAAAATATGCACCATTATAAAGAAGATGGACCAGATGGAGAAGGGAATCAAAAATAAATTCAATGGGTTAAACAACTGCCTGTAGCTGAAAATCTATAGATGGAAAGGATAATTGATGAGAGAGTTAGCAAAAAGACCCATAGGAAGATATACTTTGAGTATTTTGTCAAATGGAAGGGACACCTGACTGAAAATGCTCATTGGGAAAGTGGAGCGGAGATCCAGAAACATGGACAGACGGTGCATAAGCTCATGAATAGGAGTTCATGAATTTTTCATCCAGAGGTGTATGATGCAGGAGCATCGTAAGAAATCTAGTAAAGCAGGCGTAAGAGGAGAGGACAAATGGATTTTCACCAGCGCACATTTTGAAGGCATTTTTAATTTGAAAAGATGAAACATTAATGTAATAGATGGAGGGACATAATTTCCCTTAAATTTTTTTAGTTTTAATGTAGATCTTGAGCGGTTTCTCTCATCTGTTTGTTGGAGTCATTTATTGTATTAAATGTAAAGTATTTGTAGACTTTAATTCGATTAGATAGCTTAGAGTGTAGGAGGGAAAACTCTAGAAAGATCCCTCGCATGTGTTGTATTGTATCATTATTCTCATTGTAAGAATTAGAGAGTTGTAGAGCCACGGAGAAGAAAAAAGATTGTAGAATTGGTATGAGAAAATAGATTTTGCTATTGAACCCATGTCTATATACACTTGGATTAATTTAAAGAAGCTTTCATCCAAATTTCATGGTGTTCTTATGAATTATGTTTACATCTATTAATTGGCACGTTTACAGTTAATATTCAGTCTTTGTTGTGCATTTGTTTAAATTATATCTGCATGTATGATTTCATGTTGAATGTATGAAGTCTTTGAGAGGGAGAGAATGAGTTTCAATTGTTTCTCATCCTGATAATTCCTGCAAGGAGTGTAGTGAAAGTCCACAAAGAGTGCGTTCAGAGGTTCGTAGTTTTACCTCAGGAAATTATAGGAGAGATATCGTTGTTCTTCTACCAACAAAAGCGCGAGTATAACACAGAGCCATGGAAAGAGTGTGCAGGAAGGTTGAAGTCTTATGTTTTTCCAACCCAAGTGAGGGGTTGAAGGATTTCTGTTGCAAAGAGTGCACAGAAGAGGAAGGCATCAGATAACCAGAGGTTATCGTGAGTCCCACAAGGAGTGCACACAAAGAACCCTTGGAATTACTGAGTTTGCAGTAGAATCTGAGCTCATAAGTGATAGAGACTTCAAGGGATTCAAATAAAAGAAGAAGGTTGAAGTCACCTCGTAGAGGTTGACCCAGAGGAATTGACGCCAATTCCTTTGTCTTGGAGCCATTTAAAAGTTGAATGGATGGTAAAAATTTCTCAGAGGGAGGAATATCAAAATTTACTAAGTCATTGGATCTAGTAGATCAGCGAGAAGGATAAGGCTTGTTAGATCTGGATCAACGGGGGGTCGTTGATCTCTTGAATTCAGATCTCGACATTTTGGGATTTGGAAGGTGGAGCATTGTGCTTTCATTACACAAATAGTCCTGACATCGCGAAACATGAAGTCGCGACACAATCATGGTCTTTGATCGAGGAGGAGACACAAGACCGTCAGATGAGAGGTCCCACATCAGGTTTCGAGATTTCATGGAGGAGTGTTGGATTTGTATCTCGCCAACAACCTCAAAATCACGATTTACGAAATAAATTTCGGGTAAAGGTTGTGGTCGCATTGGTTGGTCACATGATTAAGATTTCATGCCTAGTGCTTGTTCGCACGGGCATAGCTCCTAAGAAGGACCTGTGCTTACAAGTGTGAAGATTTCAAATGGGAATTGAAGAGCCATTTCGGCTCAAGCGGAGATTAAGAATGATCCTTAGACCGAGAGGTCAAGCAGAACCTACTGAGGTAGCAATGTTGCGCCATTCAAGTAATTATGTTTCCATTTAAAGTCGAATTTCTATAGATATGTGGACTAGGTATGGATCATGAAAAAATTTGAACAAAATTATTATGTTTCAGTTAACTAGTTTCTCTCGAGAGGAGGAAGGCTCTTTCTTTTGAAATCAATGATTGAGAGAATTCCAGTCTTTTGGGATTCAATCACTTTTATCCCTAAATAAATTATCAATAATATAAGAAGGGTGAATTTTCAATTTCTTTGGTCAAGGGCTCGGTGTTGAGGATGTATTCCACTGGTAAAATGGGACAAGTTAGCACTCCCCAAAGACTGTGGGGCATGGGACCTAAAAAACATTCATTCCTTTTCACAAGCCCTCGAAGAGAATAAGGTTTGTCACTTTAAACACAGAGTAACTCCATTTGGGAGAGCATATTAAAGTCCAAATATCTAAATGGACTCTTGATGGAATATTGGTTCCACCTTCCCTTCGATCCTCGAAAGGATTGATTATCTGGAAGGAATTGGTCAATGCCTTTCCCCTAGTTCGACTCTTGACAGTATGGAAAATTGGGGATGGATGTTATGTTCGAATCGGTAAGGATCCTTGGTTGGTTGAAAGCGATAAGTTTTTTTTATCCAAGCCTCTACTCTATTCCCTTCATTCGTTAATATATTTACCTTAGTAGGATCTTGATCTTTCATTCCTGAGGCTAGTGGTAGGGTGGGATGGAGATCTCCAACCTCCTTGGGGTTCGAAAATGTTGAGGCTAGAAAATGGGAGGATTTTATTGAAAATATTGTTCAAAATTACATATTTTTTTATGATGATTAAAAATCTAATCATAGTTCATTAGTTTACCTAACTGTTATACAGTTACATGATATTTATGGTACAATTATGGTATATTTGTATTATATATGTATGTCCATGTACATGATTATTTGTTCATTTATTAATGATTATAGAGTATGTCTTTTCTCGCAATATTCTATTTATCTCTGTTTATCATGGTTTCTTGATTGCTTCAGTTATTTATATTATGTTTCTGGTTTTTTCTTTAGTATGAATCTAATAATGGTACCAGAGAAGATTTATGATATAATAGCCTTGATAATTCATAATTTATCAGAGTCTCTTTAGTCTTAAGGGACATTATCATAATTTTTCCTGTGGATATTCCTTTTGTTGTCCACATTGGGGAGGTTGAATGATTATTGAAATTGCAATAGTGAACAAAGAAGAAACTACCTACATGAGGAGAACATTTTCTTGAGTGTGACGAGGATGCCAACACTCAACATGAAGAAGAAGATTTCTCGCACTCATGCATTTTCTGTCTGAAGTGAATATATTTGAAATAAGCGGTCCAACCTTGGGGCACGATGTTAAGTCTCGTGACACGATGAAGAAAGAGAATCGTTTCCATTCAAATAGCTTGCAGTCTTGGTGAAAGAATTTTGCATTGATTTTATTGTTGATTGTTTAAGAGAACTCGACCACTCCAAGCATGAGCCTTCACTATACAAGAAGTTTAACAATGGAGAAAAAGAAGTACATTTTAGGAGAAGAATAAGAATCCCCAGTCAATAGCGAGAAAGGTATTGGTTGCGACAAGATAATTACGCCGAAAGGCATATACCTATTGGCAATGGGCACATTTAATCATCTTTTAACCTTAAATCTTAATCTTACAACCAACAATTAAAGATGCTGGCATATTCTTAGTCGTCCTCCCAAATCAATGGATGAGATTTATTGTTCATAACTTCCTTGCATTTATGAATGCATGAGTTCACATGTTTACTTTTTCACATTTACCTAATCATATTAAAAAATTATTGTAAAACTATGTTAGAAATAGTAATTACTCACTATAGTTTAGTTAACAGTGTTTTTTCGGCTTTTTAGTTTTTACCAAGTTTCCTCTTTTACGCATGACTGTAAAACTATTGTAAATCATATACATTTTGTGAATAGTGAGATGGCGATTAAGCCCTTCCATTTCTGCATGTACATTTTGATTCTTCATGCTCTGCACATTCTTTCATGGTATCAGAGCTTGAGGTTAAAAAGGAAGCCTGCAGAGCCAAATAGGAAGCCGAGAGCTAGAGGAGGTCGCGGATCAGTCAGGACAACAGTCAAAACCGGAGAGGAGGCCGCAGAGCTCGCGTGCAGGCATCAGATTGTAGATCCTTCCAAAAACAGAGAGGAGGTCGCGCGAGGGTTTCAGTTCAAAGCAAAGTCGTTGTCGATTCAGTGAGGAATTTCAGCTATTTACCCTGGCGGTTGCAGCCGGATGATATTGTGCAC
>JZKD02S0812154.1:110244-167746 GCA_000966675.3 Picea glauca | reverse complement strand
TTTTGCGACAACAGCTCAGCCATCGCTTTGTCCAAGAATCATGTGTTTCACAAGAAAAGTAAGCACATTGACACTCGCTATCACTTCATCCGCGAGCTAGTCAAAGAGGGGGAGACCAGCTTATTGTTTTGTGGCTCCAAGGAGCAGTTAGCAGATATGTTTACAAAGCCATTAGGAAAACTTGCATTTGAGTATAAGAGACAACACTTAGGCATAGGTAGTGAGGATGATGTAATCCCGTTCGTAATTAAGAGGGAGTGTTAGAAATAGTAATTACTCACTATAGTTTAGTTAACAGTGTTTTTTCGGCTTTTTAGTTTTTACCAAGTTTCCGCTTTTACGCATGACTGTAAAACTATTGTAAATCATATACATTCTGTGAATAGTGAGATGGCAATTAAGCCCTTCCATTTCTGCGTGTACATTTTGATTCTTCATGCTCTGCACATTCTTTCAACTACCACGTTAACATGATTAACCAGGATTAATATCTATACAAGATTTTATTGCCACATTTAAATGATTAACGGGCACTACTTCAAATGAATTGCACGTATCTGTTGATATCGGTTGGAATGTGAACGGTGGCCACGTACTACTGAGATATGAATGGTTTTTTTTAATTAAATGGCTATGGATTATTTATGGATTATTTGTGTCGGGTACCACAAGATTATGGAAGGAAAGAGCGGACCATTTCTATGCCTGTTCATCTTTCGTCTTCTTTACGGGCTCGTCTTATTTATGGGCTTTAGTGCCAGTGAAACCCAAGGTAATCCTTTCTGATAACTATTTTCATTTTTTGACTGGTTAGATCATGTCGCCTTAACCGGTTAGTTGTTTTAATTGTTCATTAATTGCTAACTGTTGTGTGATATAGAAGACTGGCAGAGTTACAATAACTGGAGCAACGAAATACTAATTCTCTTATGAGCGTATAGAAACTATAACTCGAGTGTTGTAAGCATTGCCTCTTTTGATATACGGAAGACATGTTTATATCTTGGAAGACTTGCCGTCTGTTGAATGGTGGTTGCAGTCACCTAAAAGAGGTAATTTTCATTCATGATTCATGGAAACGCTATGGAATTATTTTCTGATAGGGTTTTCTTTGGCTTGCTCTATTCGTTTGTCAACAATGGATATTTACAGCTGCATTGTAATACAACAGGCGGACAACACCCAATCCTACAGAAAATACATTGGAGCTCTAATCCGTAATAGAATTTATGTAAATTCAAGCATTCAAAAAGTTACTATACAGGTGAAACTATATCAACATATTATTTTATTTTTAAATTCTAATTAAAATTTTAATTAGAATTTCTGTTAAAATTAAGGTTTGTTTTTAATCTTATGTTTGTTTGTAAATGAAATAAACCTGAGATTTATTTGCAAATGAAATATGCCTTTCGGCGTTCATCAGCCACAGCCATGTGGCTGTGCTAGTATATACAGCTTTGAAGAACTGTTTGAACATCCAAACAAAGAATTAAAGATTTTGTTCGTGGATGGATCTTTGTGGGTAAGAGAGCCATTATGAATTGTCCATCTGCCTCTTCTGTTCCTCTTCATAGACTTTTAAGGAGATCCAACCATCTGAGCGCAGACTTCTCTTCGTAGAGTTTTAAGGAGAGCCAACCATCTGAGCGCAGGCATGATGTTACTGTAAATAAAAGACATCAGTCTCTCTATCTACGATTGTCTATTGCAGCATTTTATAGTGCAACTAGGCTAGCAAAGCCGATTGATAAGAAAGTCTCATTGAAAGGTAAAGCCCGCAATGTAGGATTGCATCAAATGATGGCTACAGTTTAGAATTGTTGTGAATCCCTCTCGACCTACATAGAAGAGTGGTGAATATGCTGAGAAGCTAATCAAAGCAATATGTTCTTGATCAACCTCAACCTAGTAATGGAGCTGCTTGAAATCATTGGATACAAAATGGATTTGCGGACCTGGTTTTGAAACTTGCAAAAGGAAGCACCCTTGACTTGGTAAAGAAAGAACTTATTGTCTCTATGTTTTATTTTTATTCGGGATTTTAGAATTATTTTTTTAAAGATATTCGTAAAGTATTTAAAAGTTGAACCTATAGTGTTTAGGGTTAAGCCTTTCATTGTATGGGTTTGGTGTTACAATGCTCAAGGGTTTAGTGTTAAAACTAAGTTAATCACCCATTCAAAGAGTTTTTCATGTTAAAGGGATTAACTTTTCAAGTTATTTGTAATTGATGGCAAGGGATTGTTATTGAAAAAATGACAAGAATGAGTTGATATTTTATTGGTTTATGAAGTAAAGCTATTTCATTCAAGAAATTTCAAAGTAATTAATGAAAGCAAGTAGGAAAACCGCAAACTAGAGATCAAGCCATTTTTAAGGAAGACTTTGATGTGTATTTAAGGAATTATAATGTTTTGTATGGAGGAGTTTTTTCCATTGATTGTAATTGGAGTTATAAGGATTTTTATTTTTCCTTGAACATGTAAAGGTGTTATAAGGGGTCCAACAAATTACATTTATTGTTTAAGATGTAGAACTACCCGAAATTGAATAATGGGGTATTAGGATCATTGTGTGCATCTAATTCATTGGTCATATCTCTTTTATATCTCTCTTTCATATCTCTCTTCCATATTCTTCATAATGGAAAGAATTTAAGAAAGATTTACAATATTGCACATGTTAATTAACTCAACTACAGAATGTGCAATTGCAATAAACAAGTGCACTCTCAGTATAGTGATTGCTTGTTTACAAGTAATGCACAAGAAATATGATATGTTCAAACTTCAATTTTTTTTTTTATCTAATGAGTTAAATCTCGTTCGACACCAACAATGTGATTTGAACAAACAAAATGACATCAAGGATGAAAGTTATAAACATGAAGATGAGTTCCATGAAGTCTCTATGTCAGAAAAACTTGCAGATAAATGTGGAAAAGAAATTAGAATTGTTTGGCCATGGGAAGAATTACACATTAAATGAAATCGATAAGGACTAGGATATGAAAAGGATGTTGACAACCTTTTTTATATTCCTAATTATAGAAAACCTATTTTCTTTGTAAGTGGAGGTTTTCTGAATGATGATAAAAAGACAAAGCTTGAGGAATAGGTACAAGATATTTTTGATGATGAAGTTGCTACAGATATTCCAGATCATGATAATCGGTCGGATAAAGAACCTATACAATGAAAACACTATCACAAGTTTGGCCATGATAAGTCAAACTATTTTGGTCTTCACCCATGCAGATTTTGTGGGAAGACAAATCACCTCTCAATAAGGTTTCAAAAGAGAAAGTGGAAACATATTCATTTTGAATGGTTAGGGAATTGGTGTTGGTGTTTGGAAGACAATTTAGTCAAGCATTCTTATCTACGAATTTATACACAAGTACAACCATACTTGATTAGAGATATTTCTCGGACGTGAATTTTTTTCAGGATTTTATAATATAGGGTATGATCGGGACCAAGTTGATGTAGTCTTCTGAGTTGATGATCGAGTCTTCAGACTCCGTCGGAAGAAGGTTTGATTACCCTTTTCCACTTTCGAAGGGGGTATATCTCATTATCTAGACTTCTCACTTTTCAGTTGACAAAGGGAAAATTAGTGAGAAGTGTCAGACTTCAAGTTTCGTGATTTTCAGTACATTCAAGACTTGTCTCTGTCCTGCATTCTGGATTTCTGTCCGTTCAGAGTTTTTGGTCCAAGATGTAAGTCTTTCCATAGTCTATTGTATTCCCCATGTATTTAGTAAGTCCTTTTGAGTCTAGTATATATATTCCTCTTGTACATAGAGAGGATGGTGTGTGGCATGAACCACTATGTAGCTTGATGGTATATCAAAGACATTGAATCTTCGATTAATGGGGGGGAATATGAGATATGGCATAGTAATATCAGATTGAGGGACCAAAGTATGTGAAGAGATTATACCAAATTATGTGAACAAATGATCAAAGAGGAAACAAGCATGCAATCTTCTCTCAACAATATGAGTGAAGTCAATGAAGTTGATAATGATCATATGTGAAGTCAATGAAGTTGATAATGATCATATCAGTGAAGTCAATGAAGTTGATAATGATCATATGATATATCAGTGTTTCCATCTTGATCTGTGTATACATTATGAAAGCGTACACATTGTTCCATGGATATATTCTTGACCATACTTGTGAATGACGATCAAGGGAATTTGAACCACTTGTCCCTTACAGAGAGGAAATCTGAAGTTTTCAGTCAAGTTCCAAGTTTTATTTAGAGCCTATGAACATATGATCAAGTATGCAACCTAGTTCCTCGTTTGCAGTCTTGTTCCTAGACATCTTGTTGTTGATATGGTTTGTGGTAATCCTAAAACCATTCCATTCATAGTTTTTTGAGCCTTGAAATCTTGATAGTTTGTCATCAGATTAAAACCACCAATTGAGCATAAGACATGAATTTTTTCCTTGTTATTTTATGGTTAACTGAAAACCATTCCATTTAGTAGAAGACATCATCTTCTGCCAGACATTTGGTTTTTGGTCATCCTGAAACCACTACATTGGTTTGTGGTCATCCCGAAACCACCAAATGAGTTTGTGTTCACCCTTAAACCACGAATTTAGTAGAAGACACCAACCTTTGCTATTTTTTCAGAGTTCAGAGAGGATCTTAATCCCTTTGAATATTTTCTTGACAAATTGTTGTTTGTTGTTGGCAAGGGGCAGACCTAAGGTTCAACGCTACAACAATGCACCAACAAATCTCCAACTACTGGCCCTTTCGGCAACACCTGCAAAGCAGATGAAGTCTCACCCGATCTAGAGGCAGGGGTGGTTGCAGGACTCAAGTGTCTGCAACCTTTGCTCGGACACAAATCTGTGATTATGCTACTTAATAAATCACTTAGCAATGTTAGTTCATCAATATACAGTCAATGACCGCTTCTCTTATAAGACATATCTTCACAAAATTCACACTAATCTACAGTATTCAAGTACTTAGCATATACAAATGAATCAGGATGATCATATCAAGCACTAAGCATGAATATCTACATCAGATCTAACATTCTCACATATAATAAGCACCAAACATGAATAGATCTATCTAAACATATCAGAGCACTTAGCATATAACATATGAACATATCAAGAAAGAAGAAAAAAGAACATAACACATTGTTTGCATGGTTCACCCCCACCCTGGGGCTACTTCCACCAACTCTTTTTCTTTATATTCTTCGATCAATTGGTTACAAGAACAGAGCCTCAAAACCCTTACTCCACACAGGACAGAAGATCTATGCAGCTAACTAGATCCTTATTCCTTGCTTTATAGTCCAAAGCCTTCTATAGTCTCTCACAATGACTTTCAATCAGCCCTACAAGTGTTACACAGTATGCACAGAGCACTTACAATCCTTTAATCACATAGATCTAGCACTTAGCCATTTATTTAGCACTTAGAACATCGGTGTCTTTCTATATTGCCTACCCTTCTATATATACATTACAAAATCTGTCTAAACATGGGTAAACCCATGGGCTGACATCCCATACCCATTACATATTCCCAAAAATCCAAAAAGGGGCCCAAAAGGGGGCTGAGATCCCGTGATCTCTGCCTTGACTTGCGTTCCTCCTTCGACACGTTGTCGAAGTCCCAAAATAGGTCAACATGACCAAGAAACTCCTAGAACTTGGTCAAGGTCCAACAAGCCCCCAACACTTACCTGTGACTCATCCCGAGTCCCTCAGGTCTGAGCAGTTCTGCCTCGAACGCCTTGAGCTTGGCTCGAGCTGCTTCGACTCATTACTTTGTTGTGGCCTCTTTTTTGGTGAAATATTGGATCACTGCATCATTCATTAGCCCTTGTAGGCATTGTTCAGCTGTGAGGACGACCTATTCTAGCTCTACTCCTTGGCTACCGACCTCTGTAAACATCATAGATGCCTTGTCTTCCATAGGTTGAATTCATTGAGTGACTTCCATCACTTTGCTTTGAATCATATGGATATGATGCTGAGTTGTGCATTGTTCTTGAGATCTCTTCATCCTTTCTATAGCTGACAGGGGCTTCAGCTACCCCTGTAGTGTATCTGTGTTCTAGTTCACTTCTTGGAGCTATGACTCCAATGTCTACAATTATGAATTTTTAGTGAGATTTTCATAGGTCTGGGCACTGCGCTTACTAAGTTTCTTGCACTCCAAGGCAAGATAATTTAATCTTTCAACTGCACTATGGGAAACTGTTTCTCTTTGGCTCCTTATCTCCTATGGGGTTTCCAGTACTGTGCTAAGCTCTAAGTCAGCGATGCATTTCTGTAGCTTCTAGATTACCTCTTCTAGTTGCGCCACCTGCTGTGGAACTTGTTCCTTAGTCTATACTTCACCTATTGTCATATATAAAAGTTCTTTGTTGACCCTTTCCTTAACTTAAAGTTGCTTAGCGAGCAACTGTTCCTTGCTTTGTTGTAGCTCTACTTTTTCTTCATCCCATTTCGTTTGTAGATCAAGATTTTCCTTTTCTGCAACACTTCTTTGGTCCTCAAGGTCTTTATGTACTTGTGCTAAAGCCTAGGTGGCTTGCGTTGTTTCTCCCTGAGCTCGTTGAAGGCGAGCTTCAACTGTATCAGTGGTCCGGTGTAATTGAGCGCGCTCGTCACCTAGTTCTAGTGTTCCAACTGTCAGGGGAATAGTGGATACTACGCGGCTGGACTGTAGTGCCTCGTGCACTCCTTGGAGCTCATCCTTAATCCGACTGAATACCTCCTCCTTCTTAGCTTATTTCTTCTCTTCTATCTCTAGAAAAGCACCATTCAGTGCTGCGCCGATGAATTCCAAGTCGTCTGAGGTGAGGGTGGTCTCAAACTTGGTTCTGGTTGCTTTCATTTTCTTCCTTGAAGAAAGTTTCGGAGGGGAAATATTCCTTTTATTCAAGGGATCATCCTCATCTCTTGGCGGTGTAACGTCACCTTTTCTCTATTTGACTTCTATGCCATCACCTCCTTTCTCTGTTGAGATGGATGTGGTCTTTACAGGTGCATTGTCTTTGGTCTTCTTTATCTTGCTAGGTCTGGTTGTATCCGATGCATTTTTGGGGATGTCAACATCGGACATCTCTACAAGGTCCACTGGAACAACAAGGTCCACCAACCATTTCCTGGTAATCTCCTCCAAGTCATGCTCCGTTAACTTGTAGAATGACTATAGCTATTTTTTATGCTCATCAGCGCGTGCGGTGATACAGATGAAATGGCGGTCTGCACTGAATTTCATTAAGGGTCTAAACCTGTGAAGTGTGCTCAGGGTTATACGAAGCATGGCCTATATGGCTACCTTCAACTGTTTATAATACGTGTCGAAGACATAATTTTATTGCGAGTGCTTGTTCATGTCGCTGGAGTACCACAATGTATTGAACTTCATGGCCAAAGGTTCAAATGTCTCGGTGTTTGTGAAGGTCGCACCTTACGACATCTCTCATGCGATGAAAGAGATCAGGATAAGAAGCCAGCTGAAGTAGGATTTGTATCCCTAATCCTGTGCTTCCCTGCAATCTAGTTCTAGCTGGTTCACGAGGTACTTCGCCCAATTCATCTGTAGTCCCTTTGCGCACTTCACTATGAGGTTGACTATGAAACCAATTACTTGGGTTGGTTGATTCTTGCGAACTAGATTGCTTGCGATCAGTTGACAGGTAAGGTGCATTGAGTCACTCTGCATAGAGGCCACCTTGTAGCCTCACATGCCCTTCTCCACATCGTTGTAAGTATCCTTGATTCTCTGGGTGAGAGCATGATCAAAAATATTTCTGGGGTATAAATCCTATGGGTCAGGACCTTGCATGCTCATCCTTGTGATCTGATTAATCAAAGTCGGATCCACTATGATGTGGTGGTTAAACCACAAGTGTCCTCCATGATAGCAGGACAAAAAAAAATTGATGCATGCATTCACTTCATGATGCCTCCCAAAGTGAGTAATATTCATTACGTTAAGTAGTGTGGACTGCATGAGGTTCATGGTCCACTATTGGGGAACGATCTTTGAATTCTTTCCCTTGGTTCTAGTAAGATACTTGTATGGGGCTAGCATATTGTACACTTTCCTATCACTGAGGTTGAATTCAGTAAACTTCACTGATACAATATTATCCTAGTCTTTGCACACTACGCATACCCCCTTTGAAAGGTACACACTGAAAAATTCATATTCAAAATCTTGGGGCACACTGTCTCAATTTATTGCACCACTCAGAGGTGGTAGATAAGCAGGCAGAATTCTTGGAATCAACTTAGCATTCACGATATCATCTCTGTGCTTCGTTCATTTCTCATTAGTTGGCCAGGATGGTCTAGCTCGAGCAGTGGATGGACAGGCCTGCAATCCTCTCGTCAAATATGGTTGTACACCTGTAGACACTCATCTCTCCAACATGACTCTCTCTGTCATCAAGTCGATAAAAAATTCCTCAACGACGTTCTCTGCAACGCTTAATGCTTTCGACATATTCACTCAAGGTAAATAATTCTCGGGATCGAGGAACAACTTAGACATGGTAATGATATAGAGAACAAGAGAACAATGATCACTATATAAAATCATCTTAGGATGTGGGCTCGAATTCGCGATTGGAAAAAGTGTTCTTGGTGCATGGTGCGGTGAGATAAATAGGTAATTCGACAATGATTGGCTTGCAATGGGTATGAGCCTGCATTAAATCATGTTAGATCCATTATGGTGTGGTCCAATGGTGGGATGACAAAACTTTATTTCTTTTACGTCCATTCGAAGAGGAATTCAAATGAATATATCGACCCCAACGACTATATTTCTTCGTCATGGTGATTTCCATGTGTCATTGTTCTGATATCTCGACGAAGCTCCAATTCTGCATTTTTTCTTTCTGCGAGTTCTCCTCTAGAACCTCCTGTAACCTTTTAGTATTAGCCTTCTTATTTCTTAATTTTCTAGCCTTCTTCCCAGTGAACTTTTTCTTGATAATGCTTTTCTCATTCTGATTCTTTTCTTCTTTGGTCTTAGTTACTTCGCATTGTTGAAATTATTTCCTAGGGTTCCTAGATAATACTTATTCTTTGTATGGGATAGGTAATTCAATATTCTAAGGATCCTCTAGTTTTCTCTTAGCTTCGACATCCAGGTTGCTAGTATTAAATATCTGCGATATGCTCTCATGTTCCTCAATCAAGTGCGTGATCCTTCTGGTCATAAAGTGTTTTAACTCTTTCTTTTTCTATTCCAAGACTTCTTGTTGGCACAGGGGCAGACCCAGGGTTCAACGCTCAAGAGTGCACCAACAAAACCCTAACTACTGGCCCTTTCGGAAACACCTGTGAAGCAGATGAAGTCTCACTCGAGGTAGAGACAAGGGTGGTTGCAGGACTCAAATGTCTACAACCTTAGCTGGGACACAGATCTGTGATTAGCTTTATTACAGTGCACTTAGCATTATTTATTCCTTAACATATATTCACTAATACACTTCGCAGAAAGAACAGAGCATCGCAGTTTATAATAAAGTTGATTTAGTACATAGCCATAGAAATATAGGTTAGATTCAACAGATCAAGCACTAAGCATTCTATATGTTAGATATAACATTCATTCATATATCATCATCACAGAGCATAACTGGATCTACTTAATCACATCAAGCACTTAGCCAAGAAAGATATAAACACATTAGATACAAGCACGAAGAACTATACACACAGATATCGTGGTTAACCCCCACCCTTGGGCTACATCCACAAAGTCTTCTTTATATTATCTTGGTCAATAATTTGCAACACAAAGCTTCAATGACCCTTACTTTGCACAGGAAAAAATATCTGTGCAGCTCGCTAGATCCTTCCTCCTTGCTCTTCGGCACAAGACTACAACAACTCGCACCTAGCTTTCCGATCTCATGCATAGAGAACTCTAAGATACATCCGATTACATAGATATAGATACTAGCACTAAGATTTCAGTTATACATCACATAGATGTCTACATTACTATTATTCTCCTCTATTTAGATTGCCTATTTATAGATTCAAAAATGGGCCTAAGCGTGGGTAAACCCATGGGCCAACATCCCTTTCTCGTTACTTCAACCCAAAACCCTAAAATGGACCCAAAAATAGGTCTTACTTCCTTACTTTCTGCTTCGTATTGTGCTCCTTCCTTGGCAAGCTGTCGTAGTCCCAAAAGCGGTCAAATATGACCAAGTATTCTTCAAAACTTGGTCAAGGGAAAACAAGCCCCCAACACTCATCCGTGACTCATCCCGAGTCACTCAGGTATGACCAATTCCACTTTGAACACCTTGAGCTTGGCTCAAGCTGCTTTGACCTACTATAGTGAGAAAACCTCTTGTTTAGTAAATTCCTAGATTACTGTGTCATTGAGCGGTTCGTCTAGGCACTGTTCTACAGTGATGACATCCTATTCGAGTTGAGCTCCCTGGCTTTCAAGTTCGGCAAACAGTTGGCATGACTTCTCTTGGAGTGGTTGTAGTCATTGAGAGACTTCTATTACTTAACTTTACAGCGCGTGTACTTGTTTTTGGGTTGTGTGTTGTTCTGCCAACCTCTTCATTCTTTCGACTGGGGTTATGGACTTCATCTATTCTTGTAGCACATCTGCACGCTGCTTTGCTTCATGGAGTTCTGCCTCCAATGTCTGCAATCATGTATTCTCTACGAGGGTTTTGTAAGTCTAGGAACTTCTAGTGATTATTTGCCTACATTTTGAAGCCAAGGTTTTTAGTCGATCGACTGCACTTCGAGCAATGGCCTCTCTTAGATCTATTATCTCTTGGGGTGTCTTAGGCATGGTGTGGAGCTTCAGATCTGTGATGCGTTGTTGAAGTTGTTTGATTACTTCTTCCATCTAGGTCACCTGTTGTGGGAGATGATCTTCCATCTTCACTTCTATGATCGTCATAGAGCGCAGTGCTTCATGAACTCTTTCCGGTACTTCAAGTTTCTTTACTACCAATTGTTCCTTTCTCTACTATAACTGTGATTTTTCCTCATCCCACTTTGCTTGTAAGGAAAGTTTCTCTTGTTCTACCTTCCTCCTTTGTTCTCCATGTGCGCTCTGTCCTTGTGCCAATGCCTAGGTTGTTTGCATTATGTCTTCTTGAGTTCGTCGAAGGTGAGCTTCGACATTCTCGGCGATCTAGCATAATTGAGTGGGCTCATCATCTCTTCCTGGTATTTCCCTTGTTAAGAGAACTGTAGAAACTGCTTGGTTGGACTAGAATACCTGTTGCACTTCTTTGAGTTCACCTGTGATCTGGCAGAATAGTTCCTCCTACTTTGCTTCTTTCTTTTCTGCGAGCTCTAGTGAAACAACATTCAGTGTGGTAATTAAGAAGTCAAAACCATCCGGGGTAAGGGTAGTTTTAAGTGTGGTCCAAGTGGCCTTAGCTTTTTTTCAGGATGAGGGATTGGGTGGGGTAATTTTCCATTTCTTGGAGGGATCTTCCTCGTCTCTAGGCAGAGTAACCTCGCCTTTGTTCTTCTCAACTTTTTTGCCCCCTAGTTCTTCGTCATTACCTCCCTTTGTAGGTCAGAGCGAAGAAGTCTTCGTGGATGTGTTGGGGATATCTTGAACTTCCACATACTTCTTAGTATTGCACTTTCTTGGTGTATTTGGCATGGCTTCAGGGCTATCTACGTCAGACATCTATGTGGGATATGTTGCAACAAGGAGGTATGCGGACCATTCCTTGGTAATCTCCTCCAAGTCATATTCTATCAGCTTGTAATATGACTAGATTTTTTGTTTATGCTCATCTACATGCGCTGTGATGTAGATGAAGTGACGATCTGCATTGAATTTCATCAATGGTCTAAACCTATGAAGCATGTTGGATATGATGTGTGGTGTAGACTGAATGGAATTCTTCAACTGAGTGTAGTAAGCATGGAATATGACATTGGACTGCCACTGTTTGTTCATGTCGTTGGAGTACCACAACATACATAACTTCGCGGCCAATGGTTTGAAGGGTTAGATCTCCAGAAAAGTGGCTCCCTCAGGTAGATCCCAAGTGATGAAAGCGATGAGTATGAGAAACCAGCTAAAGTGGAACTCATACCCTTGGTCCTGCGCTTGTCTATAGTCAAGCTCTAGCTTATTTATAAGGTATTTTGCCTATTTCATTTGTAGTCCCTCTACGTACTTCCCTGCGAGGTCAATTACAAATCCGGTCACCTGTGTAAGTCTAATTTTCAGACTAACTTACCTACAATCAACTGGAAACCAAAGCAGATTGTTGCATTCTCAATGGAGGCTACCTTATAACCTCACGTGCCTTTCTCCAAATCGCCATATGTGTCTTTTATTCATTGAGAAAGAGTGTGATATGTGGTCTTTCCAAGGTAAAATTCATGTGGGTTAGGGCCCTACATGCTTAGTGCAGTGATCCAATTGATCAGAATCAGATCCACAGTGATGTGGTGGTCCAACCATAGGTATCCTCTGTGGTAGTAGGACAACAATAGTCTAACACATGCTTTTACTTCCTGATGCCTTATGAAATGTGGAATCTTCATTACGTTGAGGAGGGATGACTACGCAAGGTTATGGGTCCATTGTTGCATTACAATCTTGGGGTTCTTTCCTTTTGTAATAGTAAAGTACTTGTGCAGGGCTAGAATACTATAAACCTTGCAATCTCCAAGGTTAAAATCACTAAGTTTCAACATGGTGAGCTTCTCTTGGTCAGCATGAACTACGTGCACCGCTTTCGGGAGGTACACAATGACTACAAAATAGTCGAAGTCTCTGCATATAGTGTCTTGATTCACTGCTCTACTTAGTGGTTGGATATATTTAGGCAAGATTCTTGGGATCATCTTCACAGTGGCGAAGTCATTTCCGAGCTTAGATAGTCTTTCCGAAGGTGGTCGGGATGGTCCTGCTCGAGCAGTGGAGGGGGAAGCTGGCAGTGCGCCCAAGGACGATGCCTGTACACCTGTAGACATTCCACGTTCTGACATGACTCTCTTAGTCATTAAATGAATTAGGACTTCTTCAACAGTTTTCTCAGCAGGGTTGAGATCGTTCGACATAGAAACTTGGGTCAGTTGGCTCGGGTGCAAAAGGAATTCAGACACTATAGTGAATAATAAGGAAATGATCTTAGGGTAAGTAAATCTCATGGTTCGCGCTCAAATTCTCAATTAGAAAAAAGTATTCTTAGTGTGTGGTGTGATGATTTAAGTAGGAAATCTCAGCAATGGTCTGCTTGCAATCGACATGGGGCCTTCATTAACTCCATTCTATCCATTCTGGTGCTATCCAACGGTCTAGTGGTAACCCATAACTGCTTTTCGATCCATTCAGAGTGGAGGTCGAATGGATATATTGGTTCCAATGGCTATATTGCTTCATCATGGCGAAGTACTCTATGTCATTGTTATGATATCTCGACGAAGCTCCAATTCTGCAATTCTTCTTTCTCTGAAGTGTCCACTAGAACCTCTTGTAATCTTACAGTGTTATCAATTTTCTTTATTAACTTCCTATCTTTCTTCCGAGTGAGCTTCGTCTTAGTAATGATTTTACCATTCATATGTTTATCTTTTGTGGTCTTAGTTACTTCATTCTATTGAAATTCTTTCTTAGGGTTCCTTGATAATACTTCTTCTGTGTCAAAAATAGGTAACTCGATCTTCTGTGGATCCTCAAGTGTTCTCTTAGCTTCAACATCGGAGTTTCTAATATTAAATATCTACGATCTTCTCTTTTGTTCTTCAATCAAGTGCACGATCCTTCTGGTCATAAAGTCTTTTAACTCTTGCTTCTTCTGTTCCAAAACTTTTTCTTCCTCTTTTCGTCTGGCCTATTC
This sequence comes from Picea glauca, assembly GCA_000966675.3. Taxonomy (NCBI): domain Eukaryota; kingdom Viridiplantae; phylum Streptophyta; class Pinopsida; order Pinales; family Pinaceae; genus Picea; species Picea glauca. Next base: position 153,873 of record JZKD02S0812154.1, on the reverse strand, counting down.
TCTATCAATCCAAGGTTTTCCTATGAGCATGGTAAACAAGGCGTTCTCTTCAACAAATTAATTATCTCAAAGTCTTCCTCTATCGAAGTTCCATTGACAGTCATAACTATTCGAGTGAGCTTTCCACATAGGTTTACTAGCTTTCCTCTGAAGAAACTTGTTCCTCCTAGGGAAGCTATCATGGCAGGATTTCCTATCGCTTCCCAAGTTCTTTCTGGCATAATGTTCACTTGTGTTTCTTCATCAAGAGTACAGTCAATGTCAAAGTCCCCTATTCTTTCTTTGATTTGCTCCTTTTCTTTGAATATCTCTGATAGCCTAACATGTCGGTGGTCATTCAAGGTATCTTTCATCTGTAGCAATATATTTTCTAATTCTTTCTGGGTTTCTACTATAATCTTGGTCTCTTGATCTCCTTCAGGGTTTTCCTACTCTATACTCAGCTTCTCAAGACTAGAAATCATTCTAGGGAAATCCAATACTTCATGGTCCATAGCCTTACAACAAAGGCAACTAGGTCTTCTCCTAGGGCATTCCTTAGAAAGATTTCCTGGTCTTCTACAACTATAACAGAGGGTTAATCCTCTCTTTCGTTTAGATGTTCCCCAACTCCTTTTATACTGTGCACCAGGATCATGGTGGCTAGCCTACAAAAAACTCTTTCTAGGATCCTGCATCCACTTGTTAGTCCATACATTCCTTCGACGCATAGGTATAACATATCTATCACTATACTTATCAGATCTATACATATCAAACTTTATTTCATCTATTAATGCCCTAGTTTTGAAGCTAGGACATAATCTATCAAACATACCTAGATCCATGCTTTAGAAGAAAAAAATTTCACGTATCTTACTTCTACAGAGCACAAATCTTCCATATGTAAGAATTTTAGCTATTCTTACCTTATCAAAGCACAAAGCTTACATATCTTACCTTTTTTTTCTGTAGATCTAACCTTTTTCCTTTAGAAATTTCCACTTTTGCTTTTATTAAAGAATAGAGCATTCATATATGACTTCCTTTCTTCGGTATCAACCTCTTTCCTACAGATCTAACCTTTTCCCTTTAGATCTGACCTCTTTTTCTTGGCACAAATCTTTGTAGGTCAAGTAGAATACTACATACTAGGGAAACAGATCTACTCATAGATCTTAGTTCGCACAAATATTTTTCTTTCTCAGTTCCCAACAATCAAAGTTTCAGGTCCTGGAAATGGAACCATTTGTTGGCATAGGGGTAGACCTAGGGTTCAACTCTCAAGAGTGCACCAACAAAACCCTAACTACTGACCCTTTCAATAACACCTGTGAAGAATATGAAGTCTCACCTGAGGTACAGGCAGGGGTGGTTGTAGGACTCATATGTCTACAACCTTATCTAGGACACAGATCTGTGATTATCTTGCTTACAATGCACTTAGAATCAGTTATTCCTTGACATATATTCATTAATACAATTCTCAAAAAACACAAAGCATCATAGTTTATACTAAAGATGATTCAATAATTAGCCACATAAATATAGGTTAGATTCAACAGATCAAGCACTAATCATTTTATAAGTTAGATCTAACATTCATTCATCTATCATCTGCACCGAGCATAACTAGATCTACTTAATCACATCAAGCACTTAGCCAAGAAAGAGATAAACACATTACATCAAAGCACAAATAAATATACACACAGATACTATGGTTCACCCCCACCCTAGGGCTACATCCACAAAGTCTTCTTTATATTATCTTGGTCAAGCAGTTACAACACAGAGCTTCAATGACCCTTACTTCACACAGGACAAAAGATTTGTGTAACTCGCTAGATCCTTCCTCCTTTCTCTTTGTCACAAGACTACAACAACTTACACCTAGCTTTCCAATCTCATGCACAGAGCACTCTAATATACATCCAATCACACAGATCCAGTTACTAGCACTAAGATTTTAGTTATACATTACATAGATGTCTACATTACTATTATTCTCCTCTATTTACATTTCCTATTTATAGATTACAAAATGGGCCTAACTATGGGTAAACCCATGGGCCAACATCCCTTTCCCATTACATCAACCCAAAACCCTAAAATGGACCCAAAAATAGGTCTTGCTTCCTTACTTTCCGCTTCGCGTTGCGCTCCTTCCTTGGCAAGCTGTCGCAGTCCCAAAAGTGGTCAAATATGACCAAGTATTCTTCAAATCTTGGTCAAGGTCCAACACTTCTTCTTCTTCCTTTCATATCGCTTGGTCTCTATCAATCCACTATTTTCCTATTAGCATGGTAAACAGGGCATTGTCTTCGAAAAATTTAATAATCTCAAAGTCTTGTTTTGTCGAAGTTCCATTGACAGTCATAGGGATATGAGTGAGCCTTCCACATAGGTTTACTAACTTTCCTCTGAATAAACTTATTGCTCCAAGTGAAGGGATCATAGTAGGCCTTCCTATAGCTTCCCAACTTCTGACTGTCATGATATTCAGCTGTGTTTCCTCATCTAGAACATAGTCAATGTTGAAGTCTCATATTCTTGCTTCGATGCATTCCTTTTCTTTGAATATCTCTGGTAATCTAACATGTCGGTGGTCATTCAAGGTTTCTTTCATCTATAGGGATGATTTCTCTGATTCTTTCTTAGGTTCATCTATAGGTTCTGGATCTTCATTAGGGTTTTCTTGATTCAGGTTCATTCTTTCAAGCTTAGAAATCATTCTATGGAAATTCAATACTTCATGGTCTAGAGATTTACAACAAAGAAAACAAGGTCTTCCATCAAGGCATTCCTTGGTAAGATGTCCCAACCTTCTGCAACTGTAACATAGGGTTAATCCTCTCTTCCTTTTAAATGATCCCTATCTTCTTTTGTACTGCGCACTAGGATCATGGGAGATGACCTGCAACAAATGATTTCTAGGATCCTGCATCCATTTGTTAGTCCAAACATTCTTTCTTTGCATAGGTATAATATATATTTCACTATTCTTATCATATCTTCTCATATCAAATATTCTCTCGTCTATTAATGACCTAGCTTTCAAACTAGGACATATTCTATTAAACAAACCTAGATCCATATTCTAGAAATAAAAATTTCCACTTATCTTACTTCTACAAGGCACAAAGCTTCCAGATCTTAAAATTTTTAACTATTCTTACCTTTATCATAGCACAAATCTTGCATATCTTACCTCTTTTAGTAAGAAATTTCCACTTTTACCTTTCTTAGAGCACAAAGCATTCAAATCCTGCTTCTTTTCTTCAGATTAGGCTTCCTTCTTTCAGCTCTGACATTCTCTCTTTAGCACAAATATTTACAGATCAAGTGGAATACTGCGCACTAGGGCACAGATCTACGCACAAATATTTCACAATTTCAGGATGAATCTTTGCATAGAGCTTCCTCTTTCTCAGATCCTAGCAATCACAATTTCAGGTCCCAGCAATAGAACCATTTGTTGGCACAGGGGAAGACCAAGGGTTCAACGCTACAACAATGCACCAACAAATCCCTAACTATTGACCCTTTCAGAAACACCTTCGAAGAAGCCGAAGTCTCACCCGAGGTAGAGGCAAGGGTGGTTGTAGGACTCAAGTGTCTGCAACCTTAGATGGGACACAGATCTGTGATTATTCTACTTGATAAAGAACTTAGCACTGCTAGTTCCTCAATATTCATTCAATAACCACTTCTCTTATAAGACAAAGCTTCACAACATTCACACCAATCTACATTATTCAAGTACTTAGCATATACAACTGGATTAGAATGAACATATCAAGCACTAAGCATGAATATCTAGATCAGTTCTAACATTGTCACATATAATAAGCACCAAGCATGAATAGATCTATATAAACATATAAAATAATTTAGCATATAACATATGAACATATCAAGAAATAAACACAAAGAACATAACACAGTCTTTACGTGTTTGATGCAGACCCCTTATCCCTCTTAAGGGTTGCACGACCTCCCGGTCAGGATCTTCTAGTTCGGGAGTCGAAATGGCTCTTCTGGTTCCAAACTGGAACCCTTCAAATGAATGCACAGGTCCCCCACAAATGCTCAGTTGACTTTTTCAAGTGTCAAGCGTGAGCTCCCACAACACACGACTAGGCACCGTGACCGCACGCTTATCCTTCCTGCCTTTGGTGAATCACGATTTCAGTTTTTGTGTTTTTGAGAAATCAGGGTACAAAGGATATCTCTGTCCTTGGAATCCCTGGTTGTCTAAATGATGAAATGTCCCATCACCTATTCTTTCAAGTTTTTGCATTTCATGAAATGAGGGTACAAGGGATATCTCTACTCCTTGGAATCCCCAGTTGTCGAAATGCCTAAATTTCCAGGTGCCTATTCTTTCGAGTTTTCGCGTTTCATGAATTTAGGGTACAAGGGATATCTCTACTCCTTGGAATCCCCAGTTGCTGAAATGCCGAAATCGCAATGACCCAAGATCTACGGCTCAGATCTCTCTCAGATCGACAACTATGCTTATTTCGACGTTTCGTGTTTTGCGACTTCGCATCTTGTGGAGCTTTCCACTAGTCTTCCCGGTCGCCGAAATGCTGAAACATCTTGGCGTTTAGTCAATGACTCACAATAATCCCTGAGATCTATGGTCCATTTTAGACCTCACTATTTCTCTATTTCTCGATTCAGGGTTTTGGGAGACAAGGACCTCCGTTGTATCCCTGCTCCTTGGAATCCCCAATTGCCGAAATGCCAAAATGTCAAAATGTCAAAATATCAAGGCGCTTGATCAACGACTCACAACACCCTTCAGATCTATGGTCAGATCTCTTCCCCATCACTGAATCTCTTGCAACTCCACTTGATCCAATGACTTGCGGTATTTCGCGACTCTCCTCGAGAGTTCTCCACCTTCCATTCAGATCTTTGAGATCTTCTCTCCTGGATATACACAGTGTTAAATTATGTGATCCTACCTTAAATAGGATGATCCGCGGGATTCTCCGGCGCGATCCAATGCTCGACGACGTTCTTCCTCCTGAGCTTTTACTCTCTCCAGACTTAGAAGATTTTCTAAGTCTTTGAAGACTTGATCTTCGCTTCATCGAGGGAATGAGTTCCTGGATCTCGATAACACTTTCCGAAGTGTTGTTCCTCCTTAGCTTTGTCTGGTTCAAACTTTGATTTCCCGCACACTCCTCACGTATGAGCGATTTCAATAACTCAAATCCACGGTATTTCTTGCAGAGAAAATCCTCTTGATTTCCTTACGTTCCGCTCTAGCTTGATGCTCACCTTGCAGAGCTCCTAATGAAGAGAAACAATTGAAACTGGAAAAAATCATAGTTCCATCCACTTGTTCATGTAAACATAAATGACAAAAAAATGCACATAGTCCACACACCATAGATTTGGATCAATTTTTCTTCTGTTATATTGACAAGTGCCCAATGGCTACATAATACATTAAAAATTACAGTAACTCAAAAATTGATATCTCTTGCTTAAACTGCAGTTCTCTCTTACAACTAATTTTTCTTTGTATTGCAGCTAACCCCAAATGGGCGTACAAACTTCTACTTAACTCAAAAATATTTTGATGATTTCCCATGGCTACTTGCCTACTCTAAAATTCATCCTATGCTATCTTAGTTCAGTCGCATTCTAGAGCTGTAGTGTAAACTCCTGCTCTGTTTACAATTTTCAAAACATGTCTCAAAGGGTAAAATTCGGCATTGGTTCAAGCATGCCTCCAAAGGTAAATTATGGAACTGAGTGAAGGCAGATTTCAAAATCGGTTGTAACTTCCCACATTGAAGTTCTAGAATAACTCTCACATGTTGAGTGATTGGTTCTGCCTCTGCGCACTTGCCAACGATGCTCCTGCATCATACTCCCCTTGACAAAAATTCATGGACCCTTGTCCATGAGCTCCTCTACTGACTCTCCCTGCTTCTCGATAGTAGCTTCATTTTCCCAACTGGCATCTTCTATTGGGTGTCCCTTCCATTTGACTAGATATTCAAAATAAGCCTTCCTCCTATTCTTCTTGCCAATCCTTTGATCAACAATTTTCTCCATTTGCAACTTTTCTGCCACATGCATCTGTTTCTCCCATTGAACTTTTCCTTGAGCTTCTGACCCTTACATTTCATATTTCCTGTATGGATACAGGTATGAAGCATTGAATATGGGAAAAATTCCCACACCATCTGGAAGCTCAATCTCATAGGTGTTTGCATCAAACTTCCTCAAGATCTTATAGGGTCCTATCTTTTTCATCTTCAATTTGTTGTATGTTCCCCTAGGGAAACTTTCCTTTCTAAGATGTGCTAAAACCTGATCTCCTACTTCAAATTGAAGTTCTCTGTAATGTTGATCAGCTCTGTGCTTGTATTTCTGATTAGAACTCTCCAACTATCCTTTGATTTGGCTATGGAGTTGCTCCATCTCGACAGCAAAATCCTCTGCTCCAGTGCTCCTGATCTCACCCTATTCAAAGTCTCTCAACTTAGACACTCCCATAGGTTGCAGTACATATAGTATTTGGAATGGGATCCTTCCAATGCTCCTTTTTGGTGAGTCATTGTATGCAAATTATGCTTGTGGCAAAATCTGACCCCACTGGTTATGATGTTCAGTAACTAGACTACTTAATAAATTCCCCAAACTTCTATTTACCACTTCAGTTTGCCCATCTGTTTGAGGGTGATAGGCTAGGCTGTAGGAAAAATTCATCCCCATCTTCTTTCACAAAATCCTCCAAAAGTGACCAACAAATTTTGTGTCTCTATCTAAGACAATTCTCCTGGGTAGGCCGTGAAGTCTCACAGCTTCTTTGAAAAACAGATTTGCAACATGCGTTTCATCACTGGTCTTCTGGCATAGGATGAAATGTGCCATCTTTGAAAATCTATCCACCACCACAAATATGGAATCGAATATTATTTGTGTTCTTGGCAATCCTAACACAAAATCCATGCGTATTGCATCCCAAGCCCTCTCTGGTATTGGCAATGGTTGATACAACCTGGTGTTCTGTCTTTTCCCCTTAGCATGCTGGAAAATTCTACATCTGTTCACAAACTTTCTCACTTCTTTTCTCATACCTTTCCAATAGTATGAGTTTCTTAACTATGAAAACGTTTTATCATGGCCCAAATGTCTAGCCAATCCTCTATTGTGTTTTTTCTTTAGAATATTATCTCTTATTGAGCATTTTGGTATGCACCACTGATGTCCTCTGAACAACAATCCTTCTTGAATCATGTATTCTATCCACTAGCTTCTATCTCTCAACACAGGATTAGCACAGGCCTCATATGCCTCCTTGAAATCTATATCATCATGATACATGTCCTTAAGGTGTTCAAACCCCAAAGTCTTCACTTGAAATTCCTGCATGATCAAACATCTCTTGCTTAATGCATCAAGAACCTTGTTAGCATTCCCAACAATATGTTTTATGACAAAAGTAATATTTTACATAAATTCAACCCATTTTGCATGCCTCTGGTTCAATTTTTCCTGTCTGGTTATAAATTGTAAAGCTTGGTTATCACTATAGAAGACAAATTCTTGCAGGACAAGATAATGCCTCCATTTCTTCAAAGCTTGAATTATGGCATAAAACTCCTTGTCATATGTGGAGTATTTATTCTTAGTCTCATTCAACTTCTCACTAAAATAGACAACAATTCGATTGTCCTAACTCATAACTGCTCCTATTGCAACTCCACTTGCATCACATCTTACCTAAAATGTCTTCCCAAAATTCGGCAAGACCAGAATTTGGTCGTTCTGTTATCTTCTCCTTTAGTATATTGAATCTCCTTTCAGCCTCCTCTGTCCATTTAAAATATTTGTGCCTCTTCCTCACTGTATCCATCATGGGTGCACAAATCCCACTGAAGTCTCTAATGGAATTTCTATAAAAACTTGCTAAACCATGAAAGCTCCTTACCTTGAACATGCTCCTTGGTGATGGCCACTTCCTGATCACTTTCACCTTCTCTGGATCCATCTTCAGTTCATTCGAAGAGATCACGAAACCCAAATAAATGAGTTTTGTCTTCATAAAAGAGGAATTCTTCAAGTTGATCAATAGTTTCTCCTACTGTAGCCTCCTCATTACTAGTGTTAGGTGCCTCAAATGATCCTCTTTAGTCCTGCTAAAGATCAGTATATCATCCAGATATAAAACCATGAACTTGCCAATGAAATCTTTCAGAATTTCATTCATCGACCTCATAAAAGTACTTGGGGCATTTGTTAAGCCAAATTCCATAACCAACCACTCGTATAGACCTTCGTTTGTCTTAAAGGTTGTTTTCCATTCATCAACTTCTCTCATTCTAATCTAGTGATATCTACTTTTCAGATCTATCTTAGAAAATAAATTTTCTCCACTTAAGCAATCCATTAAATCATCCATTCTTGGTAATGAAAATCTGTACCTGATGGTGATCTTGTTGATGGCTCTCGAGTCTATGCACATTGTCCATCCTCCATCTTTCTTTGGGATCAACACAATTGGTACTGTGCATGGACTCAAGATCTCTCTGACCAAACCTTTGTCTAGAGACTCTTCAATTTGGTCCTTCACTTCTTCATTTTCTTGAGGTGTCAATCTGTATGATGCTTTGTTTGGCAGACTTGCCCCTGGTATCAATTCGATATGATGAATAATAATCCTGATGGGTGGAAATGTGTTTGGCAGCTCATCCACCACTATATCAACAAAATTATCCAGCAGCTCCTGAACCTCTTTAGGTAAATCATCCATTGATGTACTTGTAAGGATGACTTTGGGATTCCTCACCACACTGAACTACATATCCTACTCTTCCTTGACTTATTTCAGGATTTCCTTCCAACTCATGAGAAGTATGCTTGTGATGGCTTCTTCTTTCTCTCTCTTCTCCTGCATTGGTAGCAACATATGCATCCTACCATTCTTCTCCAATGTATATGTATTCTTCCTTCCATCGTGGATGACATTTCTGTCAAACTTCCATGGTATTCCCAACAGAATGTGGCATATGTCCATGGGAATTACATCACATAGGATTTCATCTTTATATCCTCCTATTTTTATTTCAATCAGGCACTATTTAGCGATCGTTACCTGGTGTCGTTTTTGCAGCCATGAGACTTTGTATGGCCTTGGATGTGTAGTTGTCTTCAGCTCCAATTTCTCCACCATCTCTGTGGATACTAGGTTGTCAGTACTCCCACTGTCAATGATCACCTTGCATACTTTATCCTTAGTCTTGCAAGATGTCCTGAAGAGACTGTTTCTCTGCACTGGTTTTTCAATTTCTGCCTCTGGTTTTAAAAGAACTTGTCTCAACATCAGGGATGCTCCATCCTCTACTCCTTCTGCCTCAACATCTCTTCATTGTGCTTCTGAAATGTGAGATTATCCTCCTTCCTTCTTCTTCTCGGGACATTCCGAAGACATATGCCCTATATTTCCACAGTTATAGCACCTTACTCCTCCTCTTCCTCTTCGTCTAGAAATGTTTCTTCCACCACTCTGTCTCCCTCATGAACTTCCTCCTCGTTATGAGTGATTGTGTGGTTTATCAACCTCGTTCTTAGACTAATGTGCTCTGTCATGGTTAAATCCCTTGCTTTTTCTTGGGACCGAGCCTTTACCTCTTCCTTGATAGTTTTATTTTCTAGCCAGCGTCTCCTTTGCCTTCAGCGCAAAATGATAAGCATGTTCCACGGTCCTCACTGACATCATGCTAAGTTTCTCATATATTTCATATCTTAGTCCATTTATATATCTGGCGACTCTTTCTTCATCTCTCTCCCTTTGTCCAGTTTTGATATTCATCCAATAGAACTCCTCGGTGTACTCCTTAGCTTTCATCCTTTTCTGTCTCAGGTTCTATAGCTTCCTGAACAGATTGATCTGGTAGTCTTTGGGTATGAACTTAGCCTTCAGTTTGGCTACCATTCTGTTCCAACTTTTTATCCTCTATTTTCCTTTACTTCTCCTCTCAGCCTGTATTTCATCCCACCATAGTGTTGCATGCCTTTTTATCTTGGTGACTACCTGCTTCACCTTCTTCTCCTCATCGACATATTCATAGTCAAAGTGTTTTTCCATGGACCTTATCCAATCCAACAGTTCTTCAACATATAGATTTCTCTCGTACATGGGGACCTCTATCTTAGCTCTACCTCCCAATCTTGCAACTTCTCTCAACAAACATTCTTCTGCAACATCCTCTTCTACAACTTCTTAAACCTCAACCTCTTCACTTTCTGCATCACTAACATCCCCAACGTCAGGTGCTCTTCTCTGTGTTGCTTCCATTGTTTCCAATCGAGCGTGAATCTCACACATCTCCCTCTCTACAACACAGTTGGCTAAAGGATACTCTCATCTTCTTGGTGGCATTATGTTGACTATATCTCTCACACAGAGTACATCTATGAGTTCTCTATCTCCTTCTTTTCCTCCTTTTCCTGAAGTCTACAGATGAAAAACTAAGGCATTGATACCACCTGATGCAGAACCCCTATCCCTCTTAAGGGCTGCGCGACCTCTCGGTCAAGATCCTCTGGTTCTAAAGCCAAAATGGCTCTTCTGGTTCCAAACTAGAACCCTTCGAACAAATGCATAGGTCCCCCACAAATGCTCAGTTGACTTTTACAAGAATCAAGCATGAGCTCCCACAGCAAATGACCAGGCACTGTGACCACACACTTATCTTTCCTGCATTTCGTGAATCGTAATTTTGGGTTTCGCGTTTTCGATAAATTAGGGTACAAGGGATATCTCTGCTTTTTGGAATCCCTGGTTGCCGAAATGCTGAAATTTCCCAAAACCTATTCTTTCCGGTTTTTGCATTTCGTGAAATTAGGGTACAAGGGATATCTCTGCTCCTTGGAATCCCTGGTTACCGAAATGACGAAATGTCCGGGTGACTATTCTTTCAGGTTTTTTTATTTCGCGAATTTAGGGTACAAGGGATATCTCTGCTCCTTGGAATGCCCAGTTGCTGAAATTCTAAAATCCCGATGACCCAAGATCTACGGCTCATATCTCTCTCGGATCGATAGCTATGCGTATTTCGGTGTTTGGTGTTTCGCGTTTCACAACTTCTCATCTTGCAAATCTGTCCACTCCTCTTCCCAGTACCTGAAATCATGAAATATATTTGTGTTTAGTCATCGACTCACAATAATCCCTGAGATATATGGTCCACACCCGACCTTGGTATTTCACTATTTTGAGATTCGGGGTTTTGGGAGATAAGGACCTCTGTCGTATCCCTGCTCCTTGGAATCTATAGTTGTTGAAATGTCGAAATGCCGAAAACTCGAGGCGCTTGATAAACGACTCACAATGCCCTCCAGATCTATGGTCAAATATCTTCCCTATCACTAACCTCCTTGCAACTCCACTTGATCCAATGACTTACAGTATTTTGTGAATCTCCATGAGAGTTCTCCACCGTCTGTTCAGATCTTTGAGATCTCTTCTCTTGGATCTACACAGTGTTAAAGTTTGTGCGCCTACCTCAAATCAGACGATCCGTGGGATTCTCCACCATGATCCAACACTCGACAATGTTCTTCCTCCTGATCTTTTACTTTCTCCAGACATAGAATATTTTCAAAGTCTTCGAAGACTCAGTCTTCGCTTCTTCCAGAGAATGAGTTCCTGGATGTCGATAACACTTTTCGAAGTGTTGTTCCTCCTGAGCTTTGTCTGGTTCAAAATTTGATTTCTCGTGCACTCGTTTCGTCTAAGGGATTTCGATAACTCAAATCCATGGTATTTCTCACAGAGAAATTCCTCCTTATTTCCTTACGTTCCTCTCTATCTCGATGCACACCTTGTAGAGCTCCCAATGAAGAGAAACAGTTGAAACTGGAAAAACTCATAGTTGCATCCACTTGTTCATGTAAACAGAAATGACAAAAAAACACACACAGTCCACACACCATACATTTGGATCAATTTTCCTTCTGTTATATTCACAAGTTCCTAATGGCTAAATAATACATTCAAAATTATAGTAACTCAAAAATTGAGATCTCCTGCTTAAACCGCAATTCTTTCTTACAACTAATTTCTCTTTGTATTGCATCTAACCCCAACTGGGCGTACAAACTTCTACTTAACTCAAAAAGATTTCTAGGGTTTTCCCTAGCTATTTGCCTACTCTAAAATTCATCCTACGCTATCTTTGTTCAGTCTCATTCTAGAGCCATAGTGGAAACTCCTGCTTCTGTTTACGATTTTCAAAACATGCCTCAAAGGGTAAAATTCGACACTGGTTCAAGCATGCCTCCAAAGGTAAATTTGAGCGCTGAGTGAAGATGGATTTCAAATTCAGTTTTAACTACCCATGTTGAAGTTCTGGAAGATCTCTCACGTGTTGAGTGGTCCCACCTCTGTGCACTTGCCAATGATGCTCCTGCATCAGTGTTTCACCCCCACCCTGGGGCTACGCCCACCAAATATTCTTCTTTATATTCTTCGATCAATCAGTTACAATGACATAGCCTCAAAACGCTTACTTCGCATAGGACAAAAGATCTGCACAACTCAGTAGATCCTTCTTCCTTGCGTTATAGTCCAAATCCTTCGACAGTCTCTCACAGGGACTTTTACTCAGCCCTACAAGTCTTACACAGTATGCACAAAGCACTTACAATCCTTTGATCACACAGATCTAGCACACCGACCTCTTTCTATATTTCCTATCCTTCTATATATACATTACACAATAGATCTAAGCATGGGTAAACCCATGGGTCAACATCCCATTCCCATTACATATTTCCAAAAACCAGAAAAAGGGCCCAAAAGGGGGCCAAGATCTTGTGATCTCCACTTCGACTTGGGCTCCTCCTTCGATAGGTTGTCAAAGTCCCAAAATAGGTCAATGTGAACAAGAAGCTCCCAAAACTTGATTAAGGGCCAACAATTGTCAAGTAGTGGTAGTTTTTCATTGAAGTATGAACTTATGATTAAGGGGGGATGTTAAAACTGTAATCATAGTTTGTTAGTTTACCTAATTGTTATACAGTTACATGACAGTTATTGTAATACCCCAATGTCGATCCCCTACTGAGTTGAAATTATGTTTATATGCTTGTGAGTCAAGTGGTTATAAGCTGAGAGACTCATGTGTTTATTAGGCTGGTGAGCCAGATGCTAAGGCCAATGAGCCTGATTTTGTATATGTAAATACTCACATCATTAATAAAATTACACTATTTTGTGTAGACCGACCACGAAGAAGAGTTATAGGGGACTCAACTCCACTAGGTAGGGTATGAGAGGGATTTAACAGTCTATGCCTAGGGGCTAAGATAGAAGGCTTACCTCTAAGGGAATAATATTTTATTATTATTTCCCAAAGGTTATGGTTGGCATAATCCATGTTGTCCTAAGTTCCTGGGAAAAAGGGAATGAGTGCTAAGTGAAACTCATGCGGCTTCAGGAAGACATGTGTCAACCTGAGGGCAGGAAGTTTATAGCGGGGAAAAGTGAGCTCATTAGGGGTTCGCTTCCCACTATGGAATTGTTTCCATCCTTGCGTCTAGACAAGTTTCAAGTTTCCTCATGACCCTTATGATTCTCTAGAAGTATGTCATCTTATTGATTGACCAAGGATTCACGCATTGAACTAGTTCTCCATCATCATCACCTTTGTATCTAGTACGCAACTTTGGAATCTTGCATTTGTACTTGAGTTATGTCATGTGTCTCTTATGGAGCTCAACGAGATTATATTCGCCTGAGGCGTGTTGCATCTTAGCATTTGGTTTTTTCCATTTTCGGTGTTGATACTTGTTTTCTATTGCTGTCGTCACCCACGTGTAGATGAATGTTGTTGCTTGTTGCTTAGGAGATGAATTGAAGAAGCAAGTTGGTAGGACTATGAGAAACTCTCCCAGGTGATAGAGTTTGTTGGTAAGTGAGTTCTCTTGGAAAGGAGTCTCGTAGCATCTATAATACTCCGAGACTTTTGTTCCAACATGTTGTTGAAGCCCAATCTAAGGGAGGTGTGGTAGCCAATGGAATTTTATGAATGAAGGTGTTCCCTCATGAGGTGGAGTAGGCATGTGGGGAATGAGAGTCTGTCGGTTGTGGGCATGATAGAATATTGGGATAAAAGATCCTTTCTTTCGTTCTGGGCAACTTCCTTGTTGTCCTTGCCAAGCCTAGAATTCCCTTGACGCTTGCACGGTGGAGTTTAGTCCTAGCTCAGGGGTGACCCATTACTAACCTTAATGAGCAGTGTGGTCAAGTATTGGAGGTTTGTGGAAGTTTTGCACTCATTTAGTGGTCATATATTAAAATATAAGTACCAATTTTATGGTCGATGTATGTTGTGTATTTGAATTTTCATTATAATTAATGAGTAATATATATATATATATATATATATATATATCGCATCTATGTGTTAAATGTTTCTTCTGCATGAACATGTGTATGAGTAGAGTATTGACATCTACTTAATTGCATTAGATAGATATATATTTATAAGTGTGAATACCAAATGTTATATCTATCATCCGGTTAAGTTTTATATTTGATTATTTCCGCAAAGTTACTCGGTGGCATGGCCTGGTATGTTTTTTAAGGTCAGGAATGTCATAGAAATGGTATCAAAGTTGTAAAGGCAAGGTTAAGGTTGTTTGCGTAGCATTACCCAGCAGGGGTCAGTGGTCGGGGATGTTATAGTTATGGTACACTTATGGTATATTTGTATTATATATGTAAGTCTGTACATGATTATTTTCTAATTCATTAATGATTATAGAGTATGCCTTTTCTTCCAATATTCTATTTATCTTTGTTTATCATGGTTTCTTTATTGCTTCAGTTATTTCTATTATGTTTCTACTGTTTTCTTTATTATGAATATAACAGTAGCAGAAGATGATTTCTTCTACTAAATGGCATGGTTTTAAGTTGACCATAAACTAACAAGAGCTTAAGGCTAAAAAATTGGAAAATGTAACAAGCATAACTTCATGTCTTCTGCTTAATTGGTGGTTTTAAGATAACCACAAACTATCAAGAGATCAAGGCTCAAAAAAATATGAATTATTTTAGGATTACCATAAACCATATCAGGAATGAGGTTTCATACGAGGAAATAGGTTGCATACATGATAAACTATTCACAGGATCGAAAAATAATTTGGAACCTGACTGGAATTTTTTTATGTTATTCCCCCCTGTCAGGGACAAGTGGTTCAAATTCCATTAACCATCATTCACAAGAATGGCCAAGAAGATATCCAACACCTTGGAATGATGTGTACGCTTGCACAATGCATACACAGATTCATATTGAAACACTGATCTATCATCTGATCATTATCAACTTCATTGACTTCACTAATTTTGTTGTGAGCAGACTGCATGCGTGTTTCCTATTCGATCATATGTTCAAAAACTTTGGTCCCTCAATATGATATTACTATCTCATATTTCCCCCCTTTAATTGAGTATCCAATGTCTCTTATACACTATCAAGATACACAATGGTTCATGCCACAACTTGACACAACATCCTCTCTATGGACAAGAGAAGTACAACTACCTAACTCAGTCGGACTTACTAGATAGATGGGGAATACAACAACGTATGGAAATACTTACAAATTGGACCAAAAACTTAGGTATTTTAGGTACAATCGATCATTCACCCATTGACAATCATATTCTGAATAGGCACACAATCATATTCTGAACAGAGACAAATCCATAATGCAGGATAAAGACAGGTACTGAATGAACTACAAATCATGAAACTTGAAGTCTGACATTGTCAACTTAAAAGTGAGAAGTTTTGCTTAATGAGATATACCCTCTTTGAAAGTGGAAAATAGTAATCAAATTGTCTTACGGTAGAGTCTGAAGACTCGATCTTCAACTCAAAAGACTACATCAACTTGGCCCCTATCATACCATATATTATCGAATCCTAAAAAACAATAATGTCCGTCAACTCTAGAAAAAAGAAATTAGAATTGTTTGAGCATGGGAAGAATTAGGATTTAAACGAAATCAATATATACTAGGATATGAAAATTATGCTAAGAACCTTTTTCATATCCTTAATTATAGAAAACTTATCTTCTTTGTGAGTGGAGGTTTTTTTAATGATGATAAGAAGACAAATATTGAGGTATTGGTAAGGAACAAGTACAAGATATTTTTGATGATAATGTTTCTACAACTATTCCATATTTGTATGATCATCGGTCGGATAAAGAACCCATACAATACAAACACTGTCACAAGTTTGGCCATGATAAGTCAAATTGTTTTGATCTTCACCCTTGCCGATTTTGTGGGAAGACAAATCACCTCTGAGTAAGGTGTCAAAAGACCAAGAGAAAACATATTCATTTTGAATGGTTAGGGAAATGGCATTGGCATTTGGAAGCCAATTAATTGGAGAATTCTTATCGACGGATTTATACACAAGTAAAACCATACTTGAATGGAGATATTTCTATAGTTGACGGACACAAATGTTTTTCAAGATTTGATAATATAGGGTATGATCAGGGCCCAGTTGATGTATTCTTCTGAGTTAAAGATGGATTCTTCAAACTCTGCTACAAGATAGTGTGATTACCCTTTTCCACTTTCAAAGTGGGTATATCTCATTAAGAAGAACTTCTCACTTTTTAGTTGACAATGTCACACTTCAAGTTTCGTGATTTGCAGTTCATTAAGGACTTGTCTTTGTCCTGCATTATGGATTTGTGTCTGTTCAGAATATGATTGTGTTTATGTTCAGAATATGATTGTAATTGGGTGCATCATCGATTGTACCCGAAACCCCTGAGTTTTTGGTCCAAGTTGTAATTATTTCCATAGGTTGTTGTATTCCCCATCTATTTATTAAGTCCTAAGTCAGGCAACTATAATTCTCTTGTCCACAGAGAGGATGTTGTGTCAAGTTGTGGCATGAACCATTGTGTAGCTTTATGGTGTATCAGATACATTGAATATTCAATTAAGGGGCGGAAATATGAGATAGTAATATCATATTGAGGGACAAAAGTATGTGAACAGATGATCAAATAGGAAACAATGATGCAGTCTGCTCACAACAAAATCAGTGAAGTCAATGAATTTGATAATGATCAAATGATAGATCAAAGTTTTTATGTTCATCTGTGTATGCATTGAGAAAGCGTAGACATCGTTATAGTACCTTATATAGGTTTTGTATCTATTCTTGGCCATACTTGTGAATGAAGGCAAAGGTAATTTTAACTAGTTGTCCCTGACAGGAGGAAATCTAAAGTTTTCAATCAGGTTCCAAGTTTGATTTAGAGTCTGTGAACAGATGATCAAGTATGCAACCTAGTTCCTAGTATGCAGTCTTGTTCCTGAACATATTGTTCTTGATATTTTGTGGTCATATTAAAACCACCAATTGAGCAAAAGACATGAAGTTTTGCTTGTTACATTTTAAGATGGATTTTTGAGCCTTGATCTCTTGTTAGTTTATGGTCAACTTAAGACCATGCCATTTAGGAGAAGACATCATCTTCTTCTAGACATTGAGTTTGTGGTCATCGTTAAACCACTAGATTGGTTTGTGGTCATCCTGAAACCACCAAATAAGTTTGTGGTCACCCTTAAACCACCAATTTAGTAGATGACATCAACTTCTTCTGCTATTCTTTTCCCTCTGAATATTTTCTTGACACATTACTAGTTGTCAAGAAGTGATGGTTTTTTAGGCAAGAATGAACTCATTTTTAAGGGGGGATGTTGAAAAATCTCTAATCATAGTTTGTTATCTTACCCTAACACTGATACCATTAGCGGCCTCTACTGGTAAAAAAAATCCAAAGATAGGTGATTTCATTGCTAAATTAGGCTATAAATCTTAGTTAGATCATTCTTTCTCTAGTGACAAGAAGTTGTGGTGGGGAACATTATGGAAACTCCATGCCCCTCTCAAATCTAACATAATCCTATGGATAGTTCTGAGCAACAAACACCTTACTTGGGATGTTGGGTTGAATGGGGATGGGTGGGTCCTAGTAGATGTGATCTTGCAAAATTGATGAAGAAACATTCTCGCGTGTTTTTTCTAACTATTGATATGAGAATTGTACAAAAATCAACATATTCATGGTCTAAGGTATGATTGGAAGATATCTTAAAGGGTTGGTTAGAAGATAAGGTAGTCAAGCGGTTTGAAGGCACTCAAGTCCATTTGTGACCATTTTATGGTGGGCACGTAACTCAACATATTTAAGGATAAATATATTCCACCCAAGGAAACCGCATGAATCATTTTTAATCTATTCAATAAATTTATGACATATATGAATGTCAAGGATCTAAGGCTCCCCTCTATGCCTTATCTTGACTTCAGAATTCCATGGGGATTCTTTGAAATTGGAGTGGGCGTAGTATTATACCTTTAGTAGAACCATTACCTCAATCTTCGTTATTCTAGAGGATGGGGCACCAACAATAGAGTTGATTTCATAGTGTTGCACCCTCTCCTAGAAATTGCAAGGGGATTTCTGAAGCTTCAAATTATGGGGTAATCCAAGTTTTTTTTTATGTTTTGAAGCTTCAAATTACGGGGTACTGCAATTTTTTTATTGACTCTGAAAACAAGAGAATTAGAGTGACTAATGTGAGAATAGAACCTCTTCTTAGAGACATCTTTGATGCTCTTTTTTTTCTTAGAATAGATTTCCTTTAGCCATATCTATAGGGAGCTCAATACAAAGGTTGACCATCTATCAAACTAAGTTTTCACTCTTTGGAATGGTGCTTTTGGTGTCTACGAGTTCCTCGACAACGAGGAAATGGAATCGATGGAATTTCAGTTGTATTCTCACATGGGATTTTTTTTTTGTATCTGTTGGGTTGTAGCCTTACATGGGATTTGATTGTAGCCTTACATGGTATTTTTTGTAATTGTCATGTAGAGAAAGTAAATCTTTTTTTTGTAGCTAATGTAAATGAATTTTTAAAACTATTTGGCATGAAGAAAAAAATTATTTTTGAAAGATGGTTCTAAGGTACTCATAGAGATTTAGGTCTTAATTTTGGACAAAAAACATGTGTATTCTCCTTTAATGAATATAACCATTTTTTCACTCAAAAAAAAAACCTATAATGTTATATATAACCTATAATACAATATTTATTAATATAATACAATATTTATTAACATATATAACATTTAATATTATATATAACATATAATAAAGTGCATAAAAAAACCAAAAAAATGTGTACACATGCGAAACATTGAGTAACATTGCACACCAAGCAGTATCCATATGTGATCTTGAAATGTTATATAACCATTTCCAAATAGAGCATAAGACCAAAATAAAAAAGGGAACAAATGAAATACTCCAAAGCCATGATTGGTAACCACTAAGTATGAATGCTATCATGGTGCTCTTTTCATTTCATATATACATCGACTTAAATACTATCCATTCAAAAAAATCCATCCATAAACACCTATCGAAATTATTGTCACCAACCACACCAACCACCAAGGCTTTATATAGAATCAACAAAGATGGGGTTTTATAGTCGATATGTTTCATTGCTTAGAGGTTGAGATCCAAGGTTCGACTAGGAGCTTAATGGTTATAAAAGGGTGTTGGGCAACCAAGTTTCAAAGATAATTGCTCCTCCTTTTATTATAGTCTTACTTGTTATTGTTAGAATTTGAAAATGCAGAAACACAAATATCAGATAAGACAATCAATAAGAATGCAGACACGAAACATAACAATTTGCATGGTTCACCCAAACGTTGGGCTACCTCCACCAAGCTGATGTATCGACTGTCTTACTATCCAGATCAAGGAGATTACAATAGCTCACACACTCACGCTCCTCATCCTCTATGGGCATACATAAATTTATAGAAATGTACATTAGAAACTAATTATTAAATGTAATCTCATCCATATTCTAACTTCATCGTATTGGTTACAACCAACGCTGGATTATAGGATCTGAAATCTTATTCATGGAAGAATTTATTGTCACCAGTTTCCAACAATATCCACCTTGACAACCATTAACCTAATACCTTTCTTTTTCTTTGTTCATCACCTTTTTTGCAAGCCAAGATAAGCCAAGCACCGTCGTAGCTTCTCTAACAGTACTAGTTTTCTGAACATGTTTATGCAGTTCTTCTTTGTACACACTTTCTCAAGAGGGACTCCACCTTCTTCAATGACCTGTATTACAAAATGGTACTTGATAGGTATATGTTCTTTTTTACTCTGATATGTTGGATTCTTATCTAAGTGAATAACACTTTGACTATCACAAAGTAACTTTATTTTGTCCTACATCCTTCCAAACTCACCAAACGAACCTTTCAACCAAACGACCTCTTCGCACGAATGTGAAGCAGCTATGTATTCTTCTTCCTTGTGGATAAAGAGACAATGTTCTGTAGCTTTGACATCCAAATAATAGCTCCACCTCCAAGAGTAAAGACATACCCTTAAGTTGACCTTCTCTTGTCCAAATCACCTACAAAATCAGAATCAACATATCCACAAACTGATTCACAACTACTTTTATAGGTGATACAGTAATCACTTGTGCCCCTTAGATACTGAAGCAACCATTTCAATGTTGTCCAATTCTCTTTACCTGGATTTTCCTTAAACATGCTGACAACCCCAACTACATGTGAAATTTTTTGCCTTGTACTAACCATTGCATACATTAGACTTCCTACTACATTAGCATATGGTATTCAAGACATATATTCCTTTTCTTCTTTTGTACTAGGACATAAACTTGAAGAAAGATTAAAATGGCAAGCCAAAGGGACTGAAAATGGTTTCCCATCGTTTATACCAAATCTCAAAAGTATCTTATCAACATACTTCTGTTGTGACAACCAAAGATTACCATTCCTCCTGTTTCTAAATATCTCCATGCCCAAAATCTTCCTTGTTGCTCCTAGATCTTTCATATCGAACGTCTTAGCCATCTGAGCCTTTAACCTGTTGATCTCAGTTATGCTTTTTCTGGATAAAAGAATATCATCAACATACAATAGTAAGATAATAAATATGCCATTATTCAATTTCTTAAAGTAGACACAATGATCACACTCACTCCTTGTATAATTTTGTCTCACCATGAAAGAGTCAAATTTATTATACCATTGTCTCGACGACTGCCTCAGACCATACAATGATTTCTTGAGCCTACAAACAAATTTCTTGTTGCGATTCTGAATGAACCCTTCCAATTGTTCCATGTAAATTTCTTCATCCAAATCTCCATGTAAGAAAGAAGTCTTAACATCTAGTTGCTCCAACTCCAAATCAAGCAATGCAACTAATGCTAACACAATTCGAATTGAAATAGTCGTTACAACTGGTAAAAAAATATCATGAAAGCCAATACCTTCTTTCTGAGAATATCCTTTCACAACCAACCTTGCCTTGTACCTTTCCACCTTATCATTGACACCCTTCTTCAGCTTGTAGACCCACTTGCAATCTACAATTTTTCTATTTCTTGGAAGTTCTACTAGGTCCCATGTAGCGTTCCTCTCTAATTCTTTCATTTCATCCTTTTTTTCTTCTTTCCATTTATCATTGTTTGAACCCTTCACATATTTCTGATAGAATGAAGGTTCATCATCATTAGTACTTAAAGAAACTGATAAAACAAAAGCATCACACTTTCTTGGAGGATTTCTGACCCATGTAGACCTCCTTAGGGAAGTTTGTGGCTCATCCACAACTGTTGACTTTCATCATTAACCATGTCTTCCTCTACTGTAGGAGACTCTTCATGAACATCTTCTGAAACTTGTTCATGTTCACCTTCATTAGTTTCAAATTGAATTTGTGGATACTTTGGTGCTTCTTCCTATTTCATTTGAACATCTACATTTGATTTGATGATAGATGATTCATCAAATATTACATCTTTGTTAATGGTGATCTTGTGGGCAGTAGGATTCCACAACCTGTACCCCTTAATACCATCACCATATTTAACAAAGATAAGCCTTTTTTATTTTGGATCTAATTTATAACATTGATGTTTTGGAATTAGAGCATAGGCATCACAACCAAAAACTTTAAGATTAGAATAATTACAAGGGTGACCTGTCCATTCCTCCTTAGGAATTTTGTATTCTATTGTTGTTGATGGTGATCGATTCACCAAATAGCAAGTTTTAGTTACTTCTTCTACCCATAGTTCCTACTGCAAATTGGTGTTACTAAGCATACTCCTTGCTCTCTCTAGAAGAGTCATGTTCATGCGTTCAACAAATCCATTTTGCTTAGGAGTATAGGCAGTGTTTTTATGCCTATCGATCCCAAATTCCTTGCAATAATTCTCAAACTCCATTGACATAAATTAACCACCATTATCAGTTCTTAAAGATTTAATGGATATACCAATGCTCTTTTCCACTAAATCTCTAAACTGCTTGAAAATTGTAAATACATCAACCTTACTCTTTAACATATAGAGCAAGACATTCCTAGAGAAATCATCTATAAAAGTTACAAAATATGATGATACTCTGGATATGAGATAGCAGGGAATGGTCCCCAAACATCAGAATGGATATAATCAAGGATTCCTTCACTATTGTGTCTTCTGGTTTTAAATCTCTGCCTATTTTGTTTTCCATAAATATAGTGCTTGCAAAAATCCAACTTTAAAGACTTTAGACTAGGAAGTAACTTGCAATCAGTTAATACCTTTAATCCTTGTTCACTCATATGACCCAACCGTTGATGCCATGGTCGAACAGAATCATTGTCGTTCTTAGATACCATTGTCGCATGATCTCATTCATTCCTCCCTTCCAACAGAAGCCGGTTACCAACCTTCTTTTCTTTCATAACTAGTAGAATTCCTTTATAGACCATCATAACTCCACCTTAAACAATAGTCTTGTAACCTCCTGTGTCTAAGACTCCCAAAGAGATTAGGTTCTTCCTAAGATCAGGTGCATGTCTTCTATCAAACATCTTAATTTGAATGCTACCAATTCCCACAACTTTACATGAAATATCATTTCCCATGTAAACTACTCCATCATATATAGACTGGTAAGTAATAAGACAATGTCTATGAAGACATATGTGGTTTGAAGCACCATAATCTAATAACCACTTTTGATCATGAGGTGAACCAATAGTAATTGATAAAAATTCATCAACCATACTTGAACCTATTGTTGAACCTGTTTTAGTTGTGCTTTCTTCCTTGGTCTCTTTTGGAGTCTTTTTGTCGCTTCCAATAGTCCTTCTTCAAGTGTCCAGATTTTCCACAAAACCATCACTTAAGCTTGGTGTTTGTGCCCTTCAACTTTGATTGAGAGAAATCCCTCTGGCCATGTCCTCTTTCTTTAGGTTTTCCTCTGATCACCATCGCCTCATATGTAGAGGTTTCTATATTGGATTTCTTCCTGGTTTCCTCATACAGTAAATCTCCAACAGTATCATCAAAATCAATACTTTCTGTTGAACTAAAACTAATAGAGGTAACAAAGTGATCCCATGATGCAGGAAAAGAACACAATAATGTAATTGTCTTATCTTCAGATTCGAATTTTACTCTCATGCTAGTCAAATGAACTAATAGAGTATCAAATGTATTCGAATGATCAACTATCTTTGTACCTTACTCCATGTGCAAATTGCACAATTTTCTTTTCAGGAAGATCGTGTTTGTCAAGGATTTCGTCATGTACAGGCTTTCAAGCTTCATCCACAAACCTGTTGTTGTCTTCTCTGACACAATATTGAACAGAACATCGTCAGCCAAACACATGTGTATGACACTCAATTCTCTCACATCCATCTTATCCCATTCTTCGTCTATTATGGATGCCAACTATTTTTATTTTCCCAAAAGCGCCTTGACAACGCCTTGTTGCACAAATAGATTGTGCATCTTAACCTTCCAGATCTCGAAATTTTTTTTGCCATTGAATTTCTCAATTTATAACTTAGCACTCTCCATCTTTTTCATTAGAAGAAACATAAAAACAAACACCGCTGCTGGTAATAACCAAGGCCCTTTCAAAAAATATGTAGAAGAATAATGATAAAAAAGTTTAATTAAAAAACTTTTTAATTAATACATTAAAACAAAATACCACCTCAAATATATTATATGTCTTTTTCATTAGAAGAAACATAAAAACAAACACCGCTGCTTGTAATAACCAAGGCCCTTTCAAAAAATATGTAGAAGAATAATGATAAAAAAGTTTAATTAAAAAACTTTTTAATTAATACATTAAAACAAAATACCACCTCAAATATATTATATGAAGCAACCATCCTTTGATATAATATCATACAATATAAATCCACCTTTTCTGAAGTCCACCAGTAAAAATTTAATGCCTTAAACTTTTCAAAAAAAGTACGAAGACCATAGCATAAATTACTTTCACTCCACAAACAAACATGCAAGCTAATTCAAGGAGATCGATGCTCCGATTCATTAGTCATTTCACTCGATAAAAAAATAATTTAAGGAGATCGACGCTCCCACCCAATAGTTAGAGCAGCACTGGTTTTGAAAACGTGAACTAAAACGACGCTCCCTTCCATGAGTAACCCAAGCGTTGATGCAAAACATCAACGCTCTCACAAAGAAATGAAATCGTGCCCCCTCAACACGCGCGCCTCAGCACGTTGATGTAAAACCAGAGCTCCTTCACCCTGGCCGGTCTGTGCGCACCAGTCTCCTATCCATGCTTTATGTTCACGCAACAACGCTTTTCTTTCACAGTCAAAACGTTTTCCCCTAATACCACTTGTTAGAATTTGAAAATGCATAAACACAAATATCACATAAGAGAATCAATAAGAATGCAGATAAGAAACAAAGCAATTTATGTGTTTCATCTAAATGTTGGGCTACGTCCACCAAGCATAAGTATCGGTTGTCTTATTATTCAGATTAAGGAGATTACAGCAGTTCACTCACTAACACTTCTGAGCCTCTACTGGAATACATCAATTTATAACAATGTACATTAAAAACTGAGTATTAAATGCTATCTCATCCATATTCTAACTTAGTGGTATTGGTTACAACCAACACTGGATTATAGGATCTAAAATCCTATTCATGGAAAAATTAGTTGTCACTAGTTTCCAACAGTTATGATGTCTGGAGAAAAGAGTCTAGCGAGTCAGTGTTAGTGGCTTAGAAATGCATCTTTATTTAGAAAGAAAGGTCCATATCTCTCCTATGCATGTCTATAGGGAAAGAGGGTTTGGATTAAAGGAATTCATATAAGAGATGGGTTGTTGCAGCTTCTTCTAGGTTTTATTTTCCATTGACCAGGTCTTAGTATTATTGTTCTATTTCGAACTGGAGCATCAGATGGGGACTTTCTTTTGATTGCGTGGATGACAAGAATTTAAGCAACTTTGTTTGTAATTAGACCTATGGATCATTAGTGACTTGGACACTTGGACATTTGCAACGCCACTATATATATGCACCTGTATTTGATATGAAATACTAAATTTGATGGAATCTTCCTTCCTTTGATTATAAACAATTGTTTAATATGAGGTTTTCAGTTTGTTTAGAGGGACATCATAATTAATGCGTGTTAAATCGAAATGTTGTGTACAAGCTTTTTCTTTTCTTTCTTGTGTTTCAATGCATAAGATTAGTGTTGAAGGCCCTTTTTTTTAAATAGTACCTTCCTTTCATACAATATTCTACTAATACGACTTGCTTACATTAAGATCTATGCATTGAAAATGTATACTTAATCTATTCTAAACAATGGCAGGAATTCAATCAAATTTTTTACTAGACAAACCATTATAGAAAATAGAAACTATCTCTGCATAATGAAAAATTCTCAATTATGTATTAGAATATATACTAAGCAAATAACCATGAACATATACTAGCTTTATATCAAAAGTTTTTAATGATCTAAAGTAAAATTACAATTATTAACTCTACTCTTACTAACCAAGTAGTAATTACTAACATGATAAGAAGAGGAGAAATGAGGCAATTAGGGATTAGTCATATTTAGTAAAAAATATTAATTAAAAAAAAATGTTAGTTAATTAATTGTTAGAATAATTCAAAAAAAATTAAAAAAATTGTTAATTAATTAATTGTTAAAATAATTCCAAAAACAAATTATCTTTATCAATTTTATTTCCAACTAGTGAGATCTTCATTAGCTCAGAGAAAACACTATAAACAATAAGTTCATCGTCCCTACCAGCTTTTTCTGAGTTATAGAAACTTGGGGCTCTTATGCCACTATGTAATAGCCCAAATGGGTGTCACAAGTTTTTTTCATTATTACTAGCAATTCTACTTGAAATTACAAATCAACACCAAGTTCAAAATTATGGGTCTAACAAGAACACTATATGAGAATCAAACCGTAATTCATATAGAGTAAAACACACAACTAAGTCAAATGAGCAAGATAATTCCAAAAACACATTGATATAAATGCATGCATCCTTTATCTAGTTGTAATCCAAGCGTTGAGCTACCAATGCTCCATATTCTTCAAAACAAACTCAAACCAATAAGGGGTGTAAGTTGCACCTAAATATCAATTTTCCACCGAACCAGTGCAACCACCTTCACAAGTGTTTCCCACCAAGTAGGGATCACTCTGAACAAGGTAAGGAAATAACAAACTCATACTAAATATTAATAATACAACCTATTGTACTCAAGAATTAATGAAATAGGCATACAAAAATATTCCCTGTGTGTTGTGAAGAGGCTCTTGGACTTTCAACATGTCCAAATCTCATGAGATTATAATATACATGGATGTCACTACCATATTTAGCTAGTGATTGCAACCATGATAGAAATGGTTCCCCCCTCAAGTAAGGATCTTACTACCACCTTCATGTGGTGATCATAACGACAATAATATTGGCATCTTTCACTTTGGGTGCAAATGGAAATAGTACAACAAACTAGGAATATTGAGCTTTATTACCCCCTCATGTTGTATGCACACTCCCATCTCCTTGATCCACAAAAATTATGGTTGGAAAAAACATAATTATGCCCAACTCACTAATATCATAGCACACGTATAACACCAATATTATGTTCCCCATGAATAATTACACATGAGCTAGCCCGCAACAATAGGTAGGTAGTCGATTTAATAATAACAAATCAAGTAACACCCTCCCAATATTTCTCTCTTGGTTTTCCCCTTCTCATGCAAGGGAGAATTTCGACTAGGGTAAATTTATAAGTTTCCAAAACAAGGTAAAAATGAAATATAACCCTTTCCTATTCTAAAAATTTACTCAAGTTGACTTTGAAAGTCAGTTTCACAACTTTTCCCTTTCCCATGGATTTTTATAACTATGGGATCCGATAGGATAGCATATGCATCCTCATTAAGACATGATCGCTTCCCCTAAGTGTGTTCCCCTTCATAATTTCACTTTCATCAAATAGTCCATCAAACATACCTATGTATATACATATACAATAACAATGATCATCATCATAAATATTATAAGTCATAAAACATATCATAACATCTAGGTAATCTATATGAACATTGAGTCAAAAAATCAGAGCAATATTCAAGAAATATAATATTCAAGAAATATCTTGGAATCCAAAGAAATCCTTAAAGATGCCACCACTTAAGTGTAGGGACAATGTATTATAATAATAATATATTATCAAAGCATCATGAATCACATAACATAATAAATATCATCTAGCCATATTGTCATCATAGATCAATATGAATAGGTTTGGAGCATCCACAAGACAAATAGTTGTCTAGGTCCAACCATTTATTATTAAATTTCGATGAATCTAAAACAACATTAAAATAAAATATAGCATTAGCCATGTCCGAGTTAGAATATTTAAGGACATATCCCACTTTGGGTTAAACATTTTCAACCATGTAAATATTTCAAATATTGTTAAATTGGATTCTTTCTTTCCTTCGCTGGTGACCAAGGAAGAAAATTGTATAATGTTTGAGATCAATATGACTAGGTGTTAAGAGTAAATGAGAGCATCCAAAAGACAAATAGTTGTATAGTTCCAACCATTTATTATTAAAATTACGATGAATCTAAAACAACATTAAAAAAAAATATAGCATTAGCCATATCACGAGTTAGAAGATTTAAGGACTTATCTCACTTTGGGTCAAACATTTTCAACCATGTATAATTACCTTGAGAGGGTAAACATTTCAAATGTTGTTAAATTGGATTATTTCTTTCCTTGGCTTGTGACGAAGGAAGAAAATTGTATGATGTTTGAGAATTTTTCAAAGGAGTAATTGAAAAGTCATTGTTTTGTTTTTTTTGTTAGCAAGGAAAAAATTCCTTGTGAACATGAATGGACTATATATTCTTTTCTAGGTTTTTATGATTTATTTGAAGATGATCTATTAAGAGTCATTGAAAAGTTTAGGATATTAGGAACGGTTTTATGCTACTTTAATTCTATGTTTGTAGCCTTAATTCTAAAAATTGACAAGCCTAACTCCTTTGATCAGTTCAAATCAATATTTTCATCTAATTGTGTTTATAATATTATTTCAAATATTTTAAAAATTATATTAAAAGAGGTTCTATCTTAGGTTATTTTTTCATAAAAAATCATTTTTTAGTAGAATGACAAATTCACGAAAGAATTGAGACTACATAGAAAGGTTGTCACGACTTTGAAGTTTCCTATGATGATTATCAAGTTAGACTTTCCAAAGGCCTATGAAAAAACCAGTTAGTTATACTTATAGACAATCTTGATAAATGTTGGATTTATTCTTCATATTATTAAGTGGGATAAATGGATGTGTCACTTCTATTTATTTTATTTTTCTTATTTATCTAACTACCTCAACTTTATTTAATCTAGTAAGAGGGAGAAGGAAGGGATATCCCATATCTCCCTTACTATTTATTTTGATGGTTGATGGTTTGAGAAAAGAAATCATGGAAGCTAGAAGAGTGGGTTATGTTTAAGGTATTAAGATTGTTATTTTTATTCTACTTAAAATCTTTTATTTACAAGTAATATATTTATTTTTTCCAATGGGCCATAGAGAAGAATGCAAATTACAAGAAATTATAAATGTTTATTATGTATCTATAATGATGGAGGTCAATATTCAAAAGTCTTCTTTAGATTCGATGGGAGAAATGAAAGCGTTGAACAAGTTTTAAGACATCTATTTCCCTTTAGATCTGTTTATATGTAGGAGGGGTTTACATATTTGGGTGTTATTATCAATCTCAATGGTTAAGAGAAAGGATATCACGATTGGTTTTTCGGAAATACTAAGACAAATATCCATTTATTTTATGTAATAGAAGACTCTCTTAAGGGGCTACATTGATTTGTGTCAAATATATACTAGAAGCCATTATAATATATTGACACTCCCTAGATTTTATTCCAAAGGAGTATTGGAAAATATTTTAAATACGTTTATTGGAGAGAAGGGTGACAATGGAGGTGTTCGCTTGTCGAGGTGGAAGTCCACTGCTAAACCAAAGGAGGCGGGAAGGATGGAGCTCAAAACAAATTCACTCTTTTGGAAAACCATTACTAGATAAACAAGGTCTCTAGAATCTTATTTGAAATAAGATACTATGAAAAATAATTAGTTCTATTTGAAATAAAATATTATGCAAAATAATTATTTTGTTTTAGTCTTTTAGAAAATCATTACTAGATAATAAAAGGTCTCTCGAATCTTATTTGAAATAAGATATTATGAGAAATAATTATTGTGAAGAAATATACAACCACACAAGCTCTTTTAGATTGAAGGATATTCTAGAAAGAGCATTAAAAATGTGTTTAAGCAATGTTAAGAAGCAGTTTTGGATTTTCTAATCATTAGGGATCACTTATCATTGAAGGTAAGGAATGGGTAACAGGTGAGGATTTTGGTTGACTCTATTATGGGGTGTGGGGAAGAAATTTATAAAAGTCTTGATTTGATAAATCATTTTCATGAAAAATGTTTTTTCATTTTAAATTATATTGTGGAAATACTATTGATGTTTTGATGTTTGGAAACAAGGATGGAGGTCTTTTCAGTATTTAGATTTAGACGGGTATTGTGAAGGAATTTAAAATTTATCTATGGTTGAATTAAAAATGCGTCGTATTAGGCTAAATGGAGACTTGGATACCTTGGTTTGGGCCAAAAATAATTCTTATGGTGTGTATAATATTATTGTGACATCCCCCCAAAATAAATGTTTTGATTTTTGTGTGTTGGAAATTTATTTATGTTTCTAGCAAATTCGAATATGGAAAATTTTTGCCATTTATGGCAATTCTGAATTTCGAATTTAATAATTGTATTTAATTATTGTGACTATTGGGCAGAGATATGTTTAGACTCAACTAACTATTTGACTATGACACTTGTATCACAACATACTATTTATATTAACTCCAGGAGGACAAATGAAACAACCATGTTAAAAATCAGTTGACCATGACTCCATGAGTGGGGAACATGTTGGAACTGCCTGTAGGCTAATTATGAGAACTCGAAAATTAGAGATTTGGCCACTGGTAGCCCCTAAAAATCAGGGATTAAAAAGTTGTGAAAATCCACAAAGGAGGGAAAAAAACCTAGGAAAAATTGATAAATAGCATATGTCAGGAGGCAGGATGTTGCCAAGTATGCTGGGAAAGGATTCTTGAGCTCTCTTGTTGTTATGAACACTGTGGATTGAGTGTGAGGCAAGAGGAGTCTGTTGAAATAGAATTGTCTTGTTGTTATGAACACTGTTGAGTAAGTGTGATGCAAGAGGAAAACTGTTGGAATTGAAGGACATTGTTGAGGAGGAGTTTCCAAGTTCTCCCTCGTGGATTCATGGTCAGGCTAGGGGGTGAATCAGGAAAGTGACTTTGGTTGTCCTGTTCTACGGTTGGGAGGAACGTGGATGTTCCTTTTGTATTCAAATGGATAGGATTCAGATATGTTAATTTTCCCCTCTCTATTATGAATGGCTATGTCTTTTGATATTATGTATCTATTGAATCTGAACTAGAAGAAGTTACATTCTCTCTCGGTATGACCTTTTTGGCATCTGGTGTATTGTATCGGATTAAATCGGATCTGTAACGATTTCTTCCCACTTTCAGTTTGAATGTTTTTATCCGATGCTATGTATCTAACAATAAGCTCTAACAATATACAAACAATATATTATATGTGTATAGAATGACAAAAGTTGGGAGTTAAAGAATTTTGGAAACCCCTTTTCGTTTTTTTTTCAGGTGCTAAAACAATCTTGATAATCGATGCCTTTCAAAGGTTTTTTCTTTCCTTGTTTCTTTTCAGAATGTGCTACCCTTTCCTTTGTCAAGGTCTATGATGAATTTAGAGATTTTCCCTTACAAAAAACCTTTATCCTTTTGTATCCTTCTGTGCGTATAAAATTCTTAAGTCCTTATGCTTTCAGAATTTGGGGATTGTTATGTGTTGTGGTTTGACATTTAAAACCTCGAAACCCGAAATCCTGAAGTGCTGGTTCCAGACCCTTTCACCTTTCAGAATTCGGGAATTGTTATGTGTTGTGGTTCGACATTTGAAACCATGAAACCCCGAAACCCCAAATCCCGAAATCCCAAGATGTTAGTTCCACGTTGTTTTATATTCACAATTTTGGGAATTGTTGTGTTCTGTTGTTTGACATTGGAATCCAAAAAATCCTTAACCCCGAAATCCCAAAATGTTAGTGCCTTTCTTTTTTGCAATTCAGGAATTGTGGTATGTTGGATGTTTGGCTATGAAAACCGCAAAACCCCAAACCCCAAAATCCTGAAATGTGGGTCTCACCTTTTCCTTTCTCGCATTTCGGAAATTTGTGTATGTTGAGGTTTGGACACCGGAACTCACGAAGTTCCGATTCCTGAAATCCCAAAGTGTGGGACCCACCTTCCTTTTTTTTGCATTTCAGAGGATTGTGTATGTGGTTGTTTGGGCACTTGCACTCGTGAAATTCCAAACTCCGAATTCCTGAAGTACTATCACCTTTCGTATTTTTGGGAGTTGTTGTGTGTAAATGATTGACTTTTGTTTTCACAAAAACCCAAACCCCGAAACCTCGAAGTACTCGACATCTTGTTGCAATTTCAGGAAATGTTGTGTGTTGATGTCCAATTCTTGTACTCGTGAAACCATGAATCCCGAAACCCTGAAATGTTGGCCCACAGTCGTTCCATATTTTTCATTTTGGAAAACAACAAGGTCCTTTGTTTTGCTCAGCACCTGTGATCACCGAAACCTGGTTGACCTCTGTTTCTTCACAAATCTATAGGAACTTAGAAGAAACTTATTGTTGTCTATTAGAAAAAGAAGATAAGCCCAAGTTAGAATACCTTGTTGTCCTACGTGAATTCAGAGACATGTTTGTTGATAAGATACCAGAATTACCTCCTAGGAGAGAAATTGATTTCTCTATAAACTTACTATCCGGATCAGCCCCTATATAAAAAACACCCTATCGAATGAGTCTATCGGAACTGACAGAATTAAAAATACAATTACAAGAATTGTTGGATAAAGAGTATATCAGACCAAGTGTCTCACCATGGGGAGCACCAGTCCTCTTTGTGAAAAAGAAAGATGGTACTCTAAGACTATGTATTGATTATAGAGAATTGAACAAAGTGACCATTAAAACAAATACCCCTTACCTAGGATAAATGATCTGTTCGATGAAGTTGGTGGGGCCAAGATTTTCTCAAAATTGGATTTATGATCTAGATATCATCAAGTTAGGATAAAAGACCAAGACATAAGAAAAACAACTTTTCGAATAAGATACAGACACTACGATTTTGTAGTCATACCTTTTGGACTCACTAATGCACCAACCACCTTTATGTGCTTGATGAATAGGAATTTCAACCAATACTTAGACAAGTTTGTAGTAGTATTTATCGACGATATTCTGGCCTATTCTATAATGAAGGAGGAACATGATGAACACTTACGAATAGTTCTGCAAACACTAAGGAAACACAAACTATACGCAAAATTCAATAAATGTGATTTTTATAAAAAAGAAATACAATATTTAGGACATGTGAGTTCCTTGGAAGGTATTTCGGTAGACCCGGAAAAGATAAAATCCATTATGGAATGGCCAGTACCTAAGGATGTGGCAGATATCTGGTCATTCATGGGAATCACCGGCTATTATCGCAGATTTATAGAAGGGTTCTCCAAGATAGCCTACCATATCATGTCATTACAAAATAAAGGGACCAAGTTTAACTGGTCGCAAAAGTGTCAAGACAGTTTTAACAAGCTAAAAGAATTATTGACATTAGCGCCGATTTTAAAGGTAGCAGACCCAGATAAAGACTTCACAGTATGCGTTGATGAAATTAAATATGGACTAGGTGGTGTTCTAACTCAAGAAGGGCACGTGATTTGTTATGAGTCCCAGAAATTAAGGGAACACGAGCGAAATTATGTCACTCATGACTTAGAATTGGTAGCAGTAATACATGCCTTAAAAATGTGGCGACACTATATAATGGGCAGAAAGTTCTTACTATTGACGGATAATAGCGGAGTGAAATATTTGTTTAGCCAACCAGACCTTAATGCAAGACAAGCAAGGTGGCTAGCCTTCTTGAGCGAATTCGACTTCGAGGTCAGACATATCAAGGGTAAGGAAAATAAAGTAGCAGATGCTTTAAGCTGCAGAATCCATGAGTTATTTGAGATAAACATCACCAGGGAAAAAAGTGATCTGGAACAAAGAATAAGGACGACATGTATCAACAATGGAAATTACACTAAGATAATGGTAGAATTTCAAAATAGTATCACAAACTCAGATAAACCAGATATAACTATCAACAAACATGGACTATTAAGATTTAAAAATAGACTTTACATACCAGATTCAATAGAGCTAAAATAAAGTAATTTAGATGAAGTGCATAAGAAACCATATTCTAGCCATCAAGGTTATCAGAAAACAATAACAACAATCAAAAAACTATTTTACTGGCCTAATATGAAGGGTGAAACAATCGAGTATTTGGCTAGGTGCCAAGATTGTCAGTAGGTTAAGGCCAAACACCAGCATCCAGCCGGCCTATTACAACCATTAATTGTACCAGAATGGAAATGGGAGACCATATCACTGGACTTTATAACAGGTTTGCCTAAAACTCAGAAACATAATGATTCAATCATGGTTGTAATCGATAAACTCAGTAAGTCTGCACACTTTATTCTTGTAAAGTATACTTTTAAATCTATTAATATTGCTGAAATATTCATGAAATAAATTTTTAGACTGCATGGTATTACTAAAATGGTGATTTCAAATACAGACATAAAATTCACATCTGCTTTTTGGAAGGAATTGTTTGCAGGTCTAAATACTAATTTGAATTTCAGTACGAGTTATCATCCACAAATGGATGGATAGACCAAAAGGACAAATCAAATCATATAGGAAATGCTCTACATGTATGTAAGAAAAAATCCAAAAAAAGTGGGAAGACTACCTACACTTGGTAGAATTTGCATATAACAATGGGTACCAAACTTCGGCTAAGTTGAGCCCTTTCAAAATATTGTATGAAAGAAAGTGTACAACTCCAATTAGCTGGGATAACCTGGCTGATAGAATCATGGTTGGACCAGAGATGCTCCAAAAAATGGAGAACATGGTAAAGAAAGTACAACAGAACTTGAAAGAAGCACACGATAGACAAAAGAGTTATGTGGATCAGAAAAGAAGACACTTGGAATTTCAAGTGGGAGACCATGTTTATTTGAATATCAAAGCCCGAAAAATTTCACTGAAGTTGGGGAACTATGCCAAGCTGGCACCCAAGTTTTGTGGGCCCTTCAAGATACTAGCTCGAATTGGACCCATAGTATATCAGCTTGCACTTCCAGCTAATCTAAGAGATCATAATGTATTTCATGTTTCTTTGTTGAAAAAGTATATTCATGACCCTACTCATATGATTGATTGGAACTTGGTGCAGGTGGAACTCGAGGGTGATTTCCAAGTGGAACCCCTGCGCATTCTAGACCGAAGAGAAATAACACTTCGGAATAGAGCCATCGCTCAGGTAAAGGTTCAATGGAAGCACTTTAGTCCTGAGGAGGCCAATTGGGAGTTGGAAGGAGATTTGTGGAAATATCATCCAATCCTATTCTAGGAAATGAACGAACACTAAGGACAGTGTTTTACTGAAGGGGTAAAGGATGTGACATCCCCCCAAAATAAATATTTTTATTTTTGTGTGCTGGAAATTTATTTTCGTTTTTGGCAAATTCGAATTTGGAAAATTTTTGCCATTTATGGCAATTCTGAATTTCGAATTTAATAATTTTATTTAATTACTGTGACTTTTGGGAAGAGATCTATTTGGACTCAAATAACTATTTGACTATGACACTTGTATCACAACAGAATATTTTTATTAACTGCAGAAGGACAAATGAAACAACCATGTTAAAAATCAACTGATCATGATTCCATGAGTGGGGAACATGCTGGAATTGCCTCTAGGCTGATTATGAGAAGTGGAAAATTAGATATTTGGCCACTGGAAGCCCCTGAAAATTATATATTAAGAAGATGCAAAAATCCCCAAAGGAGGGAAAAAGACCTAGGAAAAATTGATAAATAGCATATGCGAGGAGACAGGACACTGCCAAGTATGCTAGGAAAGGATTCATGAACTCTCTTGTTGTTATGAACACTGCAGATTGAGTGTGAGGCAAGATGAGACTACTGAAACAGAATTGTCTTGCTGTTATGAACACTGTTGAGTAAGTGTGAGGGAGGAGGAGAACTGTTGGAATTGAAGGACATTGCTGAGGAGGAGTTTCCAAGTTCGCCCTCATGGATTCATGGTGAGGCTAGGGGGTGAATCGAGCAAGTGACTTTGGCTGTCCTGTTCTATGGTTGGGAGGAACGTGGTTGTTCCCTTTTTCTTCCCGTAGATAGGATTCAGATATGTTAATTTTCCCCTCTCTATTATGAATGGCTATGTCTTTTGATGTTATGTATCTATTGAATCTGAACTGGAAGAAGTTACATTCTCTGTCTATATGAACTTTTTTGCATCTGGTGTATTGTATCGGATTAAATCGGATCTGTAATAATTTCTTCCCACTTTCTATTCAATTTTTTTTATCCGATGCTATGTATCTAACAATATGCTCTATTAATATACAAACAATATATTAGATGTGTATAGAATGACAAAAGTCAGGAGTTAAAGAATTTTGGAAACCCCTTTTTGTTATTTTTTCGGGTGCTAAGCCAATCTTGAGAATCGACACCTTTCGGATGTTTTTTCTTTCCTTGTTTCTTTTCAGAATGGTCTACCCTTTCCTTAGTCAAGGTCTATGATGAATTTAGAGATTTTCTCTTACAGAAAACCTTTATCCTTTTGTATCCTTCTGTGCATGTAAAATTCTTAAGTCTTTAGGCTTTCAGAACCGAGGATTGTTGTGTGTTGTGGTTTGACATTTGAAACCCCGAAACCCAAAATCCCGAAGTGTTGGTTCCACACCCTTTCACCTTTCGAAATTAAGGAATTGTTGTGTGTTATGGTTCGACATTTGAAACCCTGAAACCCCAAATCCCGAAATCCCGAAATGTTAGTTCCACGTTCTTTTCTATTCGCAATTTCAATAATTGTTTGCAGTTGATGTTGGATTTTTAAGTCGTAGGATTCCAAACCCGAAATCTTGAAATGTTAGTTCCATGTTCTTTTCTTTTCACAATTTTTGGAATTGTTCTGTTCTATTGTTTGACATTGGAAACCCCGAAATCCTAAAATGTTAGTGCCTTTCTTTTTCGCAATTCGGGAATTGTGGTATGTTGGATGTTTGGCTATGAAAACTATGAAACCCTAAACCCCGAAATCCCGAAATGCAGGTCTCACCTTTTCCTTTCTCACATTTCAGAAATTTATGTATGTCGAGGTTTGGACACCGGAACTCGTGAAGTTTTGAATCCCGAAATCTCGAAGTGCGGGACCCACCTTCCTTTTTTTCGCATTTTGGAGGATTGTATATGTGGTTGTTTGGGCACTTGCACTTGTGAAATCCTGAACTCCGTATTCCTAAAGTACTAGCACCTTTCGTATTTTTGGGAGTTGTTGTGTGTAGATGATTGACTTTTGTGTTCGTGAAAACCGGAACCCCAAAACCCTGAAGTACCCGACATCTTGTCACAATTTCAGGAAATGTTGTGTGTTGATGTCTGGATCTTGTACTCTTGAAACCCTGAATCTTAAAACCCTGAAATGCTGGCCCACAGTTGTTTCATATTTTAGATTTCGGCAAACAACAAGGTCCTTCGTTTTGTTCGGCACTTCTGATCACCAAAACCCGATTGACCTCTGTTTCTTCACAAAGTTGTAGGAACTTAGAAGAAACTTATTTTTATAGTAAACAACTCTATTAATGAAATGAATGGACTGGTAAAAGAACGTTGGAGAATCTTCATCCCGGATAGAGGTATGGGAGTAACAGACCGTATTACTAGTCAATTGTATTGCAGACATAGGGTAATATTTTTTTTATGTAGGGTTTTGGTCATAAAAACTCCAAAGTTGCTTGTATTGTTAAGACTGTGGTAGTGTTATAGGTACTAGTAGATAAGAGAGTAATTATAAATTTCAGGATCTTAATTAAACATTGAAGTGATGAGTCAATACTCATTATATCGTCGATTAGAAAACTTAGGTTGAATGGTAAGAACAATCGATGATAGTAAGGACTCTAACAAGCCTTCAGACTCAAGTCTTCTAACATAAAGCTTACTTGCTTGAGATCTCGAAACTTTTCAAGAACAAATATAAAAACAAATTTTTTTTTATGGTGATTTTTGAGGTACATTACAATTATCCAAAGCTACAAAGTTTTACCTTCTCCCGAGGTTTAATAAGAGTGCT
This sequence comes from Picea glauca, assembly GCA_000966675.3. NCBI lineage: Eukaryota > Viridiplantae > Streptophyta > Pinopsida > Pinales > Pinaceae > Picea > Picea glauca. The sequence goes on along the minus strand of JZKD02S0812154.1, from coordinate 115,889 downwards.
TGTGGTGGTAAAAAATATGGAAGATCGAGACCCCAAAAATATGAATATAGTCCTTTCACAAGCACTAATAAATAGAGTTTTCACTTGGGAACTTATGAAATGGAGGTGTATGTAGGGATGTAGTATCTATTTATTATGTAGGAAATACATTGAAACTATCGCTCATCTAAGTATTCATTGTCCTTATGCTAAACAACTCTAGAATAAAGTTGAATAATGGACATAAATTTCAAATGTTTGGGTTGGGAAATATGTGGAAGATAGTATAAAAGCATGTTTTCTCATAAACGAATTAAAATAGAAATCGTGTGCCTTATTTTATGGGGCATCTTGTTGGCTTCTAATGCTCAACTATTTTAAGATAAGAAGGTTACTACTTTTAAGGACTTTTTGGAAAATATGTGTTCTTTGTTCCAATAGTGTAGAATGTGTGTAAAATATAAACCTCCAAGATAAATGGCGGAAATTTTGAAAAATAAAACTCTCTATTGGGTTTTTTTTAATCGGTTCAAAAAAGGGCCAACTAGGTTCACTATTGGTTACGGGTATTCATTTTATTTATAATAGTCATTATTTAAAGTTCAAAGTAGGTTTGGGTCTTGGTTAAAGAAACTATGTAGAAATGATTGCATTGAAAATTTATTTGAATTTTTTTTTTTGAGAAAGTAGTCCAACAATTTTAGGTTTTTGGTGATATGTATTTAATGATCAAATGGAAGAGAATGCAAATATGAATTGATAATATTGTTTTATAGCCTTTAATAAATGAAAATTAATTGTTTTTATCTACTACTTCATCAAATTTATTTCAGAAATGTTATAAGAGCTGAATTCAGAATAAAATACACTTTCTAAGAAAGTACAATAGTTGGAGGTTAGAATTTTTTTCGGAGGATTCAATAGATGGTAGTAAACTATGTCAAAGCATTCTGTATAATTTTTACTTTATGCACCATAAATATTTTGTTTTTTCTTACATAAGGTTATCATAGATTTTATTCATATGTTATGTACGAAATTATGAGAAGATATAGATGTTATTATAATTATTGATTGTACATCATTTTTAATGGAAAAGTTAAAAAGACTTCAAGCAATTTATATATTTTAAATTGGCATAAAAAAAATTCTAAGTTGTTTATTGGATAAAATTATGATAGATTTTATTAAAGATATTATTAAATTTCCTTTTTTTAATTTCTATTGATAATAAATCATTTTTATGGAAAATTTAAAAGACTTAAGCAAGTTGGTTTGGTTTTTGATAGATGTGAAAAAGATATTATGTTCATATTTTTAATAAAATAACGTAAAAACATAAAAACTATGATTTTCATTAGACAAGAATTCATCATAAGAGTTTTAATTAATTTTAATAAACAAGTGTTGCATGACACCGTAGTCCCTGCCAGGCTGGAATGGGAGTAAATGTGTGGGTTGCAAGTTGCAGTACATGTGGTATTCATGTAGAATTTAGTATTCCCGAATTAGTTTTATTTGAAATTTATCAAAAATTATTAATGGCTCGTACAGGAATGAAGTTTCCTACGATCTAAGTTTGATAGTAAATAAAATATTTAATACATAGACAATGTAACGCAACAATTACGAAGTGCCAGGTTGGCGGAGTCACGGGTTCACATTTTTCAATTTTTATGGCCAGCATGTTCCATGAAATACATTTTTGCAGCCAACACTTCCGTCATATACATTTTTAACCCAAGAATTATGTCATATACATGATACTGAGTAATTTATAGAATATTATAACATTGTACGAAGATTTATAGTAATTTATATAATGCTATAACACTTGATACATTATGCACCGAACAATTACGGAGTCACGGGTTCACACTTTTCATGTCCAATGTATTCCATGATATCAATTTTACACCAAACACTTTCATGATATACATTTTGCACACAACAATTCCATCATATACATGATACTGAGTAATTTATAGAATATTATAACATTGTATGAATATTTATAGTAATTTATATAATGCTATAACATTTTTTACTTAATGAATAGTATACACAATTATTTAAATTTTATTCGATATATATTTTTTTATAAGTAAGATTGTATAAAAGTCTATCAAAATGAAGGATTACAGAGAATTTCCATGGTTTCAAGTTCTAAATACTGAGCTACCCTGAGGGGAAACCAGCTCAGCCAGATGAACTGCTTCATAAATGAAGTGTAGACTATTACTGGTGCGAAAAGAGTTCAAAATTATGGTCCCTAATGGTGGTCATTATAACTGTGGAAAGTGTAGACAACATAGCTATAATGACCATGGACAAATGCATGAAAGGTCACCATGCACATGAAAAAACAAGAGACAAAAACAACAAACAGATCATTGGTATGGGTTGTAGTGCGGCGACACAGCCATGCATAAGGCACCAAATGTTGTGTCCCCAAGAGGAGGCGGATCCTCCTCGACTGGTGTCTGGTCCAATTGCATGGTGTCCTCTGTCTGTGATGGAACATGCTCTTCCTTCTGGACATCCTATAGCCGTGACAGAAGCCTCTTCTCCTTGTAGTGTGCCTTTGCATGGACCAAAGTTTCCAGTGCCAACACTGCTATCAAGGTTGTTGCTGGTTGGGCTGTTGTTGCTTGGGCTGCCTCTGCTGGGAGGTGATGAGCACCCTATAACGTGAAGAACAATTGCAGGAGTTGAGAGGCTTTGTCATCTAAGGTCTCTAGGTAGAACCGGAGGTCGTCCATGTCCGGATGTAGGTCAACTACCAGGCGTTGCACCAGTACAACGCCTATTTTCAACTCGCATTCTGGGTCAGTGTTGAAACCGGCTCAAGATTGGGGTTGTCGTTGCGTATTTTCACCGGATTCCCGACAATCCATCTAAAACTGGGCATGGTGAGGATGGTTCTGAAGTGACTGGGTGGCTGGAGAGTTGGGAGGAGCTAAAGGGATTGGGTGTGAAACAGAGGTCAAATTGCCTAAAGGTCCTAGGTTGTAGTCCAATGAGGCCCCTCAGCAGTCCAACTGCTCAATTCTATTGGTAAGGGATGCAGGAAGGGGCAGGAGAGAAGTGACAATGTGAGTTGATTATGCTAGGGAGGAGGATGAGGTGGCCGAAGAGGAGTAGGATAACAAGGAGGGAGCACGCGAGGGACGAAGGACCAAGCGGGGTCAGTTTGGCTACCAAGTTGATCCTTGTTTCAAATTCCCTTGTTGTTGGGGAATCAACGAGATAGTGGGAGAGAAAAAATGCGCCAGGAATAGAGAACGAGAGGAAAAAAGTAGAGAAGGGAAAGGGTGGGTAGGAGGCCGAGCTCTGAGAAGAAAAAACAGGAAAGAATGAGCCATCTAGAGTTGCTGGAGCAATTTAAATAGGCCAGGGAACTAGTGAGGTTCCATAAATGGCTGCAGGTGCAGAGTAAAGGTTGAGAAAGGGTGTTGGTCTATCGAAAGGATGCGAAGGTAGAGCAGGGTGCACTGAGAGTAATGGTGGCCTTCCTCGAGCAAGCTAAACTTAAATTCATGAGGTAGGTGGGAGGGACTGGCATGAGGTCCTCACTTGGTCGGTGCCATGGAGGATCGCTCCTAGCTACTCTGCTCGACGCGTGTTCTACTAGCACTCCATCTGTGGGAAATAGAATAAATGCAATGGAGTACAAACACATGGGCAGGAAGTTTAAGTACATGGGTTCGTGGACAAAAAACAGAAAAAATAGTGGTAATGTCTCTTACATAGGTTTTCTAACAAAAAAACAAAACAATTAGCATTCTTGACTTAGTTTTCTTTAAAAGAAGGGATCGCCGACACAATAGAAATTTAAATTTATGAAATGAAAGGTTGCTAGATAACATAATTTATACATACAAAATATGTAATTTTACAAAGCGGAGCCCTCATGCCATACTTATCCAGGTTCTGGATGGCGGGTTCTCGGGATGTCAGGATGAAAATTGGTCTTATGTTCTTTCGTGCCCTACAAAAAGAACCAATATTTCTGTGATATACAAACTGAAAATTGGACTTCCGAACTATTAGAATTTTAAGGGCATCGTGTCAAAAAAATTTAGCATTCCTGAAATAGTATTCTTTACATATGTTTTACATACGCTCGTGGACAAAAAACACAAAAAATAGTAGTAACTTCTGTTACATAAGTTCGTGGAGAAGAGCACAAAAAAAACTAGCATTCCTGGAATAGGTTTTCTTAAAACAAGGGTTCTTGGACACAAGAAATTGAAATTTATGAAATTGAAGGTTCTTGGACATCATAAATTATACATACCAAAGATGCAGTTTTATAAAATAGACATTTACTTTTATACATACGAAATATGTACTTTTATAGAGTATGGGGATGGCATTTTATAGAGCATGCACGGAGCCATGAATCCATACTTAGTCAATTTTTGCATCACCGGTTCTCGGGCTGGTGGGATGAAAAATGGGCATCTATTGTTCCGTGGCCTACAAAGAATACCCAAATTTTCGCGATATACAAATTGACAAGAAGAGTTTGGACTATTTTAATTGTAAGGGCCTTTGTGGCAAGAAGTAAGGACAGGTGGTAAAGATAAACTAGGGAACACAATTTTATGACATTTATATAGAAAACATAATAAAACGTCTTCCATATTCCTATAAATTTAAAGAAACATGTATAGTTTTTACATCCCAGGTTCTTGGGTTGGTGAGCTCAAAAATGGGCCTCTGTTGTTCCATGGCCTACAATGAATACCCAAAGTTCTGTGATATACAAATTGACAAGCGGTGTTCGGGCTATTTTAATGGTAAGGGCCTCTATGGAAAGCAACAAGGACAGGTGGTAAAGATAAAGTAAACACAATTTTATGACATTTATATAGAAAAAATAATAAAAAGTCTTACATATTCCTGTAAATTTAAAGAAACACACACACACATATGTGTGTGTGTGTGTGTGTGTGTGTGTGAAATATGATATGTGAAATCTGAGTGAGTGATTTACCACATATGTAATTTTGAAAATGACGAGGCGGGGAAAAATATGCATAATTTATACATTTAAAATATGTTACTTTACAAAGTAGATATTTATTTTTATACATACAAAATATGTAGTTTTATACAGTATGGGGATGAGATTTTAAAGAGCATGCACGGAGCCCTCATACCATACTTTGCCAGTTTTTGGATGGCGGGTTCTCGGGATGTGGTGCAGAAAATTGGGCTCTTCTTATTCTATGGCCTAAAAAAAATCACCAATAGTTCCATGATATACAAATTGACAATCGGACTTGGGCACTATTTCAGTTTTAAGGGCCTCGTGTCAAAAAAATTTAGCATTCCCGTAGTTTTTTTTACATACATTCGCAGACAAGAAAACACAAAAACATAGTAGTAACGCCTGTTACATAGTTTCATGGAGAAAAAACACAAAAAAACTAGCGTTCTCGAATTAGCTTTTCTTAAAACAAGGGCTCTTGGAGAGAAGAAATTGAAAATTATGAAAAGGTTCCTGGACAACATAAATTATTCATATCAAAGATGTAATTTTAAAAAGCAGATATTTACTTTTATACAAATGAAATATGTACTTTTATAAACTATGGGGATGAGATTTGATACAACATCGATGGAGCCCTGAATCCTTAGTTAGGCAGTTGTTGCAT
>JZKD02S0812154.1:77527-110022 GCA_000966675.3 Picea glauca | reverse complement strand
ATATATATATATATATATATATATATATATATATATATATATACCTGTGTGTGAAATATGATATGTGAAATTTGAGTGTGATTTACTGCATACGTAATTTTGAAAATGACTAGACAGGGAAAAATATGCATCAGAAAGGAAGAGAATTTAAATAAAATAAACAGAATGTCTTCACATTCAGTAGAGATGAAGATAAAAATATAGGAACACATTAATATATGAGGAGAAAAAAGAATAGTTTTATTTCGAATATATGAAAAAACGAATACTTTCTTACATATTCCTATAAATTTAAATGCGTTTCTCATTTAGTCTAGTATTGGGGCTCCCATGGACCATAAGAGAAATATATACAAGAAATAGGAATGGAAAGAAGAAGGGGGAAATGGTAGAGTGTAATACCTGAAAAGTAGAAATGGGAAGATATCACTTATTGGTTATAGATTTATATTCAGAAAAGGTGGAATAAATGGATTGATAAAGAAAGGACTATGACTATATGCTTATAGGCATGGTACATCATAAATGATTTTATGGGCTAGATTTCGCTCATGGGCTAATTTTCCATGGTTTTTCAAAAAACAAGATTCGCTATTTTAAAAATGATTCGCCCAAATTCTATAGGATAAAATTATTTTACCTTTAAAATCGCCAAAAATTTATAAAAACTATATAAAATCCTTAGAAATTTGAATATTTTTACAAAAATATCACCAAACATTTATATTTGGCATATAAAGGATTAGTAAGATTCGCCAATGTTTCTATATTTTAAAATAAATTTCCATCCTTAAAATCATCCCTGCGGTACATATAAGTAATTTTGGTATTTTCTTGTTGATGCGTATTCTTGTTGACTTTTGTGGCTGACCCGCTTGAATAACTAGACTGATAAACAAAGGATGTATAGGAATGTTCCAAGAAGGAATTTTTCTATTTGCTTGCTGATGCATTTTGTTGTTGGATTTCGTCGAGGACCCACTTCAAGTTCTCTTCAATATAGCTTCTCAAGGGGGCGACGTTGATGTCATTCCATATTTTAATGCTAAACATTTCATTTTCTAATTTAGTTAGATCAATAGAAAAAATACACAGAAATTGATGAATGTCTCCATTCTACACCGAATAATGGACTAGCTAGTTGTCCACGTCTTTCTCATGATATTCAAGAATCCTGTAAATTTTGTATAGAGACAAGGCCCTAAAATTATCAAGTTTGTAATGTACCTCAAAATTTACATATAAAAAAAAAATTATGTTATTTAATTACTCTTTTTATTGGGTACTTTGAGTTGATACTGTGTCCTTAAAGTTCAGTCAGTTGTCAACCATGATGTACACCAGTCCTTTGTCTTTATGACTCTAACCGATATTTATCATATTATCACCTTTCCTATTTTGGTACTAAGTTATATAAGCGATGATAGGTACATAGCTAGGGATACCTTGTTTGTTATTTACACCCTTGTAACACCCACCATATTGTTTCCAAACCCTCTTTAAGAGTTAAGGGGTATAACTACTTAGAACCAACTAATCCCTAAAAACAAAGGTCATAGGTGTGAGGTATTATGATAAACGACCTTGTATACATGTTAATACAAGGTCTATGTGAAAATGTTATCACCATTCAGAATACTTTTAAAACAAACCCCTTTGGGGTAAAATCAAACACTACACTATACAAAAGAAAGAGCGTGAGTGGCTAAACTTCTGGTAGGATATGGTTAATGTAAAGGTAGTTGAGATTCGACGCATAACTGGTGTAACCAGATGATAAAATGTTTAACCCTATGTAGGGAATTCAGGTTTCTTGCCATAAATTCTCTGAGCAACACAACCGGTTGGAATACCCCTCATGGTGCTCTAATGTTAACTCAAATCGATACAGTGTTCGACTGGTGTGCCCAATGAAATGTCGACACTTACCATTGTTCACATGGCCAGCTACAATCCCACTCATCCTCCATTACTCGATGCGAAGTCTATCCCATAGCTCTCACTTCATTCTGGTCTTGGCTTGGTGAATGGGAAGGAAATCTCTGGATTAAACCATGTTTTAGTTTTTTGTCTTAGCAACGTGGTTATTCCTCTGTGAAATACGACCTTGCTCTAAGTGGGAGATTTCTTGCCAATCGACTCCTCGACGGACCAACCTGTAAGCTGGTAAGACGACTTGGATTTCATTTGCATTAGGGTTCTTTTTATCTCATCGAGTAATTCTCGGTAACTACAGTATACAAGAAAATAATTTTCTTGTCTTATATCGGTGTTTAAAAAGATAGCAAAAGGGAAATGGGGTGCTCCAGTAGGGTTTAGGGTTCTCATAGTTAATCCCCTCCCTGTACTAGCTTTCCTATTGATCCGAGCCATATTTCTTTGTGGAAGGTCTTATCCCAATGTCTGCGTATCCGAGATATTCTATTTATTTATTTCTTAACTGAAAAATCCATATTGGGTGTGTTTTCCTTCGTCGGTTAATACCTAGTTGACAGTGTATGTATTTGACTTTCCTGTGCGTAAAAGACCTCTCGGTATAGTTTGGAACTAAACAAAGGTCCTGTGTTTAAACCTTACATTCACTCGTATTACTATGTTGATAATAGGGGTTGTCCTATAGTCCAGGGGCGGTTTAATCTTTTCTATTTATAATTAAACTGTTACAATGGATTTATGTTTACTATCGCTTTATCCTCATTATACACATGTTATCCTTGTACATGATTTTATTTGGGTTAAAAGATGGTATTTGAAACTAATCATGGGCCCCTTTGTTGTGTGAGGGTACCATCAGGGAAGCATGAGCTCCTGTTCCCTCCTCGGTCTAGGAGCACACGGGTTGAGCGCAAATGGCAAAGGTTAAATAAACCGTTATTACAGTTAAGTTTTTCCTTATTTCGTTATGTTCCTTTAAAGGTTGTGTTATTGTTTATCGTATTCACTTTGTTATTGTTTTGCCTTCTTTCATGCAGAGTCTGCTCACACCATCGAATGGAAACGCCCTCTTCAGTATTCCAAGAGGTACTTGGGTTCCAACGACGAATAAACCTCTATCTAAGTTATTACTAGCACCGTTGATTGAGGCTACGACTCGATCTTAATGTTGTGAAGATATTTCGTTTATCAGTTCTGTGTTAGTTGTCTTAAGGGTACACCCAAATTTTGTATTAAAGACTAGTACAATGGGAGTACGCCAAGCTTGCACTTGATTGGATTCGTGGTATCGATAACACCATTTCTTTAAATGATTAAGAACAATGTATTGGATTTTTAGTTGTTGTGGATATATGGTAGCAACAAGATACATAACTAATGTTTCTGTGTTTAACATTCTCTTCTAAATTTTTTCGATAGTTTGGTTTGGTCAATTAGAGTTGAAATTGATTTCTTGATTTGTTCTAGCTAATTTCCCCGAATTAATGTTGAATTTCGTTCTTGATTGTTCTAGTTAATTTCTTAGATTTAATGTTGAATTTCATTTCTTGATCTGTTCTAGTTAATTTCCCAGAATTAATGTTTGAATTTCATCTCTGAAATTTCCCAGAATTAATTACATAGTCATCTCAAAATGATTTAACCTTGTATATTAATGCACCTACAGCTAGCAGAGAAATATTGTGGTTAAGGGAGGTTCGCTCCCACTGGTACTGTGCACTTGTATTCAAAAATCCTCCGAGTTTTGTTGAAGTTTGGGTACTTAGTTCTGTTATACAAAGGACAGGGAAAAGGTAGGAAATGAGCCTGAGCCTCACTTTCCCCACTCGTGACTCGTACATATCATAACCCTAGCTTGTTGTGGATTAGACATTGCACCATATATGTGCTATGTAATTTATATTTTTATTTCTGCTCCTATTCCAACGATTAATCTAGCATTTGGTTGATCCTATACCAGAATTAAGTCGGTTTGATATGGTGTCGAGACTACTAACCATACCATAGTATCCATGTTTCAACGCTCGGTATTGGGGTCTGTGGATTTGCTGGATTAATTTCCTACGAGTATGTTCACACACACATAAAAGTATATTACCCGACTCTGTTTATAGTTGGTTTTTCCTCAACATTAATGTATCGTTTAAAAAGATTATCCATCATATAATATGTCTATGTTCATATTATACCTATACAAGTATGCAAGTATGTCGAATATAATCTCAGTATTGCAGGATATTTTTCCCTATAGTTTGAACTTGTATACTTATTAGTGAAGGTTCACTGTATACTAGTTATCTATAAAAAAATAATTTCACTATAGGAAAATGGGACGCTCGGCTACCAATTACACTAAGCAGGCAATAAATTTTCTTTTGTTCAACAGATTTAAAATTAGGAAGGTAGCTATAGACTGTAGTCATCAAATATCCTTTGTCTATGGATGCATGCTAACTTGAAGGATTTGACCATATCCATAATAAAACACTCCACAGAGACAGAGATATTGAAATTTGGTACGGAAATAACACACAACAATTATATGATTATTTAAAACAGACAACTAGGAGATACTTCACTACAGATTTAACATGTTCAGTACCATAGATATAAACATGTTTGAACAGATAGGGTTTAGAGTATCATATCTGAACTAAACTCGTGGAAAGACAAAGGGAACAACCATGTTCCTCCCAACTATAGAACTGAGAAGCCAAGATCACTTGCACGGTTCGCCCCCTAGCCTAACCATGAGTCCATGAGGGAAATCCTGGAAACCTCTCTTCCACAAAATTCTTTGAACCAATAGTTTCCCCTTGCCTTACACTCATTCAATGTTCATAACAGGAAGGAAAAATCAATAGTTTTCCTCTCCAGCATACTTAGTAGCATCCTGCCTCCTCACATATGCTTATTTATCCATTTGCTTAGGTCTTTTGCCTCCTTTGTGAATTTTTGCATCTTTCTAAATCCCTAATTTTCAGGGGATGCTAGTGGCCAATTCCCTGATTTTCCACTTGTAAAAATCATCCTAGAGGTAGTTCCAATAGGTTCCCCTCTCATGGAGTCATGGTCAGCTAAAATTTAACATGTCTATCCCCTTTGTCTCCTACAATCAATATAAAATATTATGTTTTTCATACAAGTGTCATAGTCCAATATATAGTTGGGAAAAATTAGATCTCTACCCAACAGTCAAAATCATTTGTTACAATTATAAAATCCGAAATTCAGAATTTCCATAAATGGAATTTTTTTTTTCCAATTTCGAATTTACTAAAAACATAAATAAATTTCTAGCAATTTAAATTCAAAAAATAATTTTATTTTCTTTATATTTTTGGGGATGTCACATCCTTTCCCCCTTAAATAAAAACTGTCTTCAGTGGTCATTCCTTTCTTGGAACATGATTGGATGAGATTTCCACAAATCTCCTTCCAACTCCCAAGTGGCCTCCTCAGGGATAAAGTGCTTCCATTGCACCTTTACCTGAGCGACAACTTTGTTCCAAAGTTCTATTTCTCTCCAGTCCAAAATGCGCAGGGGTTCCACCGGGAACTCGCCTTCAGGTTCCACCTGCACGAAGTTCCAATCAATCATATGAGTAGGCTCATGAATATACTTTTTCAGCAATGAAACATGAAATAGATTATGAATTCTTTGATTAGCTGGGAGTGCAAGTTGGTATGCTACGGGTCCAATTCGAGCTAGCATATCGAAGGGCCCACAAAACCTGGGTGATAATTTGCCACAGTTCCCTAATTTCAATGAGGTTTTTCGGGCTTTGAATTTCAAATAAGCATGGTCTCGTGCTTGAAATTCCAAGTGTCGTCTTTTCTGTTCTGCGTAACTCTTTTGTCTGTCATGTGCTTCCCTCAAGTTCTTGTGTACCTTTGTAACAATGTTCTCCATTTCTTAGAGCATTTTGGGTCTGACCATGCGTCTGTCAGCCGGGTTATCCCAGCTGATTGGTGTAGTACATTTTCTGTCGTATAGTATTTCGAAAGGGCTTAACTTAGCCAAAGTTTGGTACCCATTGTTATATGCAAATTCTACCAAGTGAAGATAGTCTTCCCACTTGTTCAGTTTTGTTCTCACATAGATGCAGAGCATATCCTCCACGATCTGTTTTGTCCTTTCTGTCAATCCATCTATTTTTGGATGATAAATTGTACTTAACTTCAAGTTGGTATTGAGCCCTGCAAACAATTTCTTCCAAAAGGTGGATATGAATTTTATGTCTCTATCTGAAATCACCATTTTAGGAATACCATGCAGTCTAAAGATTTCTTTCATGAATATTTCATTAATGTTTATAGCTTTAAAAGTAGACTTTACAGGAATAAAGTGTGTAGACTTACCAAGTTTATCGATTACAACCATGATAGAGTCATTCTGTTTCTGATTTTTAGGAAAACCTATTATAAATTCGAGTGATATAGTTTCCCATTTCTATTCTGGTACTGGCAATGGTTATAATAGGCCGACTAGATGCTGGTGTTCAGCCTTAACCTGCTGACAATCTTGGCACCTTGCTAAATATTCTGCTATTTCACCCTTCATACTAGGCCAATAAAATAGTTTCCTAAGTGTTGTTATCATGTTTTGGTAACCTGGGTGGCCAGAATACGGTTTCTTATGCACTTCATCCAAGATTGTTAATTTTAACCCTGTTGAATCTGGTATGTAAAGTCTATTTTTAAATCGTAGTAGTCCCTTCTCGTCGATAATTAGATCTGGTTTATCTAAGTTCGCGGTGTTGTTTGGTAATTCTACCATTACTTTAGTATAGTTTTCTTCATCAATACCTATCGCCTTTATTCTTTCTTCTAGATCACTTTCTGCCCTACTAGTATTCATCTCAAATAAGCCATGGATTCTTCTACTTAAAGAGTCTGCTACCTTTTTCTCCTTGCCTTTGATATGTCTGACCTCAAAGTCAAATTCGCTCAAGAAAGCTAACCACCTTGCCTGCCTTGCGTTAAGATCTTGCTGGTTAAACAAATATTTCACCTCGCTATTTTCCGTTAATAATAGGAATCTTTTGCCCATTATGTAGTGTCACGACATATTTAGAGCATGTATTACTACTTCCAACTCTAAGTCATGAGTGGCGTAATTATGCTCATGTTCTTTTAATTTTCGAGACTCATAATAGATAACATGTCCTTCCTATGTTAGGACACCACCTAGTCCTTCTTTACTTGCATCAACGCATACAGTGAAGTCTTTATCTGGGTCTCATACTTTCAATATGGGTGCCATTGTCAATAATTCCTTAAGTTTTTTGAAGCTGTCTTGACACTTCTTTGACCAATTAAACCTGGTTCTGTTCTTTTGTAACGATGTGATAGGGTAGGATATCTTGGAAAACCTTTCTATAAAATGATGGTAATATTTGGTGATTCCCATGAAGGACCGTATATCCACTACATCTTTAGGTATCGACCATTCCATAATGGCTTTCGTATTTTCAGGGTCTACAGCAATGCCCTCTGCTGAAATTATATGTCCCAAATATTGTATTTTTTCCTGATAGAAGTCACACTTGTCGAAATTGGTGTACAGTTTATGCCCCCTTAACGTTTGCAGCATGGTTATTAAGTGTTCCTCATGTTCTTCCTCCGTATTTGAATAAACTAGGATATCGTCGATGAATACTACCATGAACTTGTCCAAGTATTCACTGAATATACTGTCCATTAGGCACATATCTTGTTCGTAATGTCCATATGTTGTCTGCAATGTTGTTTTGTTTATGTCCTCGTCTTTTATCTGAACTTGATGATAACTGGAGCGTAAATCCAATTTTGAAAATATCTTCACCCCCCACACTTGATCGAACAGATCGTTTATCTTTGGTAAAGGGTATTTATTCTTAATAGTCATTTTGTTTAGTTGTCTATAATCGATACATAATCTTAGAGTACCATCCTTCTTTTTCACAAAGAGGACTTGTGCTCTCCAAGGTGAGACACTCGTTCTGATATACTCTTTGTCCAACAACTCCTGTAATTGTATTTTTAATTCTATCAGTTCTGGTAGACTCATCCGGTAAGGCACCTTTGAGATAGGAGTGGAACTGGGTAACATATCTATGGAGAAGTCTATTTCCCTTCTAGGGGTTAATTCTGGTATCTCATCCACAAACATGTCTCTGAAATCATGTAGGATAGCAAAATCTTCCAACTTTGGCTTATCCCCCTTTGCTGCTAGATTCGTTTCTTGGATGGAACACACTTAAAATCCCTTTCTCATACATTTCTTTAGTTGCATCACTGAAATTTGTCTGACTGATACCATTTTCGATATACCTTGGGTTGTTCTGGTAGTGTTAGAATCATCCTTATAGCTAAGCATCTTTGTATATCAATTTAATATTGCTTTGTGTCATTCCAACCAGTCCATCCCAATAATCATATCGTAAGATCCTAGTGGTAGGATGTTCAGATTAGTATTTATACTTTGACCATCTAAGCTGAACTCAAAATCTGGAACAAACTCCGCTACCTTTCTTTCAGTACCAGTCACTAATTGTACAAGCCATGATTTAGCGTGCTTTGGTTTCTTAAGTTCGTTTGAATTAGCCACACTAGGTGTACTATAACTTAACGTAGCTTCAGGGTCAATTAAAACAGAAATTTGAGTGTCATTAATTTTACCTTCAATTTCTATCACCGAGGACTGGTGGTCATCTTGTCGACCATCTATGGCTGCATTTATCCAATGTAGGCTCCTGCCCACATCTCCCACTATCGAGGCTTCCTACATATTATGAACAACAGTTCTATTTGTTGAACTCAAACATAGACAGTTCCTCCTTATATGAGGATCTCCACATTCCCAACACTTTAATGGCTCACGGGGGTTGTCTCCAAACTTCTTCATTCCCAGGTTTATTGGTTTACCACTACCTTGCGTATTCAGATGGTTTGAGTGAAAGTTCTTTCTCAGAAAACTTTTCGTTGTATTTCGATGAGGAGTTGGCTAGTACCCCTTCTTCTGCTAGTTCATTCGCTCTTGTTTCTTATCCTTCCATGCTTTGGGAAACTCTACCCGTTGTTTTTACTGATCGTAGCACATTCGAGCTTTCTGGAATACTTCGCTCAAGAATTTGGGGTTGTCAAATTCAATTATGTCCTTGTAGGACTGTGGTAGGCAACTTAGAAAACACTGAATTTTTACTTTATTCTCTCGGATGTACGATACGAACCATAACATATCTAAAAACTTATTTATAAGGTCCTCCATTTTAATCTGTCCAAGTCATAACTCGTAGAATTATTTTATCTTTCTTTCATAGTAACTTTCCGAAAGGTATTGTTTCTTGAAATACTTCTTAAAGTCAGATCATTCCAACTATTTTTCCTTTAGGCCCTTGGCCAATTTCAAATCCTACCACCAAATGCTGGTCTTTCCTTTCAGATTGTAGATGGCCATTTTGAACTTCATGTTGCTAGAATAGTTGTAGATCTGGAAGTATTTTTTTATGTCCAACAACCATGCTTCAGCTTCCTCTTCTGTCTTGGATTCTCCATCAAAGGTAGCTGGTTTAATCTTTTTAAATTCTCCTTCAAGGTGGTTTACTTGTTTTCTTTTTCTGTTAGATTTAGCTTTTCGTTCAGCTGAAGGTGTTCCTTCTGACGAACTATCTCCTTTTTTTGTTTCCGCACTAGAGTTCTTGGAATCCCTTTTTCTGACTTCTTCCTTGTGGTTATCATCCTTTGGGATTTTCTTGGTCACTATACTATGTAGTAGGACTTCATTTATCTCTTGTTGTTCTTGTTGTGCTTTTTTCAATTTTTCATTGTTTGCTTTGAAAATCTGTAATTCAACAATAAGGTTCTTCATTGTTTCTAACACTTTCGTGGGTGAACTTTTGTCATTGTTTTTTCTTGGATCTTTAAGGGGTCCCCACTGCGGGTTTTCTCCCATCCTGATCTCTGCATCGTCCTCATCCTGATCTCTGCATCGTCCTAAGCTTCCATAATTAACAAAACAGAAATAATTTTCTGTTTGTAACCATCAGATTTTTGTTAGTTTTACATAAATCGAAAAAATATCTATACTAAACAACTATTGTGGCCTTGTTTAGGTCCAGTGTTGTCACCTTTTTGCTTTGATACCATATGTAATGTACCTCAAAATTTACATATAAAATAAAAAAAATCCTTTATTTAATTACTCTTTTTATTGGGTACTTTGAGTTGATACTATGTCCTTAAAGTTCAGTCAATCATCACCCATGATGTACACCAGTCCTTTGTCTTTACGACTCTAATCGATATTTTTCATATTGTCAGCTTTCCTATTTCATTACTAAGTTATATAAGTGATCATAGGTACATAGCTAGGGATACCTTGTTTGTTATTTACACCCTGGTAACACCCACCGTATCATTTCCAAACCCCCTTTAAGAGTTAAGGGGTATAACTACTTAGAACCAACTAATCCCTAAAAACAAATGTCATAGGTGTGAGGTCTTATGATAAACGACCTTGTATACATGTTAATACAAGGTCTATGTGAAAATGTTACCACCATTCAACATACTTTTAAACCAAACCCCTTTGGGGTAAAATCGAACACTACACTATACAAAAGAAAGAGCATGAGTGGCTAAACTTCAGGTAGGATATGGTTAACATAAAGGTAGTTGAGATTCGGTGCATAAATGGTGTAACGAGGTGATGAAAGTTTTAACCCTATGTAGGGAATTCATGTTTCTTTCCATAAATTCCCTGAGCAACATAACCGGTTGGAATCCCCCTCACCTTAAAGACCTGTCTGCAACATTTATGGTGCTCTGATGTTAAGTCAAATCGATACAGTGTTCGATCGACATGCCTAATGAAATGTTAGCACTTACCATTGTTCACATGGCTAGGTACAATCCCACTCATCCTCCATTACTCCATGCGAAGGCTATCCCATAGCTCTCACATCATTCTGGTCTTGTCTTGGTGAATGGGAAGGAAAGCCCCGGATTAAACTTTGTTTTAGTTTTCTGTGTTAGCAACGTGGTTATGCCTCTATGAAATCAGACCTTTCTCTAAGTGGGAGAGTTCTTGGTAGTTGACTCCTCGACGGACCACCTTGTAAGCCAGTAAGTCGACTTGGCTGTCATTTACATTTGGGTTATTTTTGTCTCATCGAGTAATTCTCGATAACTACAGTATACAAGCATAGCATTTTCTTGTTTTATATTGGTGTTTAAAAAGATAGCAAAAGGGAAATGGGGTGCTCCAGTAGGGTTTAGGGTTCTCATAGTTAATCCCCTCCCTGTACTGGATTTCCTATCAAGTGGAGCCATCTTTCTTAGTGGAAGGTCTTATTCCAATGTTTGTGCATCTGAGATATTCTATTTATTTGTTTCTTAACTGAAAAATCCATATTGGGTGTGTTTTCCTTCGTCGGTTAATACTTAGTTGACAGTGTATGTATCTGGATTTCATGTGTGTAAAATACCTCTCGGTACAATGTGGAACTAAACAAAGGTCCTATGTTTAAACCTTAATTTCGATGGTATTACAATGCCAATAAGAGGGGTTGTCCTATAGTCCAGAGGCAGTTTAATCTTTTCTATTTATAATTAAATGGTTACAATGGATTTATGTTTACTATCGCTTTATGCTCATTATACGCACGTTATCCCTGTACATGATTTTATTTTGGGTTAAAAGCTGGTATTTGTCACTAATGATGGGCCCCTTTGCTGTGTGAGGGTACCCATCAGGGAGGCATGAGCTCCTCTTCCCTCATCGGTTTGGGAGCACATGGGTTGAGCACAAATGGCGAAGGTTAAAGAAACTGTTATTACAGTTAAGTTTTTCCTTATTTTGTTATGTTCCTTTAAAGGTTGTGTTATAGTTTATCAGATTCACTTTCTTATTGTTTCGCCTTGTTTCATGCAGAGTGTGCTCACACCATGGAAGGGAACACCCTCTTCACTCTTTCAAGAGGTACTTGGGTTCCAACTACGAATAACCCTCTGTCTAAGTTATTACTGGCACCGTTGATCGAGGCTACGACTCGATCTTAATGTTGTGAAGATATTTCATTTCTCAGTTCTATGTTAGTTGTTTTAAGGGTACACCCGAATTTTGTAATAAAGACTGGTACAATGGGAGTGCGCAAAGCTTGCGCTTGATTGGATTCGTGGTATCCATAATGCCATTTCTTTAAATGATTAAGAACAATGTATTGGGTTTTTAGTTGTTGTGGATATATGGTAGCAACATGATACGGAGCTTATGTTTATGTGTTTAACATTCTCTTCTAAAAATTTTTGAGATTTCGGTTTGGTCAAATAGAGTTGAAATTTGTTTCTTGATTTGTTCTAGCTAATTTCCCTGAATTAATGTTGAATTTCATTCTTGATTGTTCTAGTTAATTTCCGAGAATTAATGTTGAATTTCATTTCTTGATCTATTCTAGTTAATTTCCCAGAATTAATGTTTGAATTTCATCTCTGAAATTTCCCAAAATTAATTACACACTCATCTCAAAATGATTTAACCTTGTATATTAATGGACCTACAGCTAGCGCAAAAATATTGTGGTTAAGGGAGGTTCATTCCCACTCGTATTGTGACTTGTATTCAAAAATCCTTCGAGTTTTGTTGAAGTTTGGGTGCTTAGTTCTGTTATACAAATGACAGGGCAAAGGTAGGAAATGAGCTTGAGCCTCGCTTTCCCCACTCGTGACTCGTACATATCATAACCCTAACCTGTCGTGGATTACACATTGCACCGTATATGGGCTATCTAATTTATATTTTTATTTATGCTCCTATTCCAGCCATTAATCTAGCATTTGCTTGATCCTATACCAGAATTAAGTCGATTTGATCCGGCCCCGAGACTACTAACCATACCATAGTATCCATGTTTCAACGCTCGATATTGTGGTCTATGGATTTGCTGGATTAATTTCCTGTTAGTATGTTCACACACACATAAAAGTATATTACCCGACTCTGTTTATAGTCGGTTTTGCCTCAACATTAATGTATCGTTTATAAAGATTATCCATCATATAATATGTCTTTGTTCATATTATACCTATACAGGTATACAAGTATGTCGAATATAATCTCAGTATTGCAGTATATTTTTTCCTATAGTTTGAACTTGTATACTTATTAGTGAAGGTTTACTGTATACTAGTTATCTACAAAAAAATAATTTCACCATAGGGAAATGGCACGCTCGACTACCAATTACACTAAACAGGCAATAAATTTCTTTTTGTTCAACAGATTTAAAATTAGGAAGGTAGTTGTAGACTGTAGTCATTGAGCATCCTTTGTCTATGTTTTTGGATGCATGCTAACTTGAAGGATTTCACCATATCTGTAACAAAACACTCCACAGAGACAGAGATATTGAATATTGGTATGGAAATAACACACAAAAATTATATGATTATTTAAAATAGACAACTAGGAACCACTTCACTACAGATTTAACATGTTCAGTACCATAGATATAAACACATTTGAATAGGTAGGGTTTAGAGTAGCATATCTGAACTAAACTCGTGGAAAAACAAAGGGAACAACCATGTTCCTCCCAACCATATAATCGAGCAGCCAAGATCACTTGCACGGTTCACCCGCTAACTTGACCATGAGTCCGTTGGGGAAAACTTGGAAACCTCTCTTTCACAATATTCTTTGAACCAGTAGTTTCCCCTTTCCTTACACTCATTCAATGTTCATAACAACAAGGAAAAATCAATATTTTTCCTCTCCAGCATACTTGACAGCATCTTGCCTCCTCACATATGCTTATTTATCCATTTGCCTAGGTCTTTTCCCTCCTTTGGGAATTTTCACAACTTTCTAAATCCTTGATTTTCAGGGGCCGCCAGTGGCCAATTCCTTGATTTTCCACTTGTAAAAATCAACCTAGAGGTAGTTCCAATAGGTTCCCCTCTCATGGAGTCATTGTCAGCCAAAATTTAACATGGTTGTCTGCTTTGTCTCCTGCAATCAATATAAAATATTATGTTTTTCATACAAGTGTCATAGTCCAATATCTAGTTGCGACAAATCAGATCTCTGCCCAATAGTCAAAATCATTTATTACAATTATAAAATCCGAAATTCAGAATTGCCATAAATGGAAAAAAAAAATTGAATTTATTAAAAACGGAAATAAATTTCCAGCAATTTCAATTCAAAAAATATTTTTATTTTCTTTATTTTTGGGGGGATGTCACATCCTTTCCCCCTTAAATAAAACACTGTCCTCAGTGTTCGTTCCTTTCGTGGAATAGGATTGGATGAGATTTTTGTAAATCTCCTTCCAACTCCCAAGTGGCCTCCTCAGGGCTAAAGTGCTTCCATTGCACCTTTACCTGAGCGACAACTATGTTCCAAAGCGCTATTTCTCTCCGGTCCAGAATGCACAGGGGTTCCACTAGGAACTCACCTTCAAGTTCCACCTGCACAAAGTTCTAATCAATCATATGAGTAGGGTCATGAATATACTTTTTCATCAATGAAACATGAAATACATTATGAATTCTTAGATTAGATGGGAGTGCAAGCTGGTATGCTACGGGTCACATTCGAGCTAGTATATCGAAGGGCCCACAAAACTTGGGTGCAAATTTGGCACAATTTCCTAATTTCAATGAGATTTTTCGGGCTTTGACTTTCAAATAAAGATGGTCTCCTACTTGAAATTCCAAGTGTCGTCTTTTCTGGTCTTCGTAACTCTTATGTCTGTCCTGTGCTTCCTTCAAGTTTTGTTGTACCTTTCTAACCATGTTCTCCTTTTCTTTGAGAATTTTAGGTCCGACCATGAGTCTGTCAGCCGGGTTATCCCATTTGATTGGTGTCATAAATTCTTTGTCGTATAGTATTTCAAAAGGGCTTAGCTTAGCTGAAGTTTGGTACCCATTGTTATATGCAAATTCTACCAAGTGCAGATAGTCTTCCCACTTGTTCAGTTTTGTTCTCACATACATGCGGAGCATATCCTCCATGATTTGGTTTTTCCTTTCGATCTGTCCATCTGTTTGTGGATGATAACTTGTACTGAAATTCAAGTTGGTATTGAGCCCTGCAAAAAATTCCTTCCAAAAGGCGGATGTGAATTTTACGTCTCTATCTAAAATCACCATTTTAGGAATACCATGCAGTCTAAATATTTCTTTCATGAATATTTTAGCAATGTTTATAGCTTCAAAAGTAGAATTTATAGGAATAAAGTGTGCATATTAGCTAAGGAAACCAATATTTCTACTTTTGAAGCTTTAAAAGTAGACTTTATGGGAGCCCACGGCCATAAAATTGGCTAAGGAAACCAAAGGGCTCGTTTGGACTCACATTGCATATTTCATAATTCATGTGGAACACGAATTGTGTGGTGACCATATCAATATGTGTAGAAACCAGGGAAAACTAAATATGTACCTTTATAAAGTATGGACATGATATTTTACAGAGTATGTACGGATATCGCATTCCATACTTGCCCACTTTCTGGATCACGGGTTCTCGGTCTTGCGGACTCAAAAAATATGTCTCTATTTTTTTGTATCCTACAAATAGTGCACAGACTTCCACAAAATACAAATTGACAAGCGGCTTTGCGAGGTGGCTGAGATTTTATAGAGTATGTACACTTTTGTGGATTGTGGGTTCTCGGTCTTCGGGGGTAAAAACCAAGCCTCTATTGTTCCATTCCCTAAAAATAACATCCACAACTCGGAGATATACAAATTGAAAAGAAGATTTGCGGACCAATACATACAAAATATGCATAGATCCTTTATTCCATACTTAGCCAGTTAGTTCGATCGTGGACTTGCACTCTAGCAAGCTATAAATTGGGCCTCTAATGTTCTTTGTGTTGTAAACAACATCCATAGTTGGGAAATATAGAAATTGACAAGAGGACTTGTAGGCTCGTTGGCTCAGCATAATATTTATGTTCGATGGAAAACCTATGGGTTCATGCGATCTAAGTGCAAAATGAGAAAATAAAAAAAACACAACTAAAAACAAGTTCAACAAATATAGATGGAGTAAATGGAAAATTGTTTAGTATGGAACATGGACAGAGTTTGATAACGTGTAGAGGGGAAACCACAGCCATAAAATTGGATAAGGAAATCAAAGGGGTCGGTGTGACTCAGAGTGCATATTTCATAATTCATGTGGAACACGAATTGTGTGGTGACCAGATCAGTATGTCTAGAAACTAGGAAAAACTAAGTATGTATATTTATAAAGTATGGACATGAGATTTTACAGAGCATGCACGGATATTGCATTCCATACTTGGCCACTTTCTGGATCGCAGTTTCTTGGGCTGACCAACTCAAAAAATAGGTCTCTAATGTTTTGTGTCCTACAAATAGCACATAGATTTCCGTAAAATACAAATTGACAAGCGGACTTGCAGGGTGGCTAAGATTTTATAGAGTATGTACACCTTTTTGCATTGCGAGTTCTCCATCTGTCGGGGTAAAAAATGGGTCTCTATTCTTTCGTGCCCTAAGAATAACATCCACAACTCAGTGATATACAAATTTACAAGTGGATTTGTGGACCAATACATACAAAATATGTATAGATGCATCATTCCATACTTAGCCAGTTAGTTGGAGCGCGCACTTGCGGGCTGACGGGCTATAAATTGGGCGTCTAATGTTCTGTTTCCTACAAACAACATCCATAGTTGGGAGATATAGAAACTGACAACCGAACTTACAGGCTCGCTAGCTCATCATAGTATTTATGTTGGATGGAGGACCTATGGGTCGACGGGCTCTAGGCGCAAAATGAGAAAATAAAAAAGAACAACTGAAAACAAGTTCGACAAATACAGAGAGAGTAAATGGAAAACTGTTTAGTATGGAACATGGAGAGGAAAAAAGTGCACCTTTGCATGGATTTGTCTACATATCTAGTTAGGAGTTCTTTGTGACGTGCAGTTATCTTGTTTGTTTCTATGAACAAAAGCACAAATCAAAAGGAATATGAGCATAACTTAACATGTAAAGGAAAAAGGCAAGTACTATGTACAAATACTAAAAAAAGTAGAATAAGCTTAATAGAGAAACAAACAGTTTTTAGAAAGATGTACCCCTTTTTTTTTGCATAATGTATATTGAATAATATGTGTAGAATTCCCGGAAAACCAAGAATCTCGATAATTGTTTTATTTTTTTCTTTTTATTTATTTTTTGTTTTTTTTCAACAAACTATACAAATATGCTTTGAAACATAGAAATATCACTTTGCAATATGTTTGATGTATATCTCATAATTCAAGTGCAATACCAATTGTATCATGATTAGACCAATATGTGTCTAAGATAAATATATTGTATTGAGGAATGGACACATTCGACAAGGCATGGTCAATAAGTGCATTTTTTACATGGCTTGTGTTATTCAAAAGAAATCAGAGACTGTATTTTCACATGTAGTTTTCCAATTATTTTTTTCTGTCATTATTTTGTAGCATGTCAATATTGAGGTCTCGTACAAGTACAATGGGTCCGTTCAGATGGAAATGGGCCAATGTATTAGAAATAACATCTACTATGTTGGAGAATGTTGCATGGGGAGCAACATATAGATTCAAAATTGTAACTTATGTTCCATGGAAGAAAATTTTTGCAAGCACAACTTCAACATTATTTTCTTCGATATGGATATGGGCCAAAATTGGTACATGTTTTTTCACTAGTATCATCACCCCATGTCTAATGTAACTTGATATGAAATTGTGATTTGAGAATTGTTCATTTTGTATGCATAATGTCATGTGTGCTTCCTGCAAGTACAAAATATCAGATTGCATTGTATCATAGTCATTCAATATATCATCCATATGTGCATTTAAGTTGCGTGTGCTAAGTGACAGAATCGACACAGATGAATTTGTTTGTATGAATTGGTAATCATAGTGTAGTTTCCATTTTGTGATGGTCCTCAGTCATTCCATTTCAATATCAACTTTTTGTTTCACTTTGAAGTTATATTTTGTGAGATGACTTAGTAAATACAAGGAGTCTATGCTTCTGACATGGGATAGTGTTATGTATTCCATCTGCACCATTGACCAAGCCATCTTGTGAATCATAGTTACAAGCATATATTTCAACCAACATTTCTAATTTGAGGACAAGATGAGAAGGTAAAGTGATTGCATGTTCATGACGTGGCACATTTCCATGGTTGCCTTCTGCCAGGTCAATTGAGTTAATGATGATATCATCGCCAAGAATGGTCGATGGCATGTAGATGTTATGCATTGAAACATCCTTATTTATGTAAAATAGGTAAGGTAACATAGGACCTGGAATTGATATATGTTAAGTCATCATATGTTTGGTTGTTTTTGCACATTCTATTCAGAATTGCAATGAATGTTTCATCTGTCTGTAGCATTGTAGTATGCAACTGAAAGAATTTAATATTGTCTTTCTAAAATTCATGGGTCACTATTTCCATGTTAATGGTAGGTTGTTCAAATATCAAAGAATCTTGGATGGGTTGTGCCTAGTAAAGATCCCCATAGAAGATCATGTCAATGTTTTGAAAGTATTTCGTGTGCACATGTTTTATGCTTCTTAGTTGGTTTTCAATGGAATACAATAACCGACTACCAATCAAATATGCTTCATCTATAAAGATAAGCTGGAGTTCCTCATAAATCTTAGACAATGTATCCAACATTTCCTTGCTAAGTGGAAGAAACTGTCACTTGTTAAAAGGCATAAAAAATGCAGAGTGGACCGTTTTTCCACCTACATTATATGCATATTTTCCTATGTATGAAACTATTATACCCTTTGGTTTCATGGGATTAGAGGAATTGTTTGAATCATCAATTTGTACAATCATTCGGAACAGTTCTTTCGCTGTGAATGTCTTCCCTATGCCTGTTCCGCCTGTAAGGAACAAGTGCACAAGACTGTCCATGTTCAAGCATTTTTTAAGAGCAACCTCCTTTAGAATTTTTTTTTGTTCACGATTCAAGAAACATCTTATTCTGTGGTATTCATTATTTTCAATTAGGAAAGGATGTTTTGTGACTTGAAAACCAATATTGATATGTTTTTCACTTCCACTTGCTCGAGGACGAGGCAAATCCGCTTGCAAATCATAGGACTTGGAAGGAGTCCTCGTTGTTTTTTGGTTTGTGAATGTTTGATCATGGTCGTTAGGGTTTTCTAGGTCATTAACTAGAACTTCTAGATCACCCCATGTTGGATTAACATTGTAGGTAAATCTAGCTTCATTGATGTGCACTATAGTCTCAGATGCAACATACGCAGCCTCCCATGTAGGTAAGTTATGTTTTAATGTCTCTTTGTCTTCATGGAACGGAACATACAACATCATTTTTTATCTACAGTAGTGTTCGTAGTCACAATGTTTATTGTATTTGACAAACCGTATGATAGAGGGATTTTTTTCTTTTTGATATGGGTGCACCATTTTTTTTGTAATGCAATATGAATTCTGCTAAGCATTTATGCCTAATATTAGATGGACACTAGAAGTAATAATCAACAATAGAGCAACATAGAATATCTTATGAATTGTCAGGCTCTTTTTGTAGCAAAACCAGTGGTTTAAGGACAAATGTGTGTTTTTCAAGTGGAGGTGTGTTTATGAAGACACATTTTCTTGAACTATAAGTGAGGGGTAGGGAAAGTAAAATGTGAACTGCTTGCTGAGCAGACATTTGTTGAAGATTAAGCAATGTATTTCCAAGTGTGCATATCATTTGTATCATATAAATATGATTTATTTCATATTCTTTGCGTATTCTTCTAAACACACTTGTCATAGATTTTTCAACCTTTTTCATATACGAAGTATAGTAAGATGCTACAACATATGCATTGAGCACGTACTGCGCATATGCATTTTCTTTCCACATAAGTGGCATGTCCTTGGAGAAACTATTGTTCCAAATATGGGAAAGCTTTCGTTTAAGGAAAACTATTGGTTGCCTAAGAATACATTGTATGGCTTGGACGTACTCATCTTGTGATATATTTACCTCTGTCAAGAAGGCATCGAAGCTCATCAGCTCATCAAATTGTCCTTATTCTAGAAATGTGAACACCGATTTAGATTTCTCAAGAACATAATTGTCCTCTAAACTAAGTGGCTCTATGATTCTTATAGCTCTCATTAGCGGCATAGGAAACTTGTATCTGCATTGCGAGTTTTTTTTCTTTCTACAACTTCTTGTATGGTAATGTCTATGGAATTTGGTGAGTTCTAGATCCAAATGATCTTTGTTGCATGTTATGTATTTATCCACAAATTGTTCAATTTCTGAATTGCTATCAGCTCCATAAACTAGTGCACCCTCTATCCATGACAATGTGTGGTCATGCTCATTTCCCCTATTCTAAAACTCAGTTACAAAAAAGTAGTCTGATATTTTTCCGAAAAATGTTTCATCATGGCATATCAATTGTCTCAAATCATTTATTCTATGTCTATAGTAGCGAGTACATGTTACTGGGTCTTTTCTTATGAGCTAGTCAATGTCATTATTTTCCAGGGCACTGGTTTCTTTTTCACGTTTCCTCTTTCTATGCAGGTCAGATACGACAACTACCAATAGATCCCAACAATGCTCTGCACTTGTAAATGTGAAGAAAAATGTTGGCGGGCCCAATTGCTGGATCATTGCAATTTTTTTTTTTTGTTTTGTTGCAAATAGTCAGGGGAGGTGCAAATGTTTTTGAAATCTATGTACCCAATATCATATTTTAGAATTTTTTGCACGTTTACTTTGTACTTCATGTCCTTGGCCAACAACCTTCTTCCTTCTAACTGGGATTTTCTTATTCGGACACACATGTAGGAGAGAACTTTCTCTATTATTATGCACATTGTATTGACAAAAAAAATTGTTATGTGTCAGGAGAAGAAACCTCTTGAATGTAGCATCTCCCATTGGACTATTTTATGATAATTGAATCATTCTGTGATATAACTACCATGTGAATCTCCATAGAAAGTGTTGGAAAGTTCATTTCCTCAATGAATTTGTCCTTGAATATTCCAAGTGGATGCTACCCCTTAGCAGGTGCAATTTCAACAATCTTGTCTTGCAAATCACGAATGCACTGTGAATCAGTGAATCCATGCACCAATGTCTCAATAGGCATTTCAATCTCTGATTCATCACTTGTATCAAATTCAGTAGGATTTTTGAAAGTGTCTGCAGAGTTTCCATCCTCTTATGCAAGAACATTGTTCCAGTTGCCATTTATACAAATTTTATGTGCTTTCTACAGGGCCCTCAAACATATTTCTTTTAATTCTTTCATAACAACATGTACACTAACCTTTTCCTCAGTGATAGAATTTTTTGTATCAAAAGCGTCTTTTCAGAGCCACAAAAATTGTCATTGTATTGTTAATGAATTGTGGCAAGGATAGTTGAACGGGCACATTAATAATCGATCCTGTTAATCCCATCTGGGGTCGTTCAAGGCTTGATTTTAGAAAATGAAATTCAGAGAGAGACAAGTCTCTCCTCAAGTTCCATAAGCGCACTTACATCTAGTAGTGGTGCATCACATCTTATTTGTTCATGGGTTGCAAACAATTTTCCATTTTCAGCAACCGTTTGCATGGAAGACAAATTTTTCCACTGGAAAATACATTTTAATGGCAATTGAAATTCTAGATCCAACTATCATTACCTAAATGAACCCTTCTCTACAAAATGAAAGAAAATTCTTATATATATCTTTCTTATTCATATTAACCCATATGCAATAGGATTTCAGAGTGAAAATCAACCTTTTGACATCATATTTCTATTCGGGAGAGTCTATGTCTCCAATTTTCAATAATCAATATGTTTTCTCCAAATTTCAATGACCATCAATTGGAAGAGGAAATAACCTTGAAGAATCAAGTATTCAACTCTTACTACTATTTAGAGGAAGCTTCTATAGCCATCCCTTCTAATGGTAATCTAATTATTTTCTATTCATCCTAGGATACTATGAAACTTATTCATCACAATATCTAAGTAGATTCATGCAATGCTAGAGTCAAAATAAGCACCCAATTCTCTAGTTACTGAAATTTTGGATTTCATAATTTCTTCGAGAGGACGACTTTGAGTTGTTATTATGTTTATTAACTACTTGGAAACTTTCAAATAACATTTTGAAGCATTAATTTTCCAAATTTTGAGACATTAGAGTGATATATTTAAATTCAATTGTGAATTAGACAAGATCATAGGTCACTTGAACATGGTGGAACACGTAATTAGTTCAACACCTTAATTCACTTATGGATACTAATTTCTAATGTCCAAGTAACTAGAATGGATGTGTAAAGTTCATACGGTCATGTATGATCATTTACTCCTATTAGATGTGTATGTCCCTCGGGTAATGACGAACAATTCAAATATATTTAAATTCAATTGTGAATTAGACAATATCATAAGTCAATTGAGCATGATGGAGCAAGTAATTAGTTCAACACCTTAATTCATTTATGGATACTAATGTCTAGTATCTAAGTAGCTAGAATGGATGTGTAAAGTTCATACGGCCATGTATGTTCATTTACTCCTATTAGATGTGTAGGTCCATGGCGTAATGGCGAACAATCCAAATAGGTAAGAAATCAACCCTTCAAATGTGAAATCAACCATGTCAGTGAAAGTCGACCCAACCAAGTAGGAAATCCAATAGACCGGAGACTAAATCGCCCTAAGAAGGAAGTAATAGACCTAGGTAAATGTGAATTAACCAAGGTAACGAGAAATAAATTAGAGGGAAAGTGAAATTACATAATATGGGGAAGATATGAGCCTATAGGAAAGATAAAATCAGCCCATATCTAGAATTGAACCAAATTAGAAACTCTACAATAGTGTAATGAATCTAAGATGATAACCTTCAATCTCTAGGCTTCGAAATGCATCCTATGGTAGTAGTAATATAACTTTTATACTCTTTGTTAGATCATTGTAAAATCAAAAAAAATAATAATTTAATAAATCCACATGTATGGTTATACATATCCTTCTCATTTTCACTTTCACTATTCATTGGTAACCATTAAAATTAGAAAAAATACACATAGCATTATCACATATAAATTTCATAGCAATTCAAGTTTTAATAAACACCATATTTATCTTAGAAAGACACATACGAAAAGTAGTCTATTTCAACAATCTCTAGTATAATTTAGCCTATGCTCAATCTATTATCCTCCTTCTTCAAAAGGCATTTTGAGAGTGAAACTAGAAGAGGAAAAAGGGGAGATAGAGTATTCACTTTCACTATTCATTGGTAACCATTAAAATTAGAAAAAATACACATAGCATTATCACATATAAATTTCATAGCAATTCAAGTTTTAATAAACACCATATTTATCTTAGAAAGACACATACGAAAAGTAGTCTATTTCAACAATCTCTAGTATAATTTAGCATAGTATAATTTAGCATATGCTCAATCTATTATCCTCCTTCTTCAAAAGGAATTTTGAGAGTGAAACTAGAAGAGGAAAAAGGGGGAGATAGAGTAATGATTAGGCCAACATGATAACCTTTCATTTGCTATTCCTTATCATGTTATCTTCTATTCTCCTTTCATTTCCTATTCTTTATCATGCTTTTTTTTATTCTAATTTTTTTTTTTGTATATTAATTATTTTTGGTCTCTTTTCTCTCATTCTCTTTTACATTTAAATTATTCTCCATAGTTTTTCTAACATTCATAAATGAATAAATTGGTTTGGAGGTATTTATTCTTACAACCATTCATTAGTTCATATCCATTTTAGATCAAAATTTTCCCTTCCCAAGGTTTTTCCTAACTCTATGAAAGATGGGATAGCATAGTGATACTCATTAAGATATGAAACCTTTCTCTAAGTGAATTTATCTTTCAATGTTTCACGCATGACCTTACTCCATCCAAGATATCCATGTATATAAAACAAAATAATCATAATTAATATTATAATTCATGAATCATATCATAAAATCCATGTAAGCCATATCACTAATGATTCAAAATCACAAAAATATTCAAAATAGGTCTTAATAGTGAATACCAACATCTACAAGCCATATAAATGTTTAGGTCCAAGCATTAATTATCAAAGTGTGATGAATAAAAAATATCATGAAAATAAAATTTAGCATTAAGGTTGTAGAGTCCTCCCTTACTAACAAGGGTTGTGACCTAGATCCATGTCATCATGAAATAAATGAGGGTAAATATTATTCATTTCTAACTCTAACTTCCATGTGTCATAATTTTCTCAATAGTTTTTTCAATGAATCTTAACCCAATCTATTACTCAATTGCTAAATGTTGTTAGTTATTATCATAATTTTCAGTGGCTCATTGAGAAAATGTTTGGTTTCTTCCATCTATATAGCATCAAAATCCACAGGACTAGAGCAATAATACATGTTTGAGACATTATGAATATTCACATGTAGTGGTAAGGCTAGTTTGTGAACTATAACACCCATTTACACCAGGATCTTGAAGGGTCCACAATATCTAGGTGTTAACTTCATCCATTTTCTGAAGTGTAATGAACTTCTCTTAAGCTTAACTTTAAGAAACATTTCCCCCCCACCTTGAAACTCTTTTGTATCCTTATCTTGTCTAGAAAAATGTTTTTTTCAATATTAAATATTCTTCAAATTCTACTAGCCCCGGATGGGGTGACACGAGTCGAAAGCAAGGGACGTGGCGAGGAGGTGGGGGAGGCCATTTATATCGGCCCTCACCACACACTCCGTGAGTTATGAGGCACACTTGTTCCCATCGCCAACGCTCTCCGATGAGGCCCTACACGAGCGACTTCAGTTCGGTCAGACAAAGCATTAAGCTCATGGATTTAATGGTTATTATCGTGTTTTATCCCTCCACCAGTCCTCCTGGGAGTTCTATTGTGCCCTGGAAGCTTCCCGATGAGCGAGGTTGTAACAGAGCTCTCGGCGACTCGGCGCAGAACCTTGCCCCAACCATGCCAAGGGTGAGAGGGAGGCCCTATAGGGGAGCTCGCTGGTATACAGCCGATTCCAGAAGAAAGAGGCACCAGAATTTCAAACGTGCGATGAATTTAGTCAAGCAGAGGCAACGACAGGCGATGGTAGCCGCAAGCTCACCTCCGGGAACAATTGTGGAAGAAGACCTGAGCATTGAGCTCCCACCGGATTTCTCAAAAAGTAAAATGTTTACAGTCCCCGACAATTGGGACCCCCCAACTTGTTTCATCGACTCAACGGAAACACCTTGCGCCAAAGAATCCTCAGACCCCTGCGCAGTGCCATGTATAACTGAGGAGGAGCCACAGGTGGATACAGGAGGAGAAGAAGATGCAGGACGCCTGGGAAAAGACGACAAGATGCCGATGCCGTCTTCGCCAGCTCTCTTGCTCGTGGAGCAACTGCAGCTCATTTTCGAAGTCCGAAGCTTGGTCGACGATCAGATATTCCGAGCGGTCTGCGTCAACTAGCGCTTGGATATGCTTTACACGGCCTACTCCAACGCTACTCCTAAGCGCCAATGCCCAACCTGTGCACAACCATTTTCCATTCTAGTCAGCGAGGAAGAAGCGAAGGATGCTAACGGGAGCGTCGGTTAATAGGTCTTTCTGTCTGCATGTTTTTCAATTCGTCTGTTGTCATAGTTTACCAGGATTGTAGTCCTCTAGTTGATAGCTTGGATAGCTTTAGAATTTCCATTACCAGAATACCGATAAACATGAATACACTCCCTGGTTTCCTATGGGCAGGGTGGTGCTACACTCTCTGTATTTTTTGCATGCTACTGTGGGACAGCCAGCTGTCGTGGTTTCCTACACAGGCAGGACAACTGGGGACTATGTGTCATGTACACTCCTTTTTTCTGAAGTTTTAATACAACAGGATCTACCTTTTACTTAAAAAAAAAAAATCTTCAAATTCTACTAAATTTGGTTTACTATCATTTCCATTCCTTCCAAAATCATTTATTCTTGTGTCAATCATACTTCTGGATTATCCCAACTCATAAGAGAGTTTAATTCTCATCTTTATGTTCATCAATGATATAACTAACTATGAAAACCTTCTTAAATACACATTCTCTTATTTTTGAGTAAAATTATTTAAATTGATATAAATTTAAAAAGTAAAATACAATTATCTTTTTCAATAAAATTACTTAAAAAATCAATATAGACACATTCTCTTTTTAAAAAGAATTATTCAAAATTTGAAATCTAAAATACACCACCTAGTTTTCAATAGAATTATTTTAAAAATCAATTTAAATAGATGCCATGTTCAAGACTCAATTCGTACATTTTTAAAGTTTAAAAACATATCAACATCTTTAGTCACAAACCCTGGTCTTTTAGTGAAGGCCCCATGAATTTAATCCATATTTAATGAATTTTTGGGTTTCATCATAAAAGTAATATGAAAATGGTTTCAGTTATACGAACTACTGAACCATTGTACCCATTTTTTCTCACTAAATGACGTTAATATAAACCAGCGACGATATATACTCAACGTATAAATAAAATGTTTACCTGTAGTGACTTGCAGAGTGATTGAATTAAAAAAAAAAATATTCATTCTGCGAGACTTTCTGACTGGACAAATTAAACTGCAACGGACAAATTCATCTACAATCATTCTGCAAGTCTTTCTGACTCGACAGATTAAACTGCAACGGACAAATTCCTCTATAATCATTCAATTCAATGCTGAAGGCGTATTGAACGATATCAATCCGTATCAGCCGTTAATGCTTCTTTTTGTTTTCTATCAATCACTCTTAGAATTCAAAATTTCAAAAAAAAAGAACACAAACATACGAACAGAATAAGCATACATTCTTCGGCTCTATATCATTATTAGAATGACTACATAACCGTGACCTCTCCTCTATATCATTAATAGAATGACTGCATAACCGTGACCTCCCTCTTTATGAGTCGTTCTCCTGCTGCTGGTCCTGTTTTCTGAAAAATCAGATATTAGGCCCCGCCTTCTCATTCAATAATACAGAGATTTGGTTTGACGAGTCCCTTTCGGTGTCGCTTTCACTTTATTGGTTGATCTTGGGAGTTGGATTGGAGACAGAACAGTTATGGAGTCGCTTTCCCTTTCTTTGTTTATCTTGGGAGTTGGATTGGAGACAGAACAGTTATAGAGGTTTCAACCCATCTCATGAACTTCTCCCGTTGTCATTCGTTGCCTCCCACCCGTAACCAGAACTTCTCTCGTTGTCATTCATTGCCTCCCACCCGTAACCAGGGGAAGGGAGTTTTTTGGAAGCCTTGGTCTAACTGTTATATATATATATATATATATATACATATATATATATATATATATATATATATATATATATAGATATAGATATATAGATATTTTTTGTTTCATTTTATTAGAAATCTGGTAAGAAATTGTTGGATATGTAGATTTGTGTGATTAATTTTGTATAATAGTTTTTCAGTAATTGACTAAACCCATTGCAAAAATACAATTTAAATAACAAAAAAATGTAATTTTGTACACATTTATGTCATCAAATTCCTAAAAAACAAACCAAAACATAAAACAATTAAAAAACCCTTTTAAGAATTCTCTTGTTTACATTATTTTTCAAATTTTCTATAAAAAAGTTATTTTAATTTTTAAATTTGTTTTTTTAATATATTTTAATTATATTTGTTACTATTTATAATAGTTAGTTGACCCGGATGGGGTGACACGTAAGGATAGGGGTACAGATGGATGCGCACTTGGCCCAGGCATAAATGCCGATGGCCGCCACCCACGAGTATGTATTAACGATGGGTGACGGCCATCGCTGCAGCTGCAGGACGGAGGGACCTTTCCCTCGAGCAATTATTTACGACCTCTGCACTCCCGGGATGGCAAAGGTTAAATGTGAAAGGATGACTTCGGCTCTGTATTATTTGGTTTTCCATTCGCCTCGGCTTTGTTAATTGCTTGGACGCACTGGTGAGGTCCAACCTCCACCGTGCCCTGGCATTGTGCAACCCCGCTGCATTTCTTTCTGACTTTAGCAAGATAGAGCCCGCCTGCCCGTGATTCGCACCTGCATTTGCTCTCACCCTGGCTCATCTGCCTTCACCTTCATTTGCCTTGTTCCATTACCATGGTTCGCAAGAGGGGGCAACCTCGCCGTGGCGCGGCCTGGGAGGCACTGAAGGCGCAGAGGCGCAGAAAGGAGGAGTTGGAGCGCGCCTTAACTCTAGCGAATTCCATCCTCAGGAAGGAAGCCAGGGCAAAGAAATTGGCACGGCTTGCCATCATCGTTGAGCCTGGAGTTGGTTGCAGACGAGACGTCACGGAGAATGTGTTGGGAGCCATGCAGGAAGCTGGTCTCGAGGAGGAGTTCCCCCCTGTATAGTGATGGAAGAACCGGTCCCGGAGGACCTGCTGATTATTGAGGAGACCCGCGCGGAGACCCATCGGGAGGAATGCAGACCCACTCCGTCACTGGTAGACGACACCCCCGGCTGTATTGTGGAGGAGATACCCTGGCCTGGTGACGACCATTGTAACTGCCAAAACACGTAGGCGGACATAGGAGGCACGAAGGGGGCAGAGGTAGAAGCGGAGAAAAGGAGGTTCGATGAGGGTTCTGGAGCGGTAGTGGACGTGGGTGGCAGCATGCATGGTTCACTCATACGGAAGGAGCACCTAGCACTCATGTTCGACCTGCGTGGACACCTGTCTGATCTGGAGCATCGGGCCCTCCTTATGGGCCAGCGCATGGATATGTTCCTCGACACTTTTTCCAACGTGCCAGCCAAGCGTAAATGCCCCCTCTGCGCGCAATCTTTCATCATTCCGGCTGGGACCACGCGGCAGACTGACGAGGCTGACAAGTCACCAGACACCTAGGTTTTTCATGTTCTCTTGGCTCTTAGTTTTACTATGTTGTTGTTTTATGTGTACTTAGTCCATAGACATCTGTCCTGGTTTCCTTCGGGCAGGAGAGATGCCAATTAGTTTTTATGTTCTATAATGCTATTTGCTACTTGCCCTCTATATATGCTGGTTTCCGATAATCGGCAGCATTTTGGCTATTACCAGACCTACTCCTATGTATACTCTGTAAAAGTTTTGTCTATCTAATATAGCAGGATCCACCCCTTTTTTATTTAAAATATATATATATATATATTTATAATAGTTAGTTAATAACAAATTTTCTATAATTTTTTTTTTTAATATATTTTAATTATATTTATTAATATTTATAATAGTTAGTTAATAAGTTTTTTTAATTATACTATTTAGTAGTTAAATTTTTTGTTTCTTTTTTAAATTTATACATATTTAATATTTTTATTTTTATTTTGTAGGTTTGTACTTTAATTTTTTATGTTTTTATTTTTGATTGAAATGTTTATTTATATACAGTTTACTTTTATTTTTTATATTTTTTTATTGTTAACTTTTTTTAATGAATTAATTTTATTTTTTCATGATTTTATTTGCGATTGTTGGTTTTTTGTTAGTTTTTTTTTTTTTTAGGCAATGATGTAAAAAAAGTTATAATTTGAAGTTAGAGAAAACAAACAAATGTTCTATTTATAGCACCATGTTTCAATTTATGGATTTCATGGTTTGGGTTCACAACAATACTAGTTGTTGAGGTCATGATTTCAAACAAATGGTAATGCTAACCTAGAAGAAATTGAATGTTATTATCAACACGACTTTTAGTTTTAGGATTGGTTTTAAGGTTTTTGTTAAGAATGGTACTAGTTGTCACAACCAAGATTTCAACCAAGTTGCAATTTTAACCATAAAAAAACGGGTGATGTTGTGAGCACCACTTTTTGTTTTAGAGGTCAATTTTAAGGTTTTTGATTGCAACTTTACCAATGATGATTGCAAATTTTTGTAATTTTATCTCTAAGGAAAAGAGTTCTACTCGTAGCACCATTTTTGAAACAGGGTTAAAAATAGACACTAAATGCAGCCTCTAAAAAATGAGAACTCTAGAGAGTTTTGGTTAAGTTGGTAACTTTTCTCATCAATCTCATGAATACTCATAGAGAAATTATCAATGCAAAGGGTAGGACGAGAAACTCATAATGCTCATATCGAGTTCTAAAGGTAGTGTTGGGTATATAAGCTTCATCAACCCTAATATAGTTGTAGCATGATCTTAAATCCAACTTAGAAAACACCTAGGCATCTTTGATCTTATCGAAGAGATCATCCATCCATGATAGAGGATATTCAATCTTGATAGTCACTTTATTCAACATTTTGTAGATGATGCACATCTTGAATGTTCCATCTTTGTTCTTAATGACCAACATGGGTCCTCCCTAACGTGAGGAAATTGGTCTTATAAATCCTTTGTTCAACAATTCTTGCAGCTACATTTCAGTTCTCTCATTTCATTTGTTTCCAATTGGTATGATTCTTTTGATATAGGGGTGACTCTAGGCATTAGGTGTATCTTTTAAGTTACTTTTCTCATTGGTGGTAGTCTTGGTATCTCTTCTAAAATATGTCCAAAAATTCCTCAACTATAGGTATCTATCTTGCTTCCAAGCTTGCTTCTTTTTTTCCTTCGATAATGTTAATGAGATACCTATACATCTCTTACACATATTGTTCTTAGATTGCATGGATATAATTTGTATCATTATCACCATGAGTCTTCTCTCCCTAAATGATTTTTCTCAACCTCTTATCATCCACACATTTGACTTTAGCTTTGTGAATATTCAACCAATATTTTCCTATTATTCAAGGATAAGATACCAACCATAAGTCATTAAAACATACTCCATTGTTCCAACCCGTAGTTCCAGCACACATTCGTCAATTGATTGATCCATTTCTTTGTATCATTTTCCATCTATACCTTCCAAAGTTTGTAGATATTTTTAGGTATTAGCTTACACTTGGTTGCCATAGCAGGGGATATGAAATTCTGGGTAGTTTATGTATCAATCAAGAAAGTGAAAGGTAGGTTGGAAATGGTACCCCTTTCTTGAATGAGGGATTCCTAGTATTGTTATTGCTAGTTATCCATAATTGAAAAGACGATGCTTCTAATTTCATCTCCCATTGTCTCCTTGGGCACTAACTAGTTCATTGATCCCCTAATCTCATTCTTCCTTTATCATAACTCATAGGATTTGTGTCCCAATCCTCCACACTAATAACATTTAATCTTCAGTTTTGCATGCTTCACACCATATCAAGTCTTATCCTCCTTTCTAAATTTGGTTTTTAGTGCATGATTGATGTTTTACTAATCATACCTCCTTCACCAAGTTATCTTAATATTTATTCTTTGATTCAATTTTCCACTTAGATCCTTCTTCTATTAGTCATTATCTCTACATAGCCTATTCCTCTTCATTATTTCTGACATCATATCTAGTATAAATTTTTTGACTTTTTCTTTGTCATGGTCCCCAAACACTCCAAGCAATGTATCCATTTGGTTCTTTTCATTCGTTCCAGTAACATAATTATCCAATTCAACGAACTTCGAATCACACTCTTCATCTATCATATTACCCCATTGAAAGTAAGACCATTATGTTTCCATGGTTAATAACCCAATTTTTGACACTTGAAGGGTTATATTTCTAGTCAAGATCAACTTCTTCTTCTTATGTAGCTTCTTACCTAGGTTATTTTTCATGGATCTTGAGCATTATAACATGAATTTGATTTCTCAAATTTAGGAAGACTAATGATTCACCAAAATTTTCATTGTCGTTACTTCTTAGGATAAGTCCTCCTAACTATGAAGATTATTATGGGGACAATGGCCCTACTGGTTCCTCTACTCATACTCTCAATTTGTGAACTAGAAGTGGTCATCCCAACTCTTATATTAATCTAAGACGTATGATATAAGTCATAAGAGAAAGATAAGGGTCCCATGATATGAGTTCATGTACATGTAAACCATCCTACCACTATCACTTATAAATTCACTCGAACTAAGGTATTGTACTTTCTAGTGATGTTGATGTTGATTTAATTTATGGACTATCTCATTTATATTGCATCCAAAGTAGAATGGAATAAACCTAAAATCCTCCAATATCACACAAAAGTACAACCAAATGAAAAAGGTATAAATATTGAAAATATTTTCTTAGAACATTATTCCTCCAAAGTGACTTCTCCACTAGGGCATCATCTATGTAACATCTCGCTCTGGCGCACTTAGAAAACTTATTCTTTGAGGACACTTGCTCGCAAGTGATCTGGATTTTTATGATGATAGAACATTTATCCTTGATGATGATGCATTATGATAGATGACATGATGTTTTACTTCTTTGACATAAACAGGTGCTATTGACTCATTTTATTGAGTGTGCAGGGTTTTTGACCTGGAGGATGTAGAGGCATCGACAGAACCCTTGGACTCCGGATTGAGTCAGGGAGTGTGCTATTTGAGTTGATTTATTTACCATGATATTTTATTGATTTGATGATATGTTGTTGACATGTTCTGACATGATGGTTGAT
>JZKD02S0812154.1:59832-76312 GCA_000966675.3 Picea glauca | reverse complement strand
CAGAGAATTTTTAGAGGATTGTCATTAAAACTTAAATTAATAGTGATTTAGGGAAAGTAGGTGGGTCTCAAATTTCTATAAAAGAAGGGGAAGATGAGGAAGAAGGGGATGAACGGTTAGCGTAACGTTACGCTGCCAGATTGAGATTTGACTAATTGCTTATGAGGAGTTGGGATTTTCTCAGCTCGGATTGGAGTGGTAGCTCAACCTTGTGAGGCGAGATGAGAAGCTAGACTTATTTTCTGGATCTTGTGTGGCCCCTTTGCGGCTCGGGGGGCTAAGGGGGGAGCAGAGTACCCCTATCGATTGGCTAGGAGGTACCGGTGTAGTCTCTACGGTAAGCAAAAGGCACGGAGCATGGGACGTGGCACGGAGCGCGGGACGTCATCCGAAGCGGGCCCAAGGCAACGGTATGCTCATGTGTTTAGTAGAGTAGACAGCCTAGTTATTTACATCGACGATTATGATGTATTAGTGTAAAGATGTTGCTTCAACTGTTGCAATTCATCCTTGTATGCTACAGTGATATTGTTTCTGGAAAACTTTTGTTGGATAAGATGTTCTGAAATGTTGGTTCTGGCGATCTCATTACTGGATATTTTATGGAATTAAAACTTGTGATGGCATTCGCTCTCGCACTTTCGTTGGGAATTTTTTTTATTATTTCTAAGATCATTTGATTTGGGGTTGATCTGGTGTTGAAGAAATCGTTTTCATGGTGTATAAATTTGTTGGGGTATACCTTATTTACTTGGGCATTTCGTTTGCAGGCCTTTCATTTTATAAACTTGCCATGGGCGTTTTCCTTATGACTGTCATTTAAAAAAAAAGTTATTATAGTGGGCATTTGTATTCCATGTGTGTTGCATTTTTGTATTCTGTGTGCGCTGCATTTGTATTCAGTAGGCATGTGTTCCGTTGGGGGCATCTATGTAGTACAAGGGGCGTTGTTTACAGTGGGTGTTTTATACAGTGGGCAATTTTTACAGTGGGTTTTCTCTTTTTATATATTGGGTATTTTTATACAGTGGGCAATTTCTACAGTGGGTTTTCTTCTTTTATATATTGGGCATTTTTATACAGTGGGCAATTTCTAGAGTGGATTTTCTTCTTTTATATATTGGGCATTTTTATATAGTGGGCAATTTCTACAGTGGGTTTACTTTTTATATATTGGGCATTTTTATACAGTGGGCAATTTCTGCAGTGGGTTTCATTTTTTTTTTATATATATTGGGCGTTTTAATGGTCTTCGTTTTACCTCGTCCATGTGTTCGATCCAAGAACACCCCACTTCGCCTCTGCCAGCCATGCCTGGGTCGTAAAATTTCGCCCTACATCTTCCTGATTTAAATTTTCATGAACTTTCACCTCGGCCAGCGTGATATACGACTGTGTAAAGATTTTAACGAGAAGTTGTCAGAAGGATTTTATCCAACAATTTTTTGAGGGGGTTGGATAGTTTTTTCAATTTACTTTTTTACATTTGAAGACTGATAGGTTTTTATTTTATATTTTGATTCTGAATGAATAGCGCCTATTGTTAGCGCTGGACCAGGGATGTTTACCCAATGACATTATATTTCATTTAAATTTTTTTGATTGACCGGTGTAAATTTTATCATCCATTGATCTAAAGGTTCAGCGCAGGGCGTTCGCGCTGGACATAGGGTAGTTAACCCGATAGTACCAGATTTCATTAATATATTGCTACATTTTTAAGGTCTAATAGTTAGCGCCCAAACACCATATATATAATTATATTTAAAGCCTAACAGAATGTTGAATAGACCAGGTGGTTGTAGTTGTAGTTCAACTGCTAATAATAATAATAGATTGCAAATGTTATTGTCATTTAAATTCCATGCTATTTTAATATGAAAATAAGCGATATGATGATTATGGTGTCGACCTGATTAGTCTGACCGGGTGGTTGTAGTTGTAGTTCAACTGTTAATTATAATAATAGATTGCAAATGTTATTGTCAATTAATTTCCATGCTATTTTAATATGAAAATAAGGGATCTGGTTATTATGGCAGGTTATGGTAGTTCCATAGTAGTGATAATAATAGAGTGCCAGGTTCTTGATAAGTTAAGTGCCATGCTATTGTAATATACAAGTAACGGTGTGGGTATTTTCCGGGTAGGTTGGTATAGTTCATTGTGAATAATAATCTATTAAAGGTAAAGTCATTGTCTTTTTAGTTGGAATGTATTTAGAGTGTAAAGGTGAGGATGTGGATATGTCATGCTGAGATTAATGTAGTACCATTTATATTTGATAACAATTAACATGTAAGGTCCTTGTTATTTTAATTGAGTGTTATTGTAATAAGGAAAATGATGACATGGATATGTCATGAAATTGCTAGTATAAATTCCTTGAGATTATTCTATATCTTTATAGGAATGATTATTATTAGTACGAAGTTGTTAGTAATATTATTTTATATCTTGGAATTGTAGTTAGATATCATTAAATGGTATTGGAACTATTAAGTTGCTTAGTATAGTTAGGGTCATTGCAATGGTGTTGTCATTTAGGGGAAAGGATATTGTAGCTTTATTGAAAATAGTTAGTTAAATTGCACTTGTCTTTAGATACTAATGTAATGATGCTAGCTTTTATGAAGATGTCATGGTAGTTTATTTATTGATACCAACATATGGGATGAAATGTGGATGTTATCCTATTGCAAGGTAAGTGAGGTAAATGTAATGAAGTTATTCATTCATGGTATGTTATTGTAATAATTATGGTTATTGATAAACATATATCATGAACTGTACTTGAAATTAAGTACGAGGAGTTACAATGGCTTAGAAAACAGGGATTGAATTTAGTTGATTTTACATAATTAGGATTGGGTTGGTAACTCGTCGTCTAATATAAGTCAAATGGGTTAAGTGGTTTGTAATTGAAGTCAATGAGTCCTTCTAGTGGTTGGTCGTTGTCGGAGTCCTTCTAACTTGTGTCTTCCGTCGAGGTCATGGTTGCCCCTGATATTGTAGTACTTGGTTCTCTTTCATTTTGTGGTCGGCTTGTGTCGGGCGAGATGTAGACACCTCCATGTTCCTCAGAACAGTCGCTAGCCCTGAGACCTTAAATGGTTAAAATCGATGGGAACCTGGGCTTGAGCGTTGCTTATGTGTCTTGGAGGTCCTAACCATTGCAGGGTAGGATGGAGGGGTAGTCAGTTTTACTTATTGTTGATTAATTTGTGTAAAGAATCCAGTGTCGTATCAAGAGTCTCGGGCCATTTAAAGGTAGGGTTTCCACTCTTGCGACACACCTGACAGAGATTACTAGTTTCTTCCTGAGAAGACGGCCAAGAGCCTATTTGACCTTCTCTCTCTATGGAGCAGGGAACTAAGATTAAATGCCCTGCTTTCCTGTGCAGAAATAGTAAGATCTACTACTATGGATTTTTCCCTCTGTGTTTGTACTTTGCATCACCCAGTGTGTAGTTAAATGTTTGCATTGTGCACCTTGTGTCTATGGTCGTTTATTGCTTGTTGTTACTCGTTGTGTACCTTCAGTCTTCTTGTGATGAACATCATGGTTGTGTCTTGTTGGTTGTCGAATGGCGAAGTAGAGTCAAGTGTGTCTATTACTTCTACACGTGCGCACACACCTTAACAAAAAAAAAAATAAAAAAAATTGCACCTGTTAACAGAGTTGTTGTCGTAACGAGGAGGTTGTTACATATGGTATCAGAGCCGGTTCGACCCGTGACTTGTAATTCGCTGTGGCTTCCATGACATGATTTGATCGATTATACTATTGTTGATTGAGTTGATTGTGTGCGTGTAGGTAATCATGGTTAGAGGACGTCGTAGAGGCAGACAACGGGGTGCTAGGGGAGGAGGCGTGATGCCTCTAGTAGCATCCATGCCTGAGGGGTCTAACCCCCTGGGAGGTGAGCAGGTTCTCGGACAAGAGCAGATCGTAGTTGGCAATGTCGTGGGGATGATGAGATCTTTTCAGCGCATGTCAGAGGCATTGATCAACCGATTGGATAGATATGAGTCTAGGGCGCCGTCACCCGCTGAGGTTCCACCGTGCACACTGGCCGTTACAGGTAGCATTCACCGTGAACTCGAGAAGGTCAAATTTCTCAAGTTCTTTGGTGCCCCGGACGACGCAGCCGTCGAGGCATGGTTGGAGAATATGGTGATGTGCTTTGCACTTCGCGATTATACTTCCAACATGAAGGTCCACATGGCGGTCTTTCAACAGAAGGGGAGCGCTCTTCTATGGTGGAAGACGCTCCTACCGCAGCTGAAAATGGCCGTCGAAGACGTGTCATGGGAATTGTTTGAGGAACGGTTCCGAGAGAGGTATCTTTCAGAGGAATTCATTGAGCGTCAGCTCAATGAGTTCAACACATTACGACAGGGAGGTCGTACGGTGCCCGAGTATGAGGCACGTTTTATAGAGTTGCTCCTGTATGCTCTGCACCTTAACACAGAGAAGCTCAAGGTCAACAGGTTCGTGTTTGGCCTTAACGACAGCCTGTGTGCAAAGGTTAGGATCTTGATGCCTCAAAACTTGCACGACGCTGTCCAAAACGCCCTCATAGCAGAAGAGGAGCTTATCAGTGGGGGTCAGACTAGGACTCCAGTGAGACCGACAGGGCAGGGTTCATCTGGAACGCCGCAGCACCAGACACTAGCGAGACATACGCCCAGATATCACGGCTTCTAGAGGGGATCCACGTTCACTACATCTCGACGACCGTTGCCTCAGCAGTGGACACCTTATCGAGGACCACAACACCAGCAGCGTCGCCCGCAGCAGCAACAGTTTAGGCCTGTTCAACAGAATAGACCAGGGTTTCAGGTCGGTGGGCAGTGATCTTCTACTTCGGGTACCAGGACTACTGGGACGAAGAAGGGGTGTTGGATGTGTGGGGAGCCACACTTCCAGCACGACTGTCCTGTGGAGAGGACCAGGGCATTTGGATCATCCAGACCTGCTACCGTGGGAGATATGGGCAAGGCCCATCAAATACATGCAGCGGTGAATAACCACCAGGCAGAGCACCAGTCGACTATGCTCGAGATGACAGGTATTGTTGCTGACCAGACCCTTAGCATTTTGATAGACCCAGGTTCTACTGAGAGTTTCATTTTTGGTGCAGCGATAAAAAAGATTAAGGTAAAGGAAGTCAAACAGGACAAATTTAGCTTCGTAGAGATGGATTCTAGAACCAAACAGAAGGTTGGAGGAAAGGTTACGGGTTGTGCCCTTAACCTATGAGAGTTTGTCACGAGGGTCAACTTGTACATCAAAATCTTAGGATATTATGACGTCGTGATTAGTATGGATTGGTTGGAATCGCATGAGGCGATACTCAACTGTAAGACGAAATGGTTGATCTTGATCGATGATGAGGGACAGAGACGGGTTATTGTAGGACGAAACAAGGGAGTATCCCTGAGGTTCGTCACTTCCTTACAGTTACGAAAGAGTATGCGCAAGGGGTGCAAGCTTTATACGATCCTTGCGGTAAACGAAAAGGGAGTAGCAAAAGGTCTAGAACACCTTCCAGCGGTGAAGGAGTTTGTGGACGTATTTCCAGAGGAGTTACCTGGGATGCCGCCAGAAAGAGAATTGGAGTTTACTATAGATTTGAAACCGGGGACAAAACCGATAGCAAGAACTCCTTATCGAATTTCGACCCCGGAGTTGGAAGAGTTGAAAATGCAACTGAAGGAGTTGCTGGACCTAGGACTGATATGTCCTAGTGTGTCACCCTGGGGTGCACCGGTTATTTTCATTCGAAAGAAGGATGGATCGTGGAGTCTTTGTATTGACTACCGTCAACTGAACAAGGCTACGATCAAGAATCAGTATCCCTTACCAAGAATTGATGATCTGTTCGATCAAATGAAGGGTGCGACGGTGTTATCCAAGATCGATTTGCGATCAGGGTATCACCAGTTATGGATCAAGGAGGATGACATCCCTAAGACTGCCTTTAAGACAAGATTTGGACATTACAAGTTTACTGTTTTACCGTTTGGATTGACAAACGCCCCAGGGGTATTCATGAGTTTGATGAACGGGGTGTTCCACAAGTACTTGCAAAAGTTCGTCCAAGTATTCATTGACGATATTTTGATCTACTCTCGGACGATGGAGGAGCATTATGAGAACTTGCGCTTTGTACTACAGTGTTTGCGAGAGCACAAATTGTTTGGGAAGTTGTCCAAATGCTCTTTTTATCAATCGAGGATTCACTACTTAGGGCATGTCATCTCCGACGAAGGTATCGTCATAGATCCAGCCAAGGTTGAGGATATTATGGAATGGCCTGCACTGACGAATGTCACAGAAGTGTGTAGTTTTATGGGTTTAGCAGGATACTATCGACGGTTTGTCGAGGGATTTTCAAAGATAGCAAATCCGATCACGAAATTGCAGAAGAAAAACAAGAAGTTTGTTTGGACAGAGAAATGCGTGGAAGCATTTTGGAGGCTTAAAGAGTTGTTGACAACAGCGCCGATACTAAAGGTCCCTGACATGGACGCAGACTTCTTGGTATGCACTGACGCATCCAAGGAAGGTTTAGGCGGAGTATTGATGCAAGACGGACGAGTGATTGCTTACATTTACAGGAAACTAAGAAGGCATGAGGAGAACTACGCGATGCACGATTTGGAGTTATTAGCCATTGTATATGCCTTGAAGGTTTGGAGACACTACCTTGTTGGAAAAAAATTTGAGTTAAAGACTGATCATTGTGGACTACAACACATTTTTACGCAAAGTGACCTGAACGCGCGACAACGACGTTGGTCGG
The DNA here is from genome assembly GCA_000966675.3 of Picea glauca. Lineage (NCBI taxonomy): Eukaryota > Viridiplantae > Streptophyta > Pinopsida > Pinales > Pinaceae > Picea > Picea glauca. The sequence continues at coordinate 69,500 of JZKD02S0812154.1, read as the reverse complement.
AATTGCTTAGCGAGTACGACTTCGAGATTACTTACATAAAGGGAACAGTGAACCGAGTGGCAGATGGTTTGAGTCAAAGGCCACGCATCTTTTCAGTTTTGCCTCTTCAGACGAATCTACGTGAGAATATTCTCACTTTATAGCGTGTCGATGACTGGTACAAGGAAGTCAAGGATTTTATCGGACAAAACACAATGATGGTACCACGATATGAGGGATTTTATTTTGATAGCGATGGGTTATTGAGGTTTAGAGGTTGGATTTACGTACCGTCAAACGACGAGTTGAGGATGTTGATCCTGAGCGAGGCTCATAGAGCAGTTTACATGGCTCACCCAGGAGTCACGAAGATGAGGGCAGACCTTAAACCCTTATTCTTCTGGAAGGGAATGAAGGCCGACATAGTCAACCTTTTGGGTAGATGTCTAGAGTGTCAGCAGGTGAAGGCTAAACATAGACACCCGACAATATTACTTCAACCACATGCCATTCCAGAATCAAAATGGGAAGTTATTCTGATGGATTTTATTGTTGGATTGCCACTGACGGAAAGGAGACACGACTCGATTTTTGTAGTAGTATAAACTCTCACGAAGATTGCTCACTTTATTCCTGTGCGTACGACGTATCAGGCACCTGACATAGTGAGAGTTTTCATCAATGAGATTGTGAGGCTGCATGGCATGCCTAAGAGGATTATATCTGATCGAGGATCGGTGTTTACTGGATGATTTTAGACGAGTTTCCAAGAGGCCTTGGGAACTCAACTTAACTTTAGTACTGCGTATCACCCAGAGACTGATGGACAAACAGAACGAACGTACCAAACCTTGGAAGACATGTTGCGCATGTACGTTATGGACCAACAAAAATGTTGGGAGGAATTTTTGCCCCTAGTAGAGTTCGCTTATAACAATAGTTACCAGAGCACCATTAAGATGGCGCCTTTTGAGTTCCTTTATGGGAGACCGTGTCAGACGCCCTTGAGTTGGGATCAGTTGGAGGATAGAGATCTGGTGGGACCAGAAGTGATCCAACAAATGGAAGAGAAAATGAAAACCATAAGACAAAGGATTAAAGAAGCGCAGGATCGACAGAAGAGTTATGCCGATGCGCACCGAGTCGACGTAGTTATGACGTCGGTAATCGAGTCTTCTTGCGAGTTAAACCGCATAAGAGTTCGATCAAGTTTTGAAAGGGAGATAAACTCTCTCCTAGGTTCGTGGGACCTTTTGAGATTGTGGAGAGAAAGGGGCCCGTGGCCTATCGACTAGCCTTTCCTGATTCTTTGAGGCGTATGCACGATGTTTTTCATGTATCTGTTTTGAGACATTATATTAGTGATCCTACACACCTGATTTACATGAGTGCCTTGCAGGTATCGGATGAGGGAGCGCTCACAGCTGAGCCAGTACGCATTTTAGATCATCGCGTTCGACAGTTACGACGTCGAACGGTAGATCAGGTCAAGGTCTAGTGGGACAGTTATAGTCTGCACTCGACAACCTGGGAGGACTCATATGATATGCACCAACAGTTTCCATTTTTGTTTGATAGATAGAATTATGATAATATGGCACACTTATTTCGGCATTTATACTTAGAAACTTCGGGATGAAGTTTAGCCCAAGAGGGGTTGTATGTAACATCTCGCTCTGGCGCACTTATAAAACTTATTCTTTGAGGACACTTTCTCGCAAGTGATCTGGATTTTTATGATGATAAAACATTTATCCTTGATGATGATGTGTTATGATAGATGACATGATGTTTTACTTATTTGACATAAACAAGTTCTATTGACTCAATTTATTGAGTGTGTAGGGTTTTTGACCTGGAGGATGCAGAGGCATCGACGAAACCCTTGGACTCCGGATTGAGTCAGGGAGTGTGCTATTTGAGTTGATTTATTTACCATGATATTTTATTGATTTGATGATATGTTGTTGACATGTTCTGACATGATGGTTGATGATGCAGGCTGACGATAGCTTGTCGACCAAACTCACATATGGAGTAAAGGGGCCACACACGATTTCCAGAGAGGTTGAGGGAGAGGTGTGGACAGCAGCCCTGCCATAACCTACTAGAACTCCCGCCATGGCTCGAACTATAATGATTACCTAGTTTGAGAGGATCCACGATGCCGTGAGGGCGGACTGCGACAGTCGCTCACGATGATTCTAAGGGGCGCGCAATAAGGCAGGGGCCTTGTTCCTTAGAGCCCTTAGTCTCCCACAAGTTCACCTGGCGGAGTGTTGACTCCAAGGGTTATAGATGTCTACCAATCAGTCAATTCGGCGAGTGGCACCCTTGGAGCACATGGTGCATCCTGAAGGGCACGTCGTGCAAAAGAAACATAAGTTGGCGAGTGGCACCCTTGGAGCACGTGGTGCATCCTGAAGGGCACGTCGCGCAACAGAAACGAACGAGGTGAGTGGCACCCTTGGAGCACGTAGTGCGTCCTGAAGGGCACGTCGCATCAATGATGATGATGAGACAAACCTAGATGACCCTAATACCTTAACGCCTTAATAATTTCTCAAAACGACTCCCCTAATTAATTGTCGCCCAGTTCAAATCTAAACCTAAATTTAAAACATCTCTAAGATAAAATTTTGATTAGCCTTAAGAAAAGACCCTACAAAAATAAACATAAGGGYGTAAACTAAAACCCTCCTAAGTGTTAGTTAAAGTCTTCTTAAAATTAAAGGGGGTAAAGTGAAGAGAGGGATAAATTAATTAAAATACGTGGTTTTAATTGTAAAAAGGAATAAAAATTTAAAAAACGTTTGAGAGTATAAAAGTAATGAATTTAAAAATATAATGAAAGGATTAATTAACGCATCTATCTTTTTGGTTTGTTTTTAAAAAAAAAAAAAAAAGGAAAGGAATAAATAATAGAAATAGGGAAACTTGTAATAAATGAAACATAATAAAGGAAAGTAGGGGACATAGGGTAAAAAGCAAAAAGGAATCGGCAATTAAGGACTTTCTAAAATGAACTAAATTTAGCAACCTCATTTTAGGGAAAGTTATTAAAAGCATGTAAGGGGATCTAGGAACACCTAGGAGTAATTTTAGGAGCGACTCCAGGTGGGTGAGGGAAATGAGTCTTTTAATTTTTAAAAAAGAAAATAATTTTGGAGAAACGTGGGGGATGAGTGACACTTGGATGGCAAAGAATTTTTAGAGGATTGTCATTAAAACTTAAATTAATAGTGATTTAGGGAAAATAGGTGGGTCTCAAATTTCTATAAAAGAAGGGGAAGATGAGGAAGAAGGGGATGAACGGTTAGCGTAACGTTACGCTTCCGGATTGAGATTTGAATGATTGCTTGTGAGGAGTTGGGATTTTCTCAGCTCGGATTGGAGTGGTAGCTCAGCCTTGCGAGGCGAGCTGAGAAGCTAGACTTATCTTCTAGATCTTGTGTGGCCCCTTTGCGGCTCGGGGGGCTAAGGGGGAAGTAGAGTACCCCTAGTGATTGGTTGGGAGGTACCGGTGTAGTCTGTACGGTCGGCGAGCGACATGGAGTGCGGGACGTCATCTGAAGCGGGCGCAAGGAAACGATATGCTCATGTGTTTAGTAGAGTAGGCTGCCTAGTTATTTACTTCGACGATTATGATGTATTAGTTTAAAGATGTTGCTTCATCTATTGTAATTCATCCTTGTATGCTACAGTAATATTGTTTCTGGAAAAATTTTGTTGGATAAGATGTTCTGAAATGTTGGTTCTAGCGATCTCATTGCTGGATATTTTATGGAATTAAAACTTGTGATGGCATTCGCTCTGGCACTTTCGTTGGGCATTTTTTTTATTATTTCTAAGATCAGTTGATCTGGGGTTGATCTGGTGTTGAAGAAATCATTTTCATGGTGTATAAATTCTTTGGGCGTATTCCTTATTTACTTGGGCATTTCGTTTGCAGGCCTTTCATTTTATTAACTTGCCATGGGCGTTTTCCTTATGACTGTCATTTAAAATTTTTTTTATTACAGTGGGCATTTGTATTCCATGTGCATTGCATTTTTGTATTCTGTGTGCATTGCATTTGTATTCAGTAGGTGTGTGTTCCGTTGGGGGCATCTATGTAGTACAGGGGGCGTTGTTTATAGTGGGCGTTTTATACAGTGGGCAATTGTTACAGTGGGTTTTCTCTTTTTATATATTGGGCATTTTTATACAGTGGGAAATTTCTACAATGGGTTTTCTTCTTTTATATATTGGGCGTTTTTATATAGTGGGAAATTTCTACAGTGGATTTTCTTCTTTTATATATTGGGCATTTTTATATAGTGGGAAATTTCTACAGTGGGTTTACTTTTTATATATTGGGCGTTTTTATACAGTGGGCAATTTCTTGCAGTGGGTTTCCTTTTTTATATATATATATTGGGTGTTTTAATGGTCTGCATTTTACCTCGTCCATGCGTTCGATCCAAGAACACCCCACTTCGCCTCTTCCAGCCATGCCTAGGTTGTAAACTTCCGCCCTACATCTTCCTGATTTAAATTTTCGTGAACCTTCACCTTGGCCAGCATGATATACGGTTGTGTAAATATTTTAACGAGATGTTGTCAGAAGGATTTTATCTAGCGATTTTTTTTTGGGGTTGGGTAGTTTTTTCAATTTACTTTTTTACATTTGAAGACTGATAGGTTTTTATTTTATATTTTGATTCTGAATTAATAACGCCTATTGTTAGCGCTGGACCAAGGATAGTTACCCAACGACATTAGATTTCATTTAAATTTTTTTGATTGACCGGTGTAAATTTTATCATCCATTGATCTAAAGGTTCATCACGGGGCATTCACGCTGGACAGAGGGTAGTTAACCCGATAGTACCAGATTTCATTAATATATTGCTACATTTTTAAGGTCTAACAGTTAGTGCCCAAACACCATATATATAATTATATTTAAAGCCTAACAGAATGATGAATAGACCGGGTGGTTGTAGTTGTAGTTCAACTGCTAATAGTAATAATAGATTGCAAATGTTATTGTCATTTAAATTCCATGCTATTTTAATATGAAAAGAAGGGATATGACGATTATGGTGTCGACCTGATTAGTCTGACCGGGTGGTTGTAGTTGTAGTTCAACTGTTAATTATAATAATAGATTGCAAATGTTATTGTCAATTAATTTCCATGCTATTTTAATATGAAAATAAGGGATATGGTTATTATGGCAGGTTATGGTAGTTCCATAGTAGTGATAATAATAGAGTGTCAGTTTCTTGATAAGTTAAGTGCCATGCTATTGTAATATACAAGTAACGGTGTGGGTATTTTCCGGGTAGGTTGGTATAGTTCATTGTGAATAATAATCTATTAAAGGTAAAGTCATTTTCTTTTTAGTTGGAATGTATTTAGAATGTAAAGGTGAGGATGTGGATATGTCATGCTGAGATTAGTGTAGTACCATTTATATTTGATAACAATTAACATGTAAGGTCCTTGTTATTTTAATTGAGTGTTATTGTAATAAGGAAAATGATGACATGGATATGTCATTAAACTGCTAGTATAAATTCCTTGAGATTATTCTATATCTTTATAGGAATGATTATTATTAGTACGAAGTTGTTAGTAATATTATTTTATATCTTGGAATTGTAGTTAGATGTCGTTAAATGGTATTGGAACTATTAATTTGCTTAGTATAGTTAGGGTCATTGCAATGGTGTTGTCATTTAGGGGAAAGGATATTGTAGCTTTATTGAAAATAGTTAGTTAAATTGCACTTGTCTTTATATATTAATGTAATGATGCTAGCTTTTATGAAGATGTCATGGTAGTTTATTTATTGATACCAACATATGGGATGAAATGTGGATGCTATCCTATTGCAAGGTAAGTGAGGTAAATGTAATGAAGTTATTCATTCATGGCATCTTATTGTAATAATTATGGTTATTGATAAACATATATCATGAACTATCCTTGAAATTAAGTACGAGGAGTTACCATGGCTTAGTAAACGGGGATTGAATTTAGTTGATTTTACATAATTAGGATTGGGTTGGTAACTCGTCGTCTAATAGAAGTCAATTGGGGTAAGTGGTTTGTAATTGAAGTCAATGAGTCCTTCTAGTGGTTGGTCATTGTCGGAGTCCTTCTAACTTGCTTCTTCCGTTGAGGCCGTGGTTTCCCTTGATATTGTAGTACTTGGTTCTCTTTCATTTCGTGGTCGGCTTGTGTTGGGCGGGATGTAGACACCTCCATGTTCCTCGGAACAATCACCAACCCTGAGACCTTAAATGGTTAAAATCGATGGGAACTTGGGCTTGAGCATTGCTTATGTGTCTTGGAGGTCCTAACCATTACAGGGTAGGATGGAGGGGTAGTCAGTTTTACTTATTGTTGATTAATTTGTGTAAAGAATCCAGTACCGTATCAAGAGTCTCGGGCCCTTTAAAGGCCGGGTTTCCACTCTTGTGATACACCTGATAGAGATTACTAGTTTCTACCTGAGTAGACGTCCAGGAGATTATCTGACCTTCTCTCTCTCTGGAGCAGGGAACTAAGATTAAATGACCTGCTTTCCTGTGCAGAAATAGTAAGATCTACTACTATGGATTCTTCCCTCTGTGTTCGTACTCTGCATCACCTAGTGTGTAGTTAAATGTTTGCACTGTGCGCCTTGTGTCTATGGTCATTTATTGCTTGTTGTTTCTCATTGTGTGCCTTCAGTCTTCTTGTGATGAACATCGTGGTTGCATCTTGTTGGTTTTCGAATGGAGACGTAGAGTCAAGTGTGTCTGTTACTTCTACATGTCCGCACACACCATAACAAAAAAAAAAAAAATGCACCTGTTAGCAGAGTTGTTGTCGTAACAAGGAGGTTGTTACAATCTACTCATCACACAAACATTATCCAATCCTTCCATATATTGATTCAGTAGGATGATATTCTACTAAATATAGTTTATCTACACTTACACTCAAAGGAATACAAAAAGATATCCTTGATAATGTTGTGTTGTGCTCCCTACCATGGATACTTTGTGTATGTTAATGTAAATTATTTTTATCTATTTCTAAGTCTTCCAAGTTTATTATTATACAATGATTATAATATTAGGGAAATAAATTAAACAAAAAAATATTTAATTACTACTTTTATGAATCGAGATTTAATTAAAAAACAAAATGAAAATTTGACATTTAATTATTTCTTCAAATGGAATTTGCAATCATAAATGAAATCAACAAACAAAACCCAATGCATCTCTAAATCAAAGGAATCATACACATAAAATTCATGAAAAAATAATGATGTTATTCATGTTACTACAAGCTAAAAATTTAAATAGTATAGTATTTACCACTATTCACATGCCTAATTATTTTGAATTAAGGTGTCGCATCCATACAACTTTGAACTCATGATATTTTAATAATAAACATAGATATAACATAATAAACAACTTCATAATATGCTAACAACATGTTTGAAAAATATGCTTTGTATAGATAATAATATGTTATCAACACTTATTATTATTATTCTTATTATTTTTAGGTGGGGTGTCTACTAGCATGCAAGTTCAAATGTCGGTAGGGGATCATGTGCCACATGGTTTGAGTATAGGGGAATTTCACCCTTCACATCCTGGCCATGGAAAGGTCACCTCCACCAACATCCCCGAGATCTCCCTTCGTTCTACCTCAACAAGCTCTAGACTAAACAATACACAATGCCATTATAGAATTGAATGTGTCTGTGCTGACAATGAAACTCCAAATTGTTGGCATGAGGGAGAAGGAGATCACTCTATCTCTCAGTAGGATTCACATTTTTTTTCTAAAATATATGATGCCAAGTATCATCCTGATTAATTGTCTACGCCTTTAGGAACTCATATCCATGAGAGCACCCATAAAAATTATCCTTAAGGGTGACTAAACTCTTGGTAAGTTTACTAGGAACGGACAAGAGCCTATGATATTTAATTGCAGATATGATATTGTTATGGCCCTTCTAGTTATATTTCCCCTTTTTCATATTCCCCCTACCTACATGAATATAAATCCCTATGTTTCGTCCTTCATTCTAATGGATGCTCATGATTACAAGCCTCTCCATTTGAATGTTGGAACTTCTAGGATAGGTCCATCTCGTGCAACACGAGTAGAAATAGACATTGTTGATTACTATCAAACCCATCTGATTGAATATGACAAAGTGGCCATGTTGGCCCTCAGAGATGAGGTCTACCTTGTTCATGAATTTAAAGAAGACTAAGAGGTTAACTTACATGTGGAAAGGGTGATCCTATATCTGGGATGCACGAGGAATAGAAACTTTGAGTTATTTCACACCCTTGAACTTTACTGGAATCTAAAGATGATGGTATCTCTTAGAGTGCTTCCAAAATACAAATATTTTTGTCAACTCAAAGGCCAAATGGAGATGTTGGAGATACAAATGGAATACATGTCCAAAGTCATCACTTTTTTGGCTCGCAAACACAGAGGCATATTCCAGCCACCCATTGCTCGTCCTTGGGATATGAATATTGGTTCTGGAGCTTTAACTACTATTCCTCATGGTGGTATTTCTAAATATGGCCCTAGTCCTAGAAATTCCTTTGTTATAGAACCTCAAGTTCCAAATATTTTCTAGAATATTTTCTTATGGTTAATTTGGTTTTTGCCTATCTTTTTATATTTTCCAAATATGGCCATATCCATACTAGAAAGGGTGATCCTAGATCTAGGATGCACCACGAATAGAAAATCTAAGTTATTTCACACCCTTGAACTTTACTGGAATGTCAAGATCAAGGTATCTCTGAGAGTGCTTCCAAAATATGAATATTTTTGTCAGCTCAAACGCCAAATGGAGATGTTGGAGATACAATTGGAATACATGTCCAAAGTCATCACTTTGTTGGCTCGAAAACACAAAGACATCTTCCAGCCACTCATTGCTCGTCTTTGGGCTATGATTATTGGTTTTGGAGTTGTAACTATTGGTCCTCATGGTGGTATTTCTAAATATGGCACTGGTCCTAGCAAGTCCTTTGTTATGGAACCTCGGGTTCTAAATAATTTCTAGAATATTTTGTTATGGTTAAGGGTGAAATCATGAAGATGGTTTACACTTTTGCTTGTTTTATGAGAAAAAAAACTGTAATTTCACAAGTTTTTCAACTTCCAGCATACAAAAGTATTTTTTTTATTTAGATTTTCACTTTACAATAAAAACAAAACTTGCGAAGAATTTTGTTAGATTTCCAATGACTATTTTTTTAATTTTTTTTATCACGATTTGATATGTCAATTTGACAATTGTTTAACCATATGTTCCTTAAACATGAAAGGAATGATAATGAGTTACTTATTTCTACAACAATGTATCTATTAGTAAACCTATGTTTTTAAGAAACAAAATATACTGCAACAATCTACAGAGAGTCTATTTTATTATGACTATAATTTTGAATCTAACAGATGAATATTATAATTTCTAGAAGTTTTTGAAGTTGACCAAGTTGAAAACATTGCATATTTTAAACACATGTTTTTTGACACTTTGTATCTATCTTAATTTTTACTTAAAACTAAAATCTAAATATACCATTTTGAAAAGAACAGTTTAAGGATTATGAATATATTTTTTTCCAAATTTTTCACTGTATATTTTTAGA
>JZKD02S0812154.1:38065-59782 GCA_000966675.3 Picea glauca | reverse complement strand
AAAATAGATAAAAATAAAGAAAATGAAAACAAATTATAGGAATTGAAAGTAGATTCAATTTTGGAAATGTTGGTGTCATTTTTGAAACCAAATTCTCAGTATTTGCAGGAGTCTACAACCTCCAAAGTTCAGGTAAGATTGGGGCAATTCCCTGGTTTTTGTTTTTAGTCCCAATTTCATGTTTTTGGTCGAAAGACTAATATTTCGGCCGAAAGACTAAAATTTAATGGAAACCATCAAAACTGAATGGTTTCCAAGGTTTTCGGCCGAAAGGATGTTGAGCAAATTTTGTCGATCGGAGAAAATTAAAAGACATGTCATATCATTTCATTTCACACCAAATTGTATAAATAGGCTTTCGGGCGAACAAATATAACACAATTCAATGGATGGATAAACAAATATAAGCTCGGGGATAAGGATTTCAAAGCATTTCTATTACTGATTGCAGTTGTATTCTTTTCTTTATTTATTTCTTCCATCTGTTCCATAGGCTTAATTAGAGGATTGATATCGATACATGGTGGTTTTCTAGACCACTTAAACAAAGTTTCAAATCATCTTTTTGGTTTTTGTTGAATAAGATAATTGATGTTTGTTCAAGTTTTTATTGGAATAACAATTTATATGTTGAAAGATAAATGTTGAGTACTTTTTCAAGGTGAAGTCTTTGTTGAACATATATTTTACAGATAACTATAAAAGTGACGGGAAACAAAAGTTTGTGCAAGAGAAATTATGATCGCACTCGAGATGATACTCACCAAATCGAGCATAGGAAAGAGCTTTATCAGAGAAAGAAACAAGAACATGCAAATATTGAAGAAAACAATGATGATAATGTCAATAGATATTTTTGACAAAAAGATGTTCAACCAGGTATGCATGCACATATGATGATCGAGCACATGAAACACATTGGGACTGTATTCAGAAAGTATAGAATTCAAATTTAAAATATTGTAAATTTAATATAATTGGCTGTAATTACAATTTGATGTTTTTCAAAAACATAAACACATTTGTCTCATAATGTCAAAGAAGACATTGAAACATAAATTGAAGCAGAAGACGTTGAAACCAAAATTGAAGCAGAAGATGAATCACCTATTCATATGTACATAAATTTAGATAATACAAGATGAACACTCAAGTATATATAATTTAGTGAATTTATGTTTGGGTTATGTTTTTTAATATAAGATTTAAATTGAAATATGTAGGAGAATCTATCGACATTTATGATGAAATATTAGAAAATGTTGATACTGAAAAATTTGGGAAGAAAAAAGCTAAGCATTATATAAGATATCGAACTAAGAATATGTATAATGTTTTTCTCAAAGATGAATCAATAACAATACAAGCTTAACTTTTACTTTGTCTAATGAAGTCGAGAAAGTTAAAAGAAGCTACATCATTATTGGGTATTCAAAAGTCGACAAAAGATACAAAGGTGACATAGAATGTCTTTAACAATATAACTAGCGTATTAAAAGCTTTTGGAAAATCTCGAAAAGAAGATGTCTGTGTTGCATGTAGAGAGATATAAACAACAATTGTTTCATCTAACAATAGAAGAGATCGTTTGACACGACACATGGAAAAAATAATGGGAACGTCAAGAAAAACATTGCACAAACATAGAAAATTTTGTTTCCAAATAGATGTAAATGATGAATTGGCTTGTTCGACGGTGATTTCTAGACAACCCTACAAAGGTAAACTTGCAAAAAATGTTAAAGAAATGGCCCGTAATTGTTGGTTGGAATAATCTCGTGTTTCACCACATACAAGGGATGTGTTTCCATGAAGAATAACACGAAAAAAATATGAACATCCAAAACATATATTTCCAATGACACAAATAGAGTTGTTTAATAAGTTCAAAGAAGAGCACAAAGAAGTTAAAATTTTCATCAATTTTTGTGCAACAAAACCATGGTTTGTTAGACCCATCATTGTCCATGACACATGTTGTTGTCATTATCATGTGTATTTTGAGTTTTATTACAACACTTTTTTGGATTTTGGTAAAACTTTATGGCCAAGTTCACCTCCTCCTTCTACATTCCATGTTTTTTTATCTGAAATTCTATGTGAAAGAAAAGATGATGATTTATTTTACAAAAAAAAAATGTGTTGGTGGAAAGAAATGTGATCGTTGTGGAAATCTAAGTTTGTTTCATTCAAAGTATCATATTGACATGAATGATCAATCATTTTCTAATATAAGAGTCAATTGGAAGAGATATGAATATATGAGTAGCATGGCTCCACATTCTTCAAATGTTATTTCCAAAATGATTGATTTGAAGGTAGATAAAATCAGCGTGATAGAATTTTTGAATAAGTTTGAGGAAGAAATATATAAATACACCAAGCATTCACATAGATCTCAATGGGAAGATCTACAATTCAAACAATCCCATGAAGTGTTTCCACCAGGGACAATTTTGTTTGTAGTTAATTTTGCAGAGAATTACACGTTCGCTGCACAAAAAGAAATACAGAGCGAATATTATTATTCTGATCAAGTCACGATATTTTTCCATGTTCTATATAGGCATGCTCAATGGATTCTTCCAAACATAGAAAGAACCAACGAAAATCAACATGTTATTAAAGAATATCACGTTTATATAAGTGATGATCGAGCACACGAAACACATTATGTACAATGTTGTTTTGATAAATTTTATGATTCATTGAAAGAACACGAAATCAGATTTGATTGACATTGGATATGGTACGATGGGTGTGCAAGTCAGTTCAAATCTACACGATCATTCTATTGGTTATGTTGTCTTCATAAAAAATTAAACATTACACATTATTGGATTTTTTTTTAGACTGTTCATGGAAAAGGAGAGCACGACGGTGCATGGGCATGTATAAAACGATCACTTTGAAGGTATCAGCTAAACGCTCAAGCCAATCGATTTGAATCCACTGAACAATTTGTTGAATGGTTCAACATGGCGCTAATCCATGAATATAATCTGTCAAGGGATGTGCACAGGTGTTTCTATATATAAATGTTACATGTATGTACACAGGATATATAAATTTGAACGCGTTCAAATTTATATTCAATCTTCAATCATTTTCTTGAAAGATTTCAAGTTAACAAGTTCTTGTCTTGTGTAGGATTTTTTGGTATGTTGGAATCGAATATGTAAATAGATCAATCCCATATGACACCAGTAAAATACCTGGGACAAGAAAAATACATTCAGTGAAAACAAAACGTTTTCAAAATGGGTTTGCATTTGATAGACGAAATGAGTCTTGTTTTTCTTCAGTTTGCATACAAGACACATAATCCATAGATATTTGCGAGAACGGAAATGAAGGATATGTTAAATCTTGGAGAAATATCGAACTTAATGTAAAAGAGAAAATTCCACTTGTAAGGTCAGAGGAGATGGAATCAAATGAAACTATAGTGTTAGTTGATGGTGATAGAGTTTCTGATCTTGTTAGAGAAGGTAAAATTTTTATGTTTAAATTTTTTCAAATAACTTGTAGATGTACTTGTGTGATAATCTAACACGAATTATTTGTTGTCCAATATATCCAATTATTTGCAGGATATGTTTTTTCCATGGTTGCACCTGTAGACAACACTGAAAACGTGAAATATTATTTGATGTGATACACGAAACAAAAGATGAGGCTATTAGAAGATTTTGATGATAACGGTTTTATATATGAAAGAGGATCCATTGTATTGAAATGATATGTTTTTCAAGAAATCCATCAAACCGATACTCATGTTCACTTTCAATACTACCAGTTAGATGTCACAAGTTGTCAATATAGTTATTTGGTATGTGCAGTGCGCATAAAGTTAATAGAAGTTCAATAAAAAAAAGTTAGAAAATGGAAAATGTCCAAAGTAGATCATGAACGAATAATTGAAGATGGAATACCATTACGTTTTTTTTAAACAAACTTGGCACATGTGTACATTCCATAATTTTTTTATGTTCCATTGAAATTACATTCTAGATTTTGATGACTTGTTTTGACTATCTTCAAACATACTTCCAATTATGATATTTATAAAAAGGGGACTATGTATAAAAATCTCACTTGGGTACTGCACTCCAATTAGTGCCTAAAAGTATATTGTTAATACTTACAACCTAATTAGTATACGATTTAGGAAACTACTACTTTGTATGGAAGTGAAAGAACCATTTGGTAACTTATATCCCTATCAATACCCAAAAGTATGTCATTGGGGAATTTCACCCTAATTAGTATAGAAGTAAAGGACATGCTTGGTGCACAGCTTAATTTACATATATAGGAGTGAGAGAAGAACTTAATGAATTTGCATCTTAGTTAGTGCCAAAATTATGTTCTTGGGATTTAAACAAGAATTAATATAATAACAAGGGAACCACTTGTGGTGCACCCTATTTGAAGAAGAGTAAGAGAAGTACTTACAAATTATGACACCCCCATTAATACCCAAAAGTATGTTCTTGGGGAATTCCACTCTAATTAGGATATGAATGAGGGAATCACTTGGAAATTTATGCCCAAGTATGTTATAACTTAAATTTGTATAAGAGTGAAAGAACCAAGCACTGCTTGGGGTGCACCCTAACTTTAATATAAGATAGATGAGAACTTAATATTTGAGGGACATGCATTTTATATAATACAAGTTCTTTTTTCAAGTCAAGAAGTGAGGTATCCTTAGGCGCAAGGGATGAAACTAATCCTAACTTAGGCATGCTCACTAATAGGAATATTTACGAGACATATTTAAGTACCTGATATGACTAATAGAGCCATCTTCATATATCCTTCTAAGCATGCCCCCTTCTAACATTTGGATGAGACTAATATTTTTTAAAGAAAGCATAGTATTAGGGCACCTTTATGATATCAAATTATCATTCCATCTTGTGATTGGAGATGGCTCACATGTTAAGACAAGTAAAATTTATTTTAATGAAGTTCATTCAATGGGGTTTACCTGCTTTTGAATGTTTGAACCCATTCCCATATATGTATTATGGAGTCGTCCCCTTCAAACCCATAATTTCCAACCATACTCTTTGATTTTCCCCATGTTCATAAAGGGGCACACATGTTGAGAAAACATATACTATTATATGTGGGGTGATTAAGTCATGTTAATTACAAAGGGGTCCCTCTCACATGAAATTGTAAGACTTCATGTCCACCTTTTCACATTTTTTATGGGTTCGATTTACTTTGGAGCTGCCTTGCTACATGCTAAACGATACAATGTCGTGGGTCCTCAAGTGGTAATACAAGCGGCCATATAATCTCACATGATATGAATGGAGCCGCACCCATTAAGTGACTCTTTCTCATGGCTCATTCTATTCCATTGACTATTCAAAAGTATTGGGCGTCATTCTTTTTTGAGGTAACATTAAATCTCTTTGTGCTGCATAAGCTTCATACCAGTGGGGTATCATGAAGTTCACTTATCAAAGCCAATTGATCACGTCGAGGAATTATAAATTTTTAGTACCTTCTAGAATACACGGAATATTATTTTTTATTGTAAAAGGTTGATCTAGAAACTCTCTATTTAAAGAGAAGTTCCTTCACTTCTTACGCATGGTTGGATTTGGGAGATTCTAGAAAATGCTAGTGATGGATCACTAAGATACCCACTTCTAACTTTTAAATGGAACTAACCCTTTCTAAAGTATGTGCATTACCATGAAATATTTATGATACCCAATTACATTGATATAACCATTAATGTAACCTCTTCTAATATATACAAAGATTCAATATCAAATTTAACCTCTACATCTAATTAAAAAAAAATATTTTATGTTATTTTTTTAATTGAATTTTTTTTGTTATAAACATTTTATGTTTCACAATTATTATATATAATTATTCACAATGTTATTTTATATTTAATTTAACAAAAAAATTAATATAGATGTAATGCTTTATAAATATTTTAAGTGTTGCAATTATTTTAAATGATAATAATTTATTTTTAAGGTCATGATTTTTGTGTATAAGATTATGTTGTTTATAGGATAAGAGATTCTCCCTTAATCATTTAATTGTTATTATTTTATATGTTAATAATTTATTTTTAAGATCACGATATTTGTGTAGGAGATTATGTTGTTTATAGGATAAGAGATTTTCCCTTAACCATTTGATTGTTCAGGTGTATGGAGATATATAACCTTCTTCTTTAGTTTTGACTATGAATTTCAAAGAGAAAACAAAAATTTTATATTTACAGTATTACTTTATAAAAAAAACATAAATTTTATATTTACCATATTAATTTATAGGAAAATTTAATTTCATGTAGAGTAAAATAAAAGCTTATACACAAATTTAATGTCATGTAGTAAAACCAATTATTAATGTTGGAGAGGTATAACACTCAAACTATTTGGTGAATTCTATTCCAACTATATTGACTTGAAGTAGTAAGATAGTGGTATAGTGATATAAAGAATGAAAAATTGTTAAACACTATTTCCATTGATCCTTACTTTTTTCAATAGTATTTTTTTTCCATTTTATTTTAATAATATTGCATTACATTATAGAGTATATGAACCTTTAAGTGAATATTTCTTATAGCTTTAACATTTTTTTAATGACTACATGATAAAATTAAAGAAGAGTTTCAAGCATCTCTTCCATTTTAAGGTTTTATTTTACTGTCACATCATTTTGAGCATTTTATTTTATTGTTAACTTTGCCATTTTTTGCCACTTTGTCACATCATTTTGAACATTTCATTACTAGTGAACATTAAATAAAACATTTAAATTAATACATAGCAAAAAAGTATTTAAGAGTTTGATTCTTAATTCAAAATACATTGTAAAAAGGAGAATAAACAAAACATTATTTCATTACTAGTTAACTTTTCCACCTTTTGACAATAGAATCATATTTTTGACAATACACAATGAACATAAAATCAAACATTTAAATTAATACATAGAAGAAAAATATTTAAGAGTTTGATGCTTAATTTAAAATGCATTGTAAAAAGGAGAATATACAAAACATTATTTGATAATAGAATCATGTATTTTTCATATTTTCACCAGTATAGTAAACATAAAATGAAACATTTAAATTAATACATAACAGAAAAGTATTAAAGAGTTTGATGCTTAATTTAAAATGGATTGTAAAAACGAGAATATACAAAACATTATTTGACAACAGAATCATGTATTTTTCATATATTTGACAGTACACAGTAAACATAAAATGAAACATTTAAATTAATACATGGCAAAAAAGTATTTTAAATTAATACATGGCAAAAAAGTATTTAAAAGTTTGGTGCTTAATTTAATGCATTGTAAAAAGTAAATATAAAATGAAACATTTAAATTAATACATGGCAAAAAAATATTTAAAAGTTTGATGCTTAATTTAATGCATTGTAAAAATGAAACATTTAAATTAATACATGGAAAAAATGTATTTAAAAGTTTGATGCTTAATTTAATGCATTGTAAAAATGAGAATAAACAAAACATTAGTTCATAACAAGTTAACTTTGCCAATTTTTTTCCATCAATTATGAGAAATTGAATATGAGACAAAAATTGTTATTTTGAATTCCAAAATTATGAAATATATATATATTATAATCAAAGTTTGAATAATAACACTGTAAAATACATAAGTTTTATATCTAATTTAGGATGATAACAAAAACTAAGACATTTAACTCCAAAATTCTGGACTTTAAGCCATCTCTTTAAGATAGATCACTTCATACATGAAATTCAAACCTGCAAAAAAACAGATTTCAAAAATTAAAAATTTACAATTCAAACATGAGAAATAATACAGCATTCAAAAATTACAATTAAAATAAAATCGACATACATACCAAAATAGTTTTAACTATCATCCTCCAACATACTCTTTCCCACAAAGAGTATTGTAAACATATTTTCCACCAAATATAATTTAGACATCTATAAAAATAAAAAACATAATAAAACAACAATTAACACATATTAACATATATATTGTAACTAAATATCAAATAAACAATAAGTAATAATAACATGACCAACCACAGTTAAACAGATTTAAGATCTAGTTACTCTCCAATTAAGAGTACACGATTTAAACAATTTGTAAATCTTATTTACAAATTATCCTTGTGGATAAGGTCCCAAATCCTTCAGGTAAAATTATCCTTGTGGATAAGGTCAAAAATCCTTCAGGTGAAATTCTCATCCCAAGTGATGTTATTGTGTTTTTGGTAAAACAAATTGTGATTTAGAGTTAGATAATAATCTAAAAATAAATATAGAACTGTGTATGAAGAAAATTCACAAATCTCCATATTAAGTCATTCTTTCAAAGAAATATTTATCTCCTTCTGGATAAAGTCCAAAATCCTTCAGGAAATTCTCCTTCTAGATAAAGTCTCAAATCCTTCTGTAATTCTCATCCCAGGTGTTGTTATTTGATCATATTTAAATAGCAATAAAATACTAATCTCCTTGGCAGTTAAATGTTTCTCTTCTTCTTCTGCAGTGGTCATATAATCAAATTCCATGATGCCCTTTCAATCTAAAGGACTCATAAATCTCCATATTAAGAAATTCTTCCAAAAAACTACTTATTATCTAAAAAAGTTCACAAATTTTCATTTTAAAAACCATTCTTCTGAAAATTACTTATCTTCTCTTTATTTGGTGGAATAAATGTTCTCATATAATACTATGACATTCTTGGAAATGAAAGCAAGGAATGAAATCGAGGAAAATTTAGAAACTTTCTCTTTTTTGATGTGGGATAGAATCTGTTCTCAAATATTCAATCATATTCATGTTCAAAATTAGGTCTTCATCATGATATAACCTTAAATAAGTTTGAATGTACACAATTTAAGACAAATAAAAACTTATCTAGGGGTTCTATATAATTCAAAATAATTGAGGAAAGACTAAACTATAAATTTGAGAAAACAAAAATTTGATAAAAGTCATGAACATACATTTATGAATCATCCCGAATGGACACACCCTTCCTTAATCTAGGTTCTTCCTCAATCCCAATATCCCTTCTGAGCACACTCTCAAGTACTCTCTTCCCCACATTAGCCTATATAACAAATTTGAAATTTGAAAATCAAAAAAATTATATTTAAATCATTATATAACACATTAAATTTAAATGATTTTAAGATATTAAATGATACCTGTGAACTCCCACCCTCTTCAAACTTTCCCAATGAGAATTGAGATAAGCCAGCCCAAGTACCAAGAGATGGAATAGAGAGCTGTGAACAAGACAACTAAGAACTAAATCTAGGATTCAATGTGTTCACAATTATACAAAATTATAAATGTTATTGATCTCTTATTCAAAAGAGTGGATATTGAACAACTATTAGAAAAGACATACCCGATTCAATCCATCCAAATTCAAACTTGTCGAATCAAGTCCTCTACCGACTAAAGATTCGTTTAAGATATCTCCAAACTGCAATTAATGGCAAGAAGAACTCAATTATTTATATAGAGACAAGGATATCTGAATCTAGAACTCGAAGTAAACTATTATAAAATGCGTCAAAATGTTCATAAATAGAACACATACCACTCTGCGGTTCATGTCATCATTTTGAATGACCTTCTTCCAACCATCCCAACAAAATTTTGCATATTCCAAAACTTCTTCTGTTGACATTGCATCTAAGTCTGCATCTGTTTTATCAACAAATGTGGCCCAGGAATTGGCTTCTTCTCGCTGATTCTTCATGCCAACATCAACACCATAAAACATAGCTTCCAAATTTTCCCCAATTGCAGTTCTGGCCTCTTTTCCAACTTCTGATGTATCATGGAACTCTGAAAGTGATGCAAATGCCCATGTTGGGTGAGGTACTAAAGGTTGTGGAGGCCTCAACAATGTCACACTTTGATATGCCCCTTTGCGGTCATATGTACGTCATTTACCAGTCCAATAATATTTGGACGGTAGACTAGTATAATTAGGGTGCATGTGCAAGAAAAACTCCACAAAAACATGTCTTGCAAAATAGTGTAGAACCTCATCGTTCCACGGAAATTTCCCATATACCGCCAAAAATCTATTATACAAATGTCCGACAAAGTCAGGGTGCTTAAAATATTGCACCTTCAACATTTTTGTCTTTGGGCCCTCTTTGAAATTGAACATGGAGATGGTGTTTTATTTTGAAACTCTATTTTTTACTGTCTCCCATTTATCAGGACCCATTACCGCTGACTTTTTCCACCTCATTAGACCGACAAAAATGTCAGTGGTTGGAACCATCTTCTGATATGCATCCATAAAGTTTTCAAGTGAATGAAAAACAATTTGCAAACTTTGTTTGATCTCCTGAGAGAGTTCCAGGACCACCAAATCATTTTCCAACCTCTTTTTAAGACCTGAGCATCACTCAAGCATTATTTCTTCAGTATTCCCTTCCTAGGGAAGTTCATCGCCAATATATGATAGGTGGATGTTGGCGTGTAATCTTCTATTTCTTCATAATGCGACCTCCTAAATCCACCTTTACCCTTTGCACAGACATTTGAATCTTCGTGTAACATCCCGCTCTGGCACACTGAGAAAACTTATTTTTCGAGGACACTTGCTCGCAAGTGATCTGGACTTTGGGGATGTTAAACCATTATACTTGGTTATGATGCAATTGACAGATGACATGATGTTTTACTAGTTTGATTGACACAGGTGCTGCTGACTCTTCTTTATTGAGTGTGCAGGGTTTTGGACCTTGAGGATGCAGAGGCATCGACGGAACCCTTGGACTACGGATTGAGTCAGGGAGTGTGCTATTTGAGTTGTTTATTTACCATGATATTTATTAATTGATGATATGTTGTTGACATGTTCTGACATGATGATTGATGATGCAGGCTGACGACAGCTTGCCGACCAGACTCACATATGGAGTAAAGGAGCCACACATGAGTTCCAGAGAGGTTGAGGGAGAGGTGTGGACAGCAGCCCTGCCACAGCCTACTAGCACTCCCGCCGTGGCTTGAACTATAGGTTAACGATTACCTAGTTCGAGAGGATCCATAATGTCATGAGGGAAGACTGTGACAGTCGCTCACGATGATTCTAAGGGGCGCGCAATAAGGCGGGGGCCTTATTCCTTAGAGCCCTTAGTCCCCCACAAGCTCACCTGGCGGAGTGTTGACTCCAGCGGTTATAGATTTCTACCAAATAGTCAAGTCGGCGAGTGGCACCCTTGGAGAACGTGGTGCATCCTAAAGGGAACGTCACGCAAAAGAAACACAAGTTGGCGAGTGGCACCCTCGGAGCACGTGGTGCATCCTGAAGGGCACATCGCGCAACAGAAGCAAATGAGGCAAGTGGAACCCTTGGAGCACGTAGTGCGTCCTGAAGGGCATGTCGCATGGATGATGATGATGAGACAACCTAGATGACCCTAAGACCTTAACGCTTTAAGAAATTCTCAAAATGACTCCCCTAATGAATTGTCGCCCAGTTCAAATCTCAACCTAAATTTAAAACATCTCTAAGATAAAATTTGATTACCCTTAAGAAAGGACCCTAAAAAAATAAAAAAAAAATAAACATAAGGATGCTAACCAAAACCCTCCTAAGTATTAGTAAGTCTTGTTAAATTAAGGGGGGGTAAAGTAATGAGAGGGATAAATTAATTGAAACCCATGGTTATTAAATTTTAAAGAAGAAATAAAATTATTAAAGTGTGGGAGTATAAAAGTTAGGATTTTAGAAATATAATGAAAAGATTATTAAGCGCATTTATCTTTTGGGTTTTAGAAAAAAAAAGTGGGGAAAGGAACAATTAATAGAATAAGGAAACTTGTAATAAAGGAAACTTAATAATGGAAAGTAGGGGACATAGGGTAAAAAGCAAAAAGGAATCAACAATTAAGGACTTACTAAAATGATCTAAAATTAGCAACTTCATTCTAGGGAAAGTTTTAAAATCATGTAAGGGGATCTAGGAACACTAGGAGTAATTTTAGGAGTGATTCTAGGAGGGTGAGGGAATTGAGTCTTTTAATATTTTTAAAGAAAATAATTTTGGAGAACCTTGGGGGATGAGTGACACTTGGACGGCGGAGAATTATTAGAGGATTGTCATTAAAACTTAAATTAATAATGATTTAGGGAAAGTAGGTGGGTCTCAAATTCTATAAAAGAAGGGGGAAAGGAGGAAGAAAAAAAAAACAGTTAGCGTAACGTTACGCTGTCGGATTGTGGCTTGATTGTTTGCTTGTGAGGAGTTGGAAATTTCTCAGCTGTATTGGAGTGGTAGCTCAGCCTTGGAGGTGAGCTGAGAAGCTAGTCTTATCTTCGGATCTTGTGTGGCCCCTTTGCGGCTTAGGGGGCTAAGGGGGAAGCAGAGTACCCCTAGCGATTGGCTGGGAGGTACCGGTGAGGTAGCTACAGTCGGCAAGCAGGAGAGGCAAGGAGCGTGTGACGTCAATCGAGGCACGGACGTCAATCGAGGTGGTCGAAAGAAAAAAGGTACGTGCATTATTTTGTAGAGTAGAATGCTTGGATGTAATTCTTCGCTGTAATTTTATTGCTCGATAATTTTACTGCCAATGAAAACCACGGTGATAGTTAGCATGCATTGTAATTTTTGATATTATTATTCAGGACTTTACCTATGAAGTTAGGCTTGTTGGCGTAATTATTGGTGTTGTATTGAGTCTGGTCGCACCTGAAATAGTCCCCTTACCATACTCAATTTTGGCGTAAGGTTTGACTGAACCTTACTGAATAAAATTGTTTGAATCAGTCTCTGGAATGACTTTCTGTGTTGCGCTGCCAACATATATTTCCCATATATGTTGCACTTCCATCATATTATTCCCATGTATGTTTGCGCTGCCATATGCTTGTCCCCTGCGAAATTTCTATATCACTAGTGGTTTTCACACCTTCTATTCCATCATTTTAAATCGGATTGCTCCTTCGGTGCACGAGCTTGTTTTTATTTCTCTGTGGGAAAAACACAATTTCTGTGGTCTTAATTCTCTGTGGGAAAACTCATTTTTCGGTGGCTGCTTATTGTTCTGTGGGAAAATTCATTTTATGCGCCTTTCTATTTTTCGGTGGGCCGATTCAAGTTCTGTGGCGTTTTATCTTATTAATGGCATTTTCAGTAATATGGGCATTCCATTGTGGTCTGCGTTTTAGGTTTTGTTGGTGTTTCATAGACGGGGGGCATCCCGTTGTGACTGGGATGTTTTAATTGATAGGAATACCCTTTATTTCTACAAGAAAGGAAGAGATCTGAACATATTAACAGCCTGGGCGTGGGGATGAATTACAGAGTTCTGAGTTCGCGTATAATTGTTGTTACGTGTCTATGTATACAGTGTTGTGAATTCACGTGTTGAGTGTTCGTCTATGTAATACAGTGTGCGTGTATGTGTATGATTAAAGGCGCATGAGCCTTGAGTGGTGAGCGTTTTCCTGACAGCCCAGACAACCTGGCAGTAACAGTCTTAATTGGGGGGGGGGGTCGATGAAGGTTCCCAATTACTGCCAGCAGACAGGCGTGCCCTTAAAATAAAGATTTTAGCATCAGTTTATTTCAATTAATTTGGATACCTTCATTATTGCAAAAGACACGACTGGTTATGGTGGCATCATCGTATCGCTGCTGTAAATGCATGCCGAATCTAAAGGATTGTTTATAGCTACGTAAGCGAACCCTAGCCTTAGTTTGGATCACAGGATTGGGAATATATGTTATGTTAATGTGTGGTGTGGATTTGGCACAGAAGAATTCGGTTACTAATGCAGAGTCATCCCTCTCCCGTAATTACGACCATAACTTGTAGGGCCCTTGTTGTTAATTGTGTTACCGATTAATATGAAAAACAATGTGGCTTTTTACTGGTCTTAATCTGGGTAGTTCCAGCTGTTAGCGTTAACCCTGCATTGTAAACTCCCCCTCTTTCCTTTAATCGAATATTTGAAACGTAAAGGAAATGTTATGATAGGGTAATGGAATTGTTTCATAGAATCATTTTTATATTATCAATGTAAAAGGTAAACTCCTTGTTCTTGATTTCTGTAATGTAAAGGCAATGAAACGATTTGGTTAGGGATTGTTACCATAGAGTYCTTTTATTATAGCCAGTAAAAGGTAACCTCTTTATTTCTATTTACATATTTTGAAATGTTAAGAGGTTTAATGATAGGGATTAATATTAAGCAGTTTCCTTTTTGGGTTTAATACTAAGAGGTTTAACATTAAGTGGTTTAACATTGTGGTTTAAATATTGGGTTTCCATATTTGGGTTTTACTAATTGGTTTTTAATATTATCGAAATATTAGGGTTTTAAATATTGCTATTTTAAACATGGTTCATTCAATATTGTTATGGTTAAATAATGTCAATTTCAATATGATGTCATGAGGCTATTTTTAAATATGAGGTTATCTATAAATATGATGATGAATTGTATATATTGACAATGAGTTGCTCTTAAAATTTTGTCATGGACAATATATCGCTATTTATATATCGTCTTTTAAATGGATACCTTTAATTATGACTATTAAAATATGGCCATCTTTATACATGGACAGCTTATATTTGGGATGTCACATTGTTATTTTCAATTGACTTTAATTGTAATATGAGGGTACCTTTATATGTTGACAATGAGTGTTGTCTTTAAGCTTTGTCATTTTAAAAGGATGTATCTCTATTTTTTATATTTTCCTTCTGAAAGTCGATATCCTTATATGTGACAAATTTGAATATGGGGATTTTTACCATGGACAATTTTTTTAACCATGATGTCTCATTTTTATTTTATCTAAGACGTTGGTTGAAATTATGAGGTTATCCTTAGTGTAAGGGTATTGTCGCCACATAATATAGAGTGTAGTTGGGTAGATAACTTGCATGAATCAATGGCGTAGTTGTTATTGCTTTATTAAAGGATTATGATCTTAAATGATGTCAAATTGTGAGATCCTCTTGTTTATTTGAATGTTTCTATCTAGTAAGGTCATTGTAAATCTTATGGTGGTAGCATATAAGAGGGTTGTAATTGTAAATCGTGGCCCGGACTGTGATACGAATATAAGGTGTTTAATATTTCATGCCAGTGTTATTGTAACTTTTATCGTTATTAATAAAATTTTACAGTATAATAACCTTGATTAAGTACAATAGGATTTATGAGTCTGTAATGAGAGCATTGTTCCTTGTAGACACCTCCATGTAACCTTAGTATATATGTCTGTGTGTGATTTTTCTTTGTAAAGAATCCAGTGTCATATCAGTAGTCTCAGGCTGTTTAAAGGCACAATTTCCACTACTGCGACTCCGTAAAAGATTTATTAGTTTCTGCCTGAGCAGTCAGCCAGGAGCCTGTCTAATCTTCTTTCGAGAAGACATGAGACTAAAAGCCCCACTTTTCTGTGCAGAAATAGTAAACTCTACTGTTGGAGTCTTCCATCTGTGACTGTATTGTACTTAACACCTGTTGTCATTTTCTGCTTACAGCTGCTAGTTGTACGTCTTATGTCTAGGGGCGTTTATTGCTTGTTGTCACTGTGATATGTCGGGGTCGTCTTGTTGTGTTCGTCTTGCTTGCGTCTTGTTCTAGGTTGGGTTACTAGTTTCTACCTGAGCAGTCGGCCAGGAGCCTGTCTAATCTTCTTTCAAGAAGACATAAGACTAAACGCCCTGCTTTCTAGTGCAGAAATAGTAACCCTAACACCATGGATTCTTCCCTCTGTGTTCTTAATGTGCACCCCCAGTATGTCTTAATGTTTGTGTGGTGCACCTTATGCCTATGATCGTATATTGTTGCAGTTACTCGTTGTGTGCCTTCAGTCTTCTTGTGCTAAACATCGTGGTTGTGTCTTGTTGGTTGTCGAGTGGCGACATAGAGTCAAGTGTGTTTGTTACTTCTACACGCGTGCACACACCTTAAACAAAAAAAAAAAAAATTGCACCTGTTTTCAGAGTTGTTGTTGTAACGAGGAGGTCGTTACATATGGTATCAGAGCCGGTTCGACCCGCGACTTGGGATTCGCTGCAGCTTTTGTTGACATGATTATATTTGATTATTCTGTTGCTGATTGAGTTGATTGTGTGTGTGCAGGTAATCATGGTTAGAGGGCGCTGCAGAGGCAAACGATGGGGTGCTAGGGGAGGAGGCGTGACGCCTCCAGCAACATCCACGCCTGAGGGGTCTAACCCCTAAGGAGGCGAGCATGTTCTTGGACAGGAGAAGATCGCAGTTTCCGATGTCATGGGGATGATGAGATCTTTTCAGCGCATCTTCGAGGCACTAATCAGCCGATTGGACAGAGATGAGGCCAGGGCACCGACACCTGCTGAGGTTCCGCCGCGTGCACCGGTCGTTATAGGTACCTTTCACTGGGAACTCGAGAAGGTCAAATTTCCCGAGTTCTTGGGTGCCCCGGAGGGCACAGCCACCGAGGCATGGTTGGAAAAGATGGCGATGTGCTTCGCACTTTGCAATTATAACTCCAACTTAAAGTTATGCATGGCGGTCTTTCAACTGAAGGGGAGCGCTCTTCTATGGTGGAAGACTCTCCTACCGCAGCTAAACATGGCCGTTGAAGACGTGTCATGGGAACTGCTCGAGGAACAGTTCCGAGAGAGGTATCTTTCAGAGGAATTCATTGAGCGTCAGCTCAATGAGTTCAACGCTTTACGACAGGGAGGTCGTACGGTGCTCGAGTACGAGGCACGCTTTATGGAGCTGCTCTGGTAAGCTCCGCACCATAACTTTGAGAAGCTTAAGGTCATTAGGTTCATGTTGGGCCTCAATGGCAGCCTGCGTGAAAGGGTTTAAATGTTTAGATGCCTCAAATCTTGCACGATGTCGACCAGAAGGCAGTCGTTCAGGACGAGTTTAGCTTCATAGAGATGGCTTCAGAAGCGAAACAGAAGGTTGGAAAAAGGGTTACGGGATGTGCCCTTAACCTAGGAGAGTTTGTCACGAGGGTCAACTTGTACGTCACGGTCTTAGGATCTTATGACATCATGATCGGTATGGATTGGTTGGAATCAAATGAGGCGATACTCAACTGTAAGACGAAATGGTTGAGCTTGGTTGATGACCAAGGATAGAGACTTGTGATTGTAGGATGGAACCAGGGAGTTTCGCTGTGGTTCGTCTCTTCCTTACAGTTACGGAAGAGTATGCGCAAGGGGTTCAAACTTTATGCGATCCTCGCGCTAAACGAGAAGGGAGCAAAGGAAGGTCTAGAACACCTTCGGGTGGAGAAGGAGTTTGCGGACGTATTTCCAGAGGAGTTGCCTGGGATGCCACCGGAAAGGGAACTGTAGTTTACCATAGACCTGAAACCAGGAACCAAACCGATAGCAAGAACGCCTTATCAGACTTCGACCCTGGAGTTGCAAGAGTTGAAAATTCCACTGAAGGAGTTGTGGACCTGGGACTGATACGTCCTAGTGTGTCACCATGGGGTGCACCAGTTATTTTCATACGAAAGAAGGACGGATCATGGAGGCTTTGCATTGACTATCGTCAACTGAGAAAGGCTACGATCAAGAATCAGTATCCCTTACCACGAATTGATGATCTGTTCGATCAATTCAAGGGTGCGACGATGTTCCCCAAGATCGATTTGTGATCCGGGTATCACCAGTTATGGATCAAGGAGGGTGACATCCCTAAGACTGCCTTTAAGATGAGATTTGGACATTAAGAGTTTACTATTTTTCCATTTGGACTGACGAACGCCCCAGGGTATTCATGAGTTTGATGAACGGGGTGTTCCGCGAGTACTTGGACAAGTTCGTCCAAGTATTCATTGACGATATCTTGATCTACTCTCAGACGATGGAGGAGCATGATGAACACTTTCACTTTGTACTACAGTGCCTTCGAGAGCACAAATTATATGGGAAGTTGTCCAAATGCTCTTTTTATCAATCAAGGATTCACTACTTAGGGCATGTCATCTCCGGCGAAGGTATCGCCATGGATCCAGCCAAGGTTGAAGCTATTATGGAATGGCATGCACCGACGAATGTCACAGAAGTGCATAGTTTTATGGGTTTCGAAGGATACTATCGACGGTTTGTCGAGGGATTTTCGAAGATAGCCAATCCGATCACGGAAGTGTAGAAGAAAATCAAGAAGTTTGTCTGGACCAAGAAATGCGGGGAAGCATTTCGGAGGCTTAAGGAGTTGTTGACAACAACGCCGATACTAAAGGTCCCTGACATGGATGTAGACTTCTTGGTATGCACTGACGCATCCAAAGAAGGTTTAGGCGGAGTCTTGATGCAAGAGGGACGAGTGATTGCTTACATTTCCAGGAAACTGAGAAGGCATGAGGAGAATTACGCGACGCACGATTTGGAGTTATTAGCCATCGTTTATGCCTTGAAGGTTTGGAGACACTACCTTGTTGGACGAATATTGGATGTAAGGACTGATCATTGTGGACTACAACACATTTTCACGCAAAGTGACCTGAACGCGTGACAACGACGTTGGTCGGAATTGCTTAGCGAGTACAACTTTGAGATTACTTACATAAAGGGAATAGTGAACCGAGTGGCGGATGCTTTGAGTCAGAGGCCACGCATATTTTCGTTGTTACCTCTTCAGACAAATCTATGTGAGAAGATTCTCACCTTACAGCGTGATGATGACTGGTACAAAGAAGTCGAGGATTTTATTGGACAAAACACAAGGATGGTACCATGATATGAGATATATTCTGTAGATAGCGATGGTTTATTGAGGTTTAAAGGTCAGATTTATGTACCGCCAAATGACGATTTGAGGATGTTGATCTTGAGTGAGGCTCATAGATCAGTTTATATGGCTCACCCAGGAGTTATGAAGATGAGGGCAGACCGTAAACCCTTATTCTTCTGGAGGGGAATGAAGGCTGACATAGACAACATTGTGACTAGATGTCTAGAGTGTCAATAGGTAAAGGCTGAACATAGACACCCTGTGGGATTACTTCAACCACATGCCATTTCGGAATCGGAATGGGAAGTTATTTTGATGGATTTTATTATTGGATTGACACTAACGGCAAGGAGACATGACTCGATTTATGTGGTAGTAGACACCTTGACGAAGAGTGCTGACTTTTTTTTTCTTGTGCATACGACGTATCAGGCACCCGACATAGAGAGAGTTTTCATCAGTGAGATCGTGAGGCTGCACAGTGTGCCTAAGAATATTATATCCGATCTAGGATCGGTGTTTACCGGACGATTTTGGATGAGTTACCAAGAGGCATTGGGAACTCAACTTAACTTTAGTACTGCGTATCACCCAGAGACTGACGGATAGACCGAACGAACGAACCAAACCTTGGAAGACATGTTGCGCATGTATGTGATGGACCAACAAAAGCGTGGGGAGGAATTCTTGCCTCTAGTAGAGTTCGCTTACAACAACAGTTACCAAAGCACCATTAATATGGTGCATTTTGGGTTCCTTTATGGGCGACCGTGTCGGATGCCCTTGAGTTGGGATCGGCTTGAGGATAGGGTCCTGGTGGGACCAGAAGAGATCCAGGAAATGGAAGAGAAAATGAACACCATAAGACAAAATATTAAAGAAGTGCAGGGTCGGCAGAAGAGTTATGTCGATGCGTAGAGAGTCAACCGTAGTTACGAGGTCGACGATCGAGTCTTCTTGCGGGTTAAACTGCAAAGAGTTCGATCAAGGTTGGAAAGGGAGATAAACTCTCTCCTAGGTTCATGGGACCTTTCGAGATTGTGGAGAGAAAGGGGCCCATGGCCTATCGACTATCCTTGCTTGATTATTTGAGGCGTTGCACGATGTTTTTCATGTATCTATTCTGAGACTTTATATCAGCGATCCTACACACATCTTTGACATGATTTCCTTGCAGGTATCAGACGAGGGAGCGCTCATGCCTGAGTCGATCTGCATCTTAGATCATTTCATTTGAAAGTTACGACGTCGAACGGTAGATCAGGTCAAGGTCCAGTGGGACAGTTCTAGTCCGCACTCGGCGACCTAGGAGGACGCGTATGATATGCGTCAGCAGTTTCCATTTTTGTTTGATAGATAGACTTATGATACTGTGATATGTTTATTTATGTATTTATACTGAGAAACTTCAGGACGAAGTTTAGACCAAGAGGGGGTGTATGTAACATACCGCTCTTGCGCACTGAGAAAAATTATTTTTTGAGGACACTTGCTCGTAAGTGATCTAGACTTTGGGGATGTTAAACCATTATACTTGGTTATGATGCGATTGACAGATGACATGATGTTTTACTAGTTTGATTGACACATGTGCTGCTGACTCTTCTTTATTGAGTGTGCGGGGTTTTGGACCTTGAGGATGCAGAGGCATCAATGGAACCCTTGGACTCCGGATTGAGTCAGGGAGTGTGCTATTTAACTTGTTTATTTACCATGATATTTATTGATTGATGATATGTTGTTGACATGTTCTGACATGATGGTTGATGATGCAGGCTGACGACAGCTTGCCAACCAAACTCACATATGGAGTAAAGGGGCCACAGACGAGTTCTAGAGAGGTTGAGGGAGAGGTGTTGACAGCAGCCCTGCCACAGCCTACTAGCACTCCCGCCGTGGCTCGAACTGTAGGTTAACGATTACCTAGTTCAAGAGGATCCACGATGTCGTGAGGGTAGACTACGACAGTCGCTCACAATGATTCTAAGGGGCGCGCAATAAGGTGGGGGCCTTATTCCTTAGAGCCCTTAGTCTCCCACAAGCTCACTTGGCGGAGTATTAACTCTAGGGGTTATAGATGTCTACCAAACAGTCAAGTCGGCGAGTGGCACCCTTGGAGCACGTGATGCATCCTGAAGGGCACGTCGCGCAAAAGAAACACAAGTTGGCGAGTGGCACCCCTGGAGCACGTGGTGCATGTTGAAGGGCACATCACGCAGCAGAAGCAAATGAGGCGAGTGGCACCCTTGGAGCACGTAGTGCGTCCTGAAGGGTACGTTGCATGGATGATGATGATGAGACAACCTAGATGACCCTAAGACCTTGACACCTTAAGAAATTCTCAAAACGACTCCCCTAATGAATTGTCACCCAGTTCAAATCTAAACCTAAATTTAAAACATCTCTAAGATATAATTTGATTAGCCTTAAGAAAGGACCCTAAAAAAAAATAAAAATAAAAATAAACATAAGGATGCTAACCAAAACCCTCCTAAGTATTAGTAAGTCTTCTTAAATTAAGGGGGGGTTAAGTAATGAGAGGGAGAAATTAATTGAAACCCATGGTTATTAAATTTTAAAGAAGAAATAAAATTATTAAAGTGTGGGAGTATAAAAGTTAGGATTTTAGAAATATAATGAA
This sequence comes from Picea glauca, assembly GCA_000966675.3. Lineage (NCBI taxonomy): Eukaryota > Viridiplantae > Streptophyta > Pinopsida > Pinales > Pinaceae > Picea > Picea glauca. The sequence goes on along the minus strand of JZKD02S0812154.1, from coordinate 38,378 downwards.
AAGATTATTAAGCGCATTTATCTTTTGGGTTTTAGAAAAAAAAAAGGGGGAAAGGAACAATTAATAGAAATAAGGAAACTTGTAATAAAGGAAAGTTAATAATGGAAAGTAGGGGACATAGGGTAAAAAGAAAAAAGGAATCAACAATTAAGGACTTACTAAAATGATCTAAAATTAGCAACTTCATTCTAGGGAAATTTTTAAAAGCATGTAAGGGGATCTAGGAACACTAGGAGTAATTTTAGGAGCGATTCTAGGAGGGTGAGGGAATTGAGTCTTTTAATATTTTTAAAGAAAATAATTTTGGAGAACC